>OV050031.1:105406834-106006834 GCA_920105625.2 Clusia tigrina
ATAAGGGAAATATATAAGCTTATTATATAAGTTGAATGCTAAAATAGTAATAATAATACATACATAATTATAAAATAAATATTAAAAGTGAAAATAATAATATTGTAGATATAAGAAAGAATTTGAATGAATGAAAAATAATAGAATAAAACACTTGCGGCCAACTTACTAATGCCATAGAAAAGTGTCTGAACTAACAATAGTGCTTCTAAAACGTAGGGAAATAGCGAATTACTACCATGTTAATGTGTCTTTACTAAAGTAGTGCTTGTAAAATTGCTCGTAATAATTCGTAACACTAAGTGTCTCTAAAAAAACAGTACACAGCACCTCTCAAACTATACAAACATAATTGAATACTTTCAATCGAAAAATTTTGTTGCATACTTGTGAGCGCAAGTTACATACAGAAACCATTGCATACCCCAAGAAAATAAGACCCAGTAGGGAAAACCAATCATAAGACCCAATAGGAACATTTTACATAAATACGAATATATATATTTTTTTTAACTTCAATCAAAACAAATCCTTTTCACAATGGATCCAAATGTCGTTTTACATTTTCAACTTATTTTAAACTGCATTAATGGAATCGAAGAATTCGACGGACGTAAAACTTTGAAATTTTGCGACAATAATGTACTATTGTCAATTTGAGATATCGGTATAACAATGCAACCCTTGAGTAAAAAATGAAACTCTGGTGAAACTTCAAATGGCTCTAACTTTTATACTGTGCGTGACACACCTACCAAAGTTTACAACATTAAAATGTTGTAACTTTTTACTGGAGCGTCACAAAACCTGGAAATTTTGCGACAATAAAGTACTATTGTCAATTTGAGATACCGGTATATAAGTGCTATCCTTGAGTGAAAAATGAAACACTGGTGAAACTTAAAATGGCTAAAACTTTTATACTGTGCGTGCTACCCCTATCAAAGTTTGTAACATTCAAATGCTGTAACTTTTTGCTGGAGCGTCATAAACTCTTGAAATTTTGCGACAATAAAGTACTATTGTCTGTTGCAGATATCGGCATAAACGTGCTATCCTTGAGTACAAAACGAAACACTGTCGAAACTTCAAATGCCTCTAAATTTTATACTGGGGTTCCTACCCCTATCAAATTTTGTAACATTCAAACGCTGTAACTTTTTACTACAGTGTCCTAAAACTTTGAAATATTCCGTCAATAAAGTATTATTGTAAATTTGAGATATCGGTATAACAGTGCTATCCTTGAATGAAAAATGAACCACTGTTGAAACTTCCAAATGGCTCAAGTTTTTATACTGTGCGTCCTACAACTATCAAAGTTTGCAACATTCAAATGCGGTAATTTTTTCTGGAGCGTTATAAAACCTAGAAATTGTGTGACAATGACGTACTATTGTCAGTTTGAGATATCGGTATAACAGTGCTATCCTTGAGTAAAAAATGAAACGCTGGCGAAACTGCGAATGGCTCTAACTTTTATACTGTGCGTTCTACCCCTATCAAAGTTTGTAACATTTAAATGCTGTAACTTTTTGCTGGGGCGTCATAAAACCCTGAAATTTTGCGACAATAAAGTACTATTGTCAGTTTGACATATCGGCATAAACGTGCTTACCTTGAGTAAAAAACGAAACACTGGCGAAACTTCAAATGGCTATAGCTTTATACTGTGCGTTCTACCCCTATCAAAGTTTGTAACATTCAAATGCTGTAACTTTTTGCTGGAGCGTTATAAAACCTTGAAATTTCACGACAATAAAGAACTATTGTCAATTTGAGATATCGTTGTAACAATGCAACCCTTGAGTAAAAAATAAAACACTGGTGAAACTTCAAATGGCTCTAATTTTTATACTGTGCGTCCTACAACTATCAAAGTTTGCAACATTCAAATGCGGTAACTTTTTACTGGAGCATCATGAAACCTTTAAATTTTGCGACAATAAAGTACTATTGTCAATTTGAGATATCGGTATAACAATACGGCCCTTGAGGAAAAAATGAAACACTGGTGAAACATCAAATGGCTCTAACTTTTATACTGTGCGTGCCACACTAACCAAAGTTTACAACATTAAAATGTTGTAACTTTTTACTGCAGCGTCATAAAACCTGCCGATTTTTCGACAATAAAGTAGTATTATCAATTTAAGATATCGGTATAACAATGCAACCCTTGAGTAAAAAATGAAATTTTGGTGAAACTTCAAATGGCTCTAATTTTTATACTGTGCGTCCTACCACTATCAAAGTTTGCAACATTCAAATGCCGTAAATTTTTACTGGAGCGTCATAAAGCCTTGAAATTTTGCGACAATAAATCACTATTGCCAATTTGAGACATCGGTATAAAAATGCAGCCCTTGAGGAAAAAATGAAGCACTGGTGAAACTTCAAATGGCTCTAACTTTTATACTGTGCGTGACACACCTACCAAAATTCACAACATTAAAATGTTGTAACTTTTTACTGGAGTGTCATAAAACCTGGGAATTTTGCGACAATAAAGTACTATTGTCAATTTAAGATACCGGTATATAAGTGCTATCCTTGAGTGAAAAATGAAACACTGGTGAAACTTCAAATGGCTCAAACTTTTATACTGTGCGTGCTACCCCTATCAAAGTTTGCAACATCTCCCAATGGTTATCATATAGACCGATTAGCCTCCTGCCTATCTTATCAAAACTCTTAGAAACGCTTTTTCTCGCAAAACTAATGCCGTACATAAGCGAAAAACGCTCTATTCCAACTCACCAATTTGGCTTCCGCGAACACCATAGTACAATAGAGCAGGTTTATCGAATAGTGAACGAGATAAAAAACGCATTCCAGAAAAAAACAGTATTGTTCAGCCATCTTTTTAGATGTGGCAAGGGGCAAATTTACAAAAACGAAACACTGTTGCCCACAAAAGTACACCAAATATTGGAATCGTATCTGAAGGGTAGAAAGTTCAAGGTAAGGTACAATAATGCTTACTTTAAATGATATGACATCGTAGCTGGCGTACCACTAGGAAGCGTGCTACGTCCGGTGTTGTATCTACTATATACCTCATTTACACCAATAAATACTTAACAACAGCAACTTTCGCCGATGATACGGCTATCCTTAGCATTCATCCAAATTCTAAAATCGCTTCCCGTGGTTTAGAAGATGATCTCGTCGTAGTAACAAATTGGTTGGCTGACTGGCGAATTAACGTTAATGAGTCGCATATTACCTTTACTATAAAAGAGGTACATGTCTAGCTATAGAGCTAAATAACGTTCCTATTCCACATGCAAAGGAGGTCAAGTACCTAGTAATTCATCTTAACTCACGTTCGACCTAGAAGCGCCACATCGAAGACAAAGAAAAAACAAATGACTTTGAAAGCAAATAGCCTACACTGGCTCATGCACAAAAATTCCAGGTTGAGCCTGGAATACAAAGCACTCCTGTACAAATCCATTATAAAACCAAATTGGACTTACGGTAGCCAGTTGTGGGGCGGCGGAAGCAACGCTAATATAGAATTGTAACAAAGAGCACAGTCCAAAATTCTAAGAACCATTACTGGCGTACTTTGGTTCATAAAGAATACCAACATTCACAACGATCTGAACATTCCGTTCGTAAAAAAGGAAATCTTCGACGCCAACTTAAAATGTTCACAAAAAATCAAAGAGCATCCAAATCATCTAGCTAAAATACTAGCATGTAATAGGGTTCCAAGTCGCCTAAAACGTACGCAATCACCAGCACAGTGACATCGACACCTCAATCATGTACAAACACTAATATAACATTTATTTCAGTAACTAACATATAACATTGTGATTACTTAAAAGCACTAAGCATTGGCAAGGTGTATTGTTATTATTTATTTAGTTTGTAAGATATGCTTACTTATTGTTAGTCTATGCTTAGAAGATGCAATAAATAAATATATAGAGGGAAAAAAAATATCTGTATATACTCGAATATATATATATATATATATATATATATATATATATATATATATATATATATATATATATATATATATATATATATATATATATATATATATATATATATATATATATATATATATATATATATATATATATATATATATATATATATATATATATATATATATATATATATATATATATATATATATATATATATATATATATATATATATATATATATATATACTCGTATATGTATTTATATACAAGTTAACACTCCGGCCGCCTGGCTTACCTTGGGAATATTCTGATACAGCATCTGCGGGTTTGCACGTGGATCCGGTGCAATACAGCGATTTCGTGAATTCATTTTACCGCATCATGGGAGTCGCAACGTCAGCATTCTTAGGGTAGCGAGTAAGGTTAGTTTAATTAAGAAATATAATTGTAGAGCCACTTCAATTTTGCCAGCGAATGGTTACTGTAATAAACCTGTGAAAAATACTTAACTGTTTTTTCTTTCCTTACCTTAAGCAACAGGAGGACGAGGCTGGCTCGCAACTTTAATTTTTTCTATAAAAAAAGTAGTCTCTTGTACACGGATATCCTCTAAAAGTATGTGAAAGAGCCTGATAATTTAAGGTTTGTACAGCCAATCACAGAAACGAAATTTTTTATAAAAAAGTTTAATTCTGCGATTCTGTACTCCAGAGTTGAAAAACGACTAAAAAAATTTAATAATAAATCAGTGAGGTCCTGCGACCCCGAAAGATACTCAGGCTTCCACTATCAATCAGTATTCCCAAATCCTAAAAGTCCTACGGGGTAGCTTACGAGATATAACAAACATAAAATTAAATATTGTAAAAGGTTTGCAAATTTACAAAATTTATTGATACACGAAAAAAATTGTTCGCCCTGTAATTCGAAAATGTCAGCAATCTGAGGATGATCTGATTTTTTAAGACGTTCAATGGAGCTTCCACGTAAGGAGTTAAATCCGATACATCCTGGTTCGCGCTATGAGCGGTTCCTGTTTCGCTTGCAGTTGCAATAGTGGATCCTCTTCATTCGCTAGCGGTTGCTGTGGCCGAGTCTTTGCTGTTTAATCCTACGACCATTGACGATCCTATTTTGTGGTTGACTTCTCTCTTTAGTTTTGGGTGGCATTAACTTCTGGATCACATAGCCGAGGAATTCCACCTCCTTCTTCATGAAATGTGTTTTTTCGACTTTTACCTTTAAGTTGGCATTTGCCAACGTAGCGAAAATTATGTCGACATCTTTTAAATATTCTTTCTCATTTCTGCCGAAGACAATTATTTCGTCAATATAAACATAACATAACTTCTCTATGTGTTCCTTAAGGACATCGTCGATCATGCGCTGGAAGATTGCCAGCGCACTCCTCAGACCAAAAGATAACCTTAAAAATTCATACTTCCCATTCATGGTGGAAAAAGCCGTTTTGTGAATATCATTTTTATCTGGCGGAAGCCCGAACTAAGATCCAACGTGGTGAAGAATGTAGCTGCCCCCTTCGGCGCGTACCGTCGTTTATATAGTTTCGTTTGCGTTTATAGGTTGGAAAAGATATTCATACTTCCCTAGTAAAAATTCTATTGCTGATATTGTGAATATTGGTACATAACTGAGGTCAGCTAAGTGGTGTAATGTGGACAATGTTTTTTCTTTAGGGGGAGAACAATATTCGGTTTTATCTTTAGTGTATGGTTTTTGCGTTCAATCGCCGTTTCCAGCTACTTAAGCGTGTCATTTCCTACTATCCCGTCAAAGGACTCCAAGCCTGGCAGCACGTAAAAGATTATGTCATAATCATTCCCCAACCTCTGAAAGAATTTCCAGTAGACTTTTTTATTAATATAGATAGGTCCTGCTGCTGTTTGTACTGAAAAGGGTTCTTCCACTGGGCTTGGACCAGCGGCGAAACCAGATTTGATAAAATTTTTATTCGCAAAGGTGTCAATAAGAAAGTTTAGTGATTCAATGTTGTTGGTCAGACACGTCAAGTAGGATATGCTGGAATGAGGAGTGTCCTTCAGCACACCTTTTGCTATATGAAAAACGCTGGCGGGCCATCCTCTATAAAATTTGTGTGTTAGACATCGTTTGATGAGGTGCCGCAGGGCTCATGTTGTATCTCTTCCACAGTGTTTGCCTGTAAATTGTGCAGCCTCGGTTGTTTCGTGAACGCACCTTTTCATGACAAAGGACCTCTCTTGTAAAAGCTATATGGAGGGATCGACTTGCATCTTTTCCGGCCCCCATTGTCTATTTGTCGATGCTGTATTCTCTCCAAAGTTTTTCTGGAACCTGTTAAACGAATGCGGCCGATTGGAGCCTGTAGTGAAGTGCTGTCTAGGGGGAAGTGTTGGTCGCTGAGGATGCTGCATACATTAATTATAATTGAAACTTTGTTAGGAGCATTTGGGTGAATTATATTATTTGTTTGGCTAAGATTCTGAATATCCAAGCAGGCCGAATATGCCTCACGAAGGGTTCTTGGTTTTTGTATAATCGACATTCGCGACTTTTTGCTGTGCAATCCCTTTATAAATACGTCTAAAGCCCTATTGCGGTAGGTTTCCACAAGCACATGAACAGTTTCCCCCGAGTAGTCCTCACATTTCATTTTGTTCATAATGTGTGACAATTGGTGGTTCACTGTGGGGTAAAATTCGTCCAGCAGAGACCCTCTTTGTGTTAATTGTTTCCACTGGTGTTATAACGTGCGAATGTCTCTCTTATCCGCGTAATGGGAAAATAGTACCCTCTTAACCTTTGCCCAATTGTTCTTCAGAAGATTATACGAGATCAACCCTGCGTCAGCCCTACCTCGAACTTTTCGCCTAATGTGTTGCAAGATTGAGCGATACAGTCGTTTCTCCCTAATTAGTTCGAACCCATGATATGTAATATGATGGGTTACCATCAAAAACTTGTGATTCTTCTATGCAATCGGGTAATCTACCAATCTCTCTCAACTCTTCCTCTGTCCTTGTCGCACGCGTTATCACGGATGTCCTGACTACGGGCGCGCGTTCGACTTGAGCCCTTGCGTTTACCCTTTGCTCAACGTTCAGAAGGAAACGTTCATGTTCCGCAGCCCTTTCGGACGCAACCATACGTTGCTCCAAAGACCTAACCTGTTCAAGTACAACGTTTAATTACCCCGTCAACTGCGTCACACTATTGACTAAACTGTCATGTTACGGCTTATCAAAAAATATCAAAATTAAATTAAAACGCTCACCGGTTTCCAACGCCTTCCTTTCGAAATTTAGAAACGTTGTTTTCTTCACAACTAACATTTATTTCTTAGATGTTTGTTTGGCACACATATGACTTGAAATTAGTTTTTTCAAAATTTCACTTGGCAAACAATTTTAGATCTCTAACTACAATTTTTTTTATTTTTTATTATTAGCACAATTTCTTCCTTACCAGATTTGTAGAGCAAACTCCATTCCTACAAAAGTTTCCCTAAAATGGGGGAGAAAAGCGAAAAGAACAAATATTAGTTTCTTTGTTTGTCAGTACCGTGTTCTGATGTAGACGGCGCCGTGCACAGAATTGTGTGTCACGAACTTTAAACTTTTCCAAAAGCGTTGTGCCTATGGAACTACTGTGTTTTCCTTTTTGGTCACCGTCAAAAAGCTTCAGGGCACCTACTAAGGCACAATCTGCAGCGAGATTTTTGGCCATTGTGACCTCCAACAACTTGGAAAAATTCCGTATGGTACACCCATTAGGGTGAACCATGCTTAAATTCTGGTACCTGCCACTGGACCGAAAAGTCTGCTGCTTAATTCGCCGGTACAAATCCCATCCCCATATTTATGGTTTTGGTATCTTAAACAAATTCAAATGGATTTACATTTTTTCATAATTCTAACTTTATGAAATTTTTTTTAGATATAGTTTGGAGAATAATATTATTACTAATTTTTAATCTGCTTTGAAAATCTTGGGGTCATTTTGTTTCTCAACTATCCTTTCTAAAGACTATATCATTTTCTTTTACTTAACTGGTTCTTGCCTGTTTATATTTGGTTTTCCCGTTCGTTCTTCATATCATCTTCTGACTTTTGTTTTATTGTTATATATAATTTTTCTTGGAATTCGTTCAGTTTTTTTAAATATTCATGCTCATTGTTGTATTGTGTGGTAAAGTTCGAAAGGAGTATATTTCGTAGTTGAATGAATTAAGCTATTATACGTTATAAGTGCTTCCGACAAAATTTCGTCGTGGTCAACTATTAGACGGTAAATTTCTGTTAAGGTTACTTGTTGTTTCTTGGAATGAGGTATTGTGTAGTTTTATATCAAATTGTTTACAAAGGTCCGTAAATAGTATACTTGTGAATTCACTGCCTGGATCATATATTAGTTTCTTAGGGATTCCGTAGTAACTGAGATAGTGCTTTAAAGATTTTAAAACCGATAAACTTGTCCTCTCTGGCAATGTATAAATTAATGTTTTACCAAATCCTGCTGCTGGCTAGGCCAGACGCGGCATTCCTGCGAACGCTAAGGCGTGCGGTTTGACGGCGAAGGAAAGTAGTACTGAGACAGCGGTTTATTAAAGTTCACTATAAAGCATTTAATTTAAATTTTATTAAATATCACAAATTTAATTTTTCATATAATTAATTGGACATATAATTGATGGCATGAAGCATGTTTCAGACACACAAACAAAATCAACGCCAGAATCCTCAAATAGATATTTGAACTCATCCATCTTATTCATTATGCTTTGTGCATTTATATGGCAAATTTTCAGTCCCATTTGTAATCTACCAAGAATACGAAGAAGGTTATAATTACTATCTCTGGAACCCACTGATAGGTTAATTGGACCATTCGGAACGACTGTAGCTACGATGAGTTAGCAATGAGAGTATACGATCATATACTCTCCTTAATATTAATTTGGCAACACATACAGTTTGGTTACGATCTGAACTTAACAGCAACCCGCAAGAGCATTTAAAAAGGTACAATGAATTCTGCACAACTGTGAACAATAATAACTTACTTAAGTATACATACTCATATATAGTATCCACAACAAAAAATATAAAAAAGTGTAACATTATAATATAAAAACAGTAATTTAAAATCAAATGATTGAATATAGGCTCAGAAGAGAAAATATAACAATTGTCATGAAAGACAAATCATTCCTCTCCACGAAAAAGACCGCTCACCTGCTGCAAAGAATCTACACGCGTTGCTCTCGCATTCTCAGCACACTTCACGTGTACCAGACCCCGCAAAGTGAATACTGCGAACAAGTGCTTTTGCTTTTTCAAGCGGATTGCCGCTCGCATTATTTCGTAATTCAGCTTTGTTAGGTTTTCGTTCACGTAAATTGGCACGTCCGAATCGAATCCAGCAGGCCGTAAACATAAGGTGCCATGAGTAGTGCGTTTAAAAGCAGCAATACCTCTTAAAACAAGGTTACTATCGTAGGGTGAAGCTAGTTTTACCACTATAACTGGATCAGTAATAGTGGCTTTGTTGTGTTCACTCTTCACCCTATAGATAGCCCTTACGACAGGTGGAGTAATATTAGCGGAAGAACACAATTTAGAGAACATACCGGGTAGATCCTCCTGTTCGATGCACGGAACGCCGCATATCCTCATGTCACATGGGACTGCAGCATTATCCTGCCTTTCCAACTGGAATTTCATTGCCACAAGCTCACCCTCCAAAGCAGGAACAGCACCCGAAGCAGACTTTTCATACTTCTCTACCCGCTTTCGGACTTCCACCAGTTCTTTTCGCAACTCAAAGACTTCAGAGCTCACGTTTTCAACAGCAGAAATTCTTTTGTCAAACAGTACTAGCGAAGACTTTATGTTTGACAGTTCCGCCTCAGTTTCACTTAATTTCTGCATCATCCGATTCTCGGACGTTTTTAATGCTGAACGTAGCTCAGCAACGCTGCTCTCCTTCTGCCTCTCCATACCACTTTCTAGCTGTTGCAATACGGCGCTCATAGAAAAACTCTCTTTAATTGCGTTAGTGTGCGGGGTTGTAGGGGACAAGACTGGTTTAGACACGGCCTTTGTTCTTGTATTCATTTTGTATTTCAATTTTGTGTAATGCAATTTTGTGTAATGCTTTGCTGGAGTTTCCTGACTTTTGTTTTACTTTGATTATATTTACACTCCTATCCTTACTTGTAATTGCTACTAATCGTTAGTACTTATTTATTATAATTTTGATAAAATTGTACATGTGGTAAATTCAGTTTAAGTTAATAAATCAATACAGATGATTTCAAACACAACCGAACCGATTAAGGACAAAATAATAATCTCATAATCTCATTTAAGGGGATTTTCTGTTTCTTTGTATGTAGGCTTTTGAGGGTGTCTATCATATTTCAGGATTATGCATTTTTCACATTTGTTAATTATCTGAGATATTTTATTTTTGAAAAGAGGGACGTAAAATTTTCTTTTTAGATGGTATAAAGTTTCATTAATGCCCCTATGGATACTGTTTTCATGATAGTTTCTAATGATATGGTCTTGCTCAGCGTTATCTGTTATGCCTTTAAATATGGTGGTGCATCTCAGAATTTTAAAGAGTTTGTTGTGAGAAAAATACTTAGAATATACGTTTTGTACAGTTGGAAATGTCTCATCATCTGTGTACATTACGGAAACTTTATTTAGTGGTAGGAAATTCTTAAATATGGATATTTTTGTTGCTTCGTAAAAATTTTGTCGCTTCAAAATTCTTTTCTGGTTATTCTTAAAAATGGTTTCGAGGGTCATATGAGAATTATAAGACTTTTCTAATATAATTTGAATGTTGAATTTGATTAGTAGGCGTTCAGAATTGAATATATCATTATCAAAGTTTTCATCGGCAGAATGGATTGTTGTACCTTGTGTGGCCGCGATGGAAGCTGTATCATTTACGTTTCTTTCCATACCTGTATTTTGGGTTACCTCGGCGATTTTAAAACGTGGATCAGCATTGCAGCATTGGTAAGGCAGCTGCCGAGCCTTTGTTTCCATCTAATTAGTTTCGAATTTGGCTCCTTGAGACTATTGAGCCATGACAGGGACTATGACGGATTTACGACCATAAGGATATGGTCGGAAATATTTTGTAGCCCAAACAAAGCGAGTAGTTCATTCTCAATTGTTGAATAATTTATTTCGGAGTCCGAGAGGATGCGACTTGCAAAATAAATTGGTTTATCTTTCCCAATTGGTCCCTGCGAGAGAACTGCACCTAAGGCTATATTGCTTGCGTCAAGGGTAAGGACAAAAGTCAGGTCATTTTTAATGGCAGTTATTTTTTCCGGGTATGGTTTTATTTCCTTGGTCATAGGTGCCACTTACCGCTGTAAATGCTGTTATCTTTCTGCTGTCTCTTAGGTCCATCTCAATTTGGTGAAATCCAATAGTTAAATCAAACGTAGTGAAGTAAAAGCATTTCCTTAATTTATCGAGTATTTTGGAAATATTCGGAAATGGGTTGTTGTTGTTTTCTTGTTTAGTTGCCTATACGTTTGTTCTGTCTCCCGCCATCATCACGCTTTTGGAGCCTTCCAAACAGGAGAGCTCCAAGGGGAGTAGCTATAAGGCATTTTATTATTTGTACATCTTCATTTTCTGGAAGAGTTTGTGAGTTGAGATTATGCAATTCTATGTACTCAGATTGCTCAAAATATTTAACTTTGAGCAGTTGTTACACAATTATTTCGATGTATGCATTGAACCATACTTCATTGCATACTTCAACTACACTAAACCAATTTCCTGCTTTATAAATTCCCTCGAAAGAACTTATATTGGGAAGCATTTAACTGACTTTATATAAACATCGCCTCTATTAATGTCTACAAGGAGTTTAACCAGAATCTTAGAAAACGCTGGCATGACGTGTTTTGTGGACGTTAGGTTGGTGTTTTAGTTTATTTGGTAAAGCAGAATTGGTAATAACTAGTTATAAGTTTTTGAGACGACTTTTGTATTTATTTGTTTAAGGATATCTAAATGGAATTTGAACATCCAAAATGGAAATTTAAATTCGGCGAATGTTGGAAGTATAATTTTTTTATCAATCTGGAAATTTTGCAAAACTTTTGATATATGTATAGGCTGACTTTTGATGAGTTTTTCGGGATCTATGCATTTCGGATTCAGGAGAGATGAAGATGCTCCGGTGTCTATTAAGGATCTTAAATGTCTGCCGAAAGGTGAGCTTATATTAAACCAAATCCTGCTGCTGGCTAGGCCAGACGCGGCAGTCCTGCGAACGCTAAGGCGTGCGGTTTGACGGCGAAGGAAAGTAGTACTGCGACAGCGGTTTATTAAAGTTCACAATAAAGCATTTAATTTAAATTTTATTAAAAATCATAAATTTAATTTTTCATATAATTAATTGGAGTTTGTTGGTTAGTTTTTTTAGTTTTAAACAAAGCACTAAACAATTTTACAAATTATTAAATTTTCGTTTTTCTAAAAGTTTACAATTTGATCTTTTTGTTTCAGTTAATGCACTAGGCAATTTCTGTGAAATATTTAATTTAAGTTATTCTTAAAGTTCACAATTTGAATTTTTAGTTTAAACAATTAACAATAAAATATTTTACATCAGGGATCAATCGTAGAACCGTATTCTTTTGTCTCCCAATCGAACTATGTCAATTATAAATTTTAAGTTTGTCACGAAGCCACGGTTCGGAGGCCTACGTGACCTAAAGTGCCGCGACAGCAAACCTCAACGCTCCCTCAGTTTGGGTTCCCACCATTTTCGCTTTCCGGTGCACCGATCGATCGCACTCGATTTGACCAAATGCACTTTATCGATGCAGAACCAGCGAAATGCACGTTATCGAACTGCAGCACCGTCGTTTGGGTTCTTTGGGGCGGAAGTCTAACTGATGCAAATACCTTAGAGCGAGTTGCATTGACGGACGGATCTCCCACACGCGCATGGTGGACGGACTTGCACGCACAAAGTGGACGGACAGACGGACAGCTGATACGCTCGAGATGGACGGACAGCTTGCACTCGAAGCAAGAGCTGACGCCGACGGATCGACAACTTGTACGGGCACATGAAGCGTAGAGCTGAAGCTGACGGATCGACAATTGTACGCCCACATGAAGCGGCGGCGGAATGTCACATTGCACCCTATGCCGAAGCAAATTTAGAGAATTTGTATAGTTAATGTACTTTTTTACTGATTGTGTATATATCGATGTGGACAATTTCCAAAAGTTTATTTTTATTTACTTATTTATTTATTTATTTATTTATCTCTACAAATTGACCTTAGGACATTAAGGTAATAACCTTTTCAAGCTGTCCTAACGACATGAAGTATATATATATATATATATATATATATATATATATATATATATATATATATATATATATATATATATATATATATATATATATATATATATATATATATATATATATATATATATATATATATATATATATATATATATATATATATATATATATATATATATATATATATATATATATATATATATATATATTTTCAATAATTAACTTAACAGGAACAATTCATTCCAAGGTAAAATGAAATATAAATCATAAAAGAAATTGATTAACACAAATAAAATTATAAAGTTTTAAAATTATAAAATTATATAAGTGGATGATTTAAACAATTAAAATTAAATATTGTTAAACGTACTCTCCGTTCTTTAAATATTAAATTAAAAAATATAACAACAAAACAATGAACAATAAGATAAATACAGATCACAATTTACAAAGCAATACAGATTGCCCAGAAATTCACCGCGCCCGAAAGTAGCCCTCAAGTTCATTCCTGAACTGTACAGTGTTGCCAATACTTCGCAGCCGTATAGGAAGTGAGTTCTAGAGTCTTACTGCATACACGAAAAACTGACGATCAGACATAAGAGACGAGTGCTTGCACGGGACAAGTTGGTCACAACGACAGGAACGTGTGAACCTGAGACATCTAAACAAATATGGAGGTTCCCGGGTGTAAATAATCTTGTGAAGAAAGATGATAATCTTAGACTCCAAGAGTTGATCGAATGTGATCCCAAAAACTTGCCTTGATAAAGTGGATACATGATCTGTTCTAGTCAAGCCATAAATATACCTTGTTATATTATTAAATAGGACATTAAGCTTTCGTTTGCTAGCTGCATCACAATTCGCAAAAATTTCACAACCATACAGCAATGTTGGGAGAAGGTAGGCCTTAGCCAACAGCATTCTGATTCCTTGTGGGGTGAAATATTGCGTTGACCACAGTGAACGCAGCATACCGTAAACTTTGCCAACCGTGGCAGCAACGTTGTTACTCCATGTTAGAGTGCCATCAAATATAACTCCCAGGTTTTTAGCCATGTTTACACTTTCAATCACAGACCCATTCATTATAATACTGGGTAGTATTGTGGTATCAAAGTGTTTCTTGTAAGTCACTACACATTTTGACTTAGCAGGATTAAGGCAAAGCCCATTTTTCTTGCCCAGTTATAAACATTAAATAAGTAATTTGAGTGACATAATTAATAATTTCGTCCCTTTTACAGCTTATGTAAAGTTGGACGTCATCAGCATACAGATGAATATCACAATCATGCAATGCAGTCGGTAGATCATTTATATATATACAAAAAAGAAGAGACCCCAATATGGACCCCTGAGGTACACCTCGCACTACCGACAAGAAATCCGATGCCTCATCATCACACTGACTGGGCTGGTAAACCGCTTGGGTTCTATCTGTAAGGTATGATTCTATCAATTTCACTGCGCCGGATGAGAAATTGTACATTCTCAGAAGCTTCGTACATAAAATATTGTGGTCAACACAGTCAAATGCCTTTGAATGGTCCAATAATACCTAGAAAGACACCCTATTTAAGTCAAGTGATGCGCGAACTACATCAGTCAGAGCCGTTATGCAGCTCCTCCTTGGCATGAACCCAGACTGTCGTTCCGTTATAATGTTATTGTCTGCTAAATACTTTTTTAATTGTTTCGCCATTACTAGTTCAAATACCTCTGAACGGTATGGTAAAATTGCTATTGGTCTATAATCGTTATCAGACTTTAGGGTTGGAATAATTTTCCCTAACTTCCAACACTTAGGGAAAGTTGATGTCGTTATAACAGTATTAAAAATATGAGTTATGACTGGCAGCAGCTTAGGAAGTACGGCCTTAACAAAGACAGGGGGGATCTCATCAGTACCACAAGCATTTGACTTTATACCCAGAAAGCACTCCAATACATCTGACTCGTCAACACCAGAAAACCCAAACATAATATCAGAGGACACAGAACTACAACAGTTTGCATAAGCATTCTTTTGCACTGCTTCAATTGGAAGATTGACAAATTTCCTATTTAAATCATTTAGGTCCATGTTAATGTTCCCAAAAGTAGCAATATTCCCTATACCTATGCTGCGAATATGTCTCCATGTTTGTTTACTGGTTACTGCACTGCTAAATGTTTTTCCGAAGTGGGAGTATTTAGCGGCTTTGACATCTTTAGTAACCTACCTTCTAAGATTTCTGTAAGTTTCATATAGAAGAGGTAGCTTATATCGCTTCCATCGTCTGCATGCAGTGTCACGTATGTTAATTAAATTCTTATTTTATTAGTAAACCAAGGCTGCTCTTTATGCTCAACGGTGCGCACTTTCTTTGGGACAAACTCATCAAAAAGACATTTAATATTAGATTGTAGATATTCCACTTTGTCATTTACTGACGGCATAAAATATATCAAGTTCCATTGTACAGTGTCAAGTTTAGAACACAAATGTTGGTAGTCAATATTTTTAAAATCTCGGTATCTCAAAACTTTGGTTGTCATATTAAGTGTAAAATCAAGCGTCAGAAAAATAAGGTCATGTTTTGAAAAACAGGGCGTAGGGAGTTGTTCGTAAATTTTAATCTTCTTCAAATCATCAATAAAATACACGTCCAACAGCGAACTGTTTGTCCCCGTAAAATGTGACGGTGATGTTGTATTTGCGGAAACCAAGCCCAATGCCAACATTTCCGTGACCAGTCCGCTCTCATCTAGAATATTGCTATTGAAGTCTCCTGCAATAACAATACTTTGAAAGTCCAAAGAAATTGCCCGAATGTGATCTATCAGTGATTGTATGTCAATTGTACGATTAGGTCTGTAGACACAGTCCACCAGAAGTCTTTCAACTCCATTGTCAACACTTAAAAACAAATACTCAATCTGACCTTCAGAAACTGATTTGCTATGGACTTTGCACGCAATACCATCCTTCACAAAAATCACCACCCGCCGGCATGAGTCACTCTATCCACACGAAACAATCTGTATCCATTGACACCAAATAAACTACTCTGCATTGATGGCATGAACCATGTTTCAGACACACAAACAAAATCAACGCCAGAACCCTCAAATAGATATTTGAACTCATCCATCTTATTCATCATGCTTTGTGCATTTATATGGCAAATTTTAAGTCCCATTTGTAATCTATCAAGAATACGAAGAAGGTTATAATTACTATCTCTGGAACCCACTGATAGGTTAATTAGACCATTCGGAACGACTGTAGCTACGATGAGTTAGCAATGAGAGTATACGATCATATACTCTCCTTAATATTACTTTGGCAACACATACAGTTTGGTTACGATCTGAACTTAAGAGCAACCCGCAAGAGCATTTAAAAAGGTACAATGAATTCTGCACAACTGTGAACAATAATAACTTACTTAAGTATACAAGTTAAATACTCTCCTGAGCAAAATCTATAATAATAAAAGAGTTTAAATTATTTTATATTATTTTATTATTTGTATTATTATGGTAGTCCTTCTCCTTCGAGCTCCTGCCAATTAAAAGATGCGAGCTCTCGTACTCGGGTTGTTTTTATACCTTTTCGCCGCCGACAATCGCATGGTGACTGCGCTTTGAGGCGGCATTGCGCGACAGCGTTTCACGGCTGGGCTTGGCGGCTCCGACATACAACACATGTCTCGCCAATTCCTCCGGCACCGAGAACCATCACCGTCTACCGTATCTACGCGTAGCGGCTGTGCCGCGCATTTTGTACAATGCTTTGTACTGCTGCGCAAGCGCATGGCGCCAATGCTCTTTTCATATGTTTTCTCGCGTACCGAGAAATAGCACCATCTATCGTGCCCCTGAGCATCGGATGGCAGCAGACGCTGTTGCAGCGTATTTCGTACAATGCTTTGTACCGCTGCGCAAGCGCACGGCGCCAATGACATGCAACGCGTATGTTGCTAACTCCTCCCCCCCTTAAGATCAGCCGTCCTCGGCTATAGGGCGTCCCGCCTTCGGGCACTACCACGCTATTTCTGATATGATTGAAAATATCCAAAGTTTTCCTTGTCTCTCTTTCTAAAATTGGTCACGTGTGAGGACCAAAATCACGGCAACAAAGCAGGACACATCATGCCCCGACCCTCTAGAGTTTTTAAGAATGGACAATAGCTGGAGACGACCAGGGAAACAAAAAGAACATTTCAAGCTTTAAGCAGTTTCAAATGAGAAACACTTCCTTTTAAAAAAATTTAAAGTTCAACTTTAATATCATAAACGTTATAAATTTAATCGATGTATTGCCCATATGAATTGAATGAGCTGATTCGAGTTGCTGCTGGTAAGAGTGCTTGTAAGGGAAGTTTAAGAAAATATGCCCTAACGTAGGTTGTCTTTGTGGACTACTCGGCCATCCACCAGGATACTCAATCCGAGGTCTGCGCCTACAGTCTTCTGGTAGTTTGATAGTTTGTTTCCAAGCCTTTTATTTGCCTTAACAAATACCTTGTCACCTATTTTGAAAAATCTCCTTTTTCGCAGCCGGTTGAAATATTGGAGTTTAGTTTTTTGGGTAACTCGTAATCTGGCTTCCACCTAGCCTCGCATTACCTCGGAAATAGAATGAAGTATGTCGACAGGTCTCTGCTTAGTAACAGTGGATTGTGCGGTTATACCTGGATACCGCTAACAAAACTAGCTCCCCTATATCCGAGTAATAGTCCGCTGCTTTGAGACATCTTGAAATCTCCATCAATGTGCTGTGGAAGCGTTCCACCTGTCCATTAGATGTGCTGTGAAGGGGCGGAACTGCATGAACGCTAGCATCGAACTGATTTTGTAGTAGTGACCTTATAGTGTTAGAAGTCAGCGATTTTTCGTTGTCGCATACCACAGTACGTGTATCCTTAAAGACACTGAAGGTTTCCAGTAGGGATCCTTTGAGGGCCACTATACTCCTGGATCTTATGGGTTTTACAATGGCAAACTTGGAGAACTTGTCCAGGCATGTGAGGAAGTGGTGACCTGCCGTGGAATAGATATCCAGATGCAAAATTTCGACCGGATGCGTGGGAATAGGGGTTTTTCCTATTTGGGTTGCGTGTGGGTGTCGTTTGTATTTGTGTTCCTGACATATGCGGCAGGCAGATGCCAGCTGCTTGAATTGTTTACGGACACCGGGGAAATATGTCATCCGCAACACCCGACGTGTAGTTTCATACGGCGAACGATGGGCTCTGTTGTGCTCTCTGGCTAGGATTTCTTGTTGCTCGCTTGGGTTGGTGATATTCTTCACCCTTCTCTCACTGAATCGGAACTTCACGGATGGGAAGAGATCCGGCAAGGTGTCCTCCAAATATTGCAATGTAACTCGATCGCAATATATTCCATTCACAACATTGACGTTAACGGACTCGTTCAGCAGCTGGGGCAAGTCCGAAGGTGAGGCATAAGTTAGGACATGCCTGAGCTGTTTCTGGAATACTATGGAGGAAGTTTTCTTCGACTTCTCTCCAGCTTGGAGGATAAGCTGATTTCTGAAGCAATTGACGGGGTTATCGACAGTCGGTATAGGAGATCCCAGCGACTTTTCAGCGCTTATATTGGTTTCACGTTGGTTAGGTTTCTTCATTATTGCATTTATGTGCTGTCGTGAAAGCGCGTCCGCGACAACATTGAGTCTTCCTGGCTTGTAATGGAACCTCGGGGCGAACTCCTCAATGAAGGATTGCCATCGTTTCATCTTTGAGTTAACATTTCTGTCCCAGAGAGCGAATGTAAGGGGTTGATGGTCTGTAAAAATATTTCGGTTCTTGACTCCGTATAGGTAGTTTCTCAGCTTCTGCAATGACCAAACAATTGCAAGCAGCTCTCGCTCATTAGTTGCATAGTGCTCCTCTGTATCGGAGAGAGTGCGCGAGATCATGGTAATGGGCCGACCTCCCTGCGATAGTACAGCCCCTAAGGCATGGGATGAAGCATCCGTTGTTAGATCGAATGGTTTTCCGAAATCCGGATAGAGAAGCAAAACATCCTCTGATGCAAGTGCTGACCTCACACGCCAAAAGGCGTCTAATGCATCCGCATCGAGGACAATCGAAGTGTTTTTAGACTTTGATGCGCCTATATGACCATTCTTCCCCCTCAGATACCTGGTTAGTGGCTTGGTAATCCGAGCATAATCCTTGATGAACCTTCTATAGTAGCCCGTCAAACCTAAGAAGGATCTTAAGGCGCGAAGGCTGTGGGGCTGCTCAAAATCAACGATATCCCTCACCTTGTTTGGGCAAGTTTTTATACCAATGTTGGAAACAACAAATCCCAGGAACTCTACCTCTACCCCTTTTTAAAGAACCTAGACTTTTCTCTAGTGACTCGCATATTAGCCTGGAATAACCTGTCCAAGACCCTGCGTAGATCCGTAAGATGCGTTGTTGCATCAGGAGAAAATATGATCACGTCATCCATGTAAACATAACAGCTCCTTCCAATCTCCTCCCGGAGTACGTCATCAATAGCTCTTTGGAAGATACTAGGGGCGTTCTTAAGGCCCATGGGTAGACGGCAATATTCATACTTGCCATTATTTATTGAAAAGGCAGTTTTCTCCCGGTCCTCCTCTGCTAAAGCGATCTGGTAGAAGCCATTTTTTAGATCGATAGTTGAGAAATATGTAGATTTTCCCAAGTTTGCGAGAATGACCGAAGTGTCGGGTATTGGATATCGGTCGCTGATGGTTTTATCATTTAATCGCTTAAAATCCAAAACCAATCGCAGTTTCCTGTCCCCGTTTTCATTTACTCCTTTCTTGGGTACTACCCAGAGGGGGTTATTAAAGGAGGACCGAGAAGGTCGTATGATCCCGTCCTCGAGCATGCTACTTATTACCTTATTTACGAATGTGGTGGCTGCAATGGGGTAAGGATATGATCGGGCGTAAACTGGATCATTGTCTGTAGTTCGGATGGTTGCAAGGACGTTGGTGTTGAACGGCAGGCCCTCTCTGGGATCCGCAAACACTCCATTCAGATCAATCAGGAGTTGCTGGAATTCCGTAGTGGCCTCAGAGGGAATTTCCGTTTGATCGTTGCTGCTGGTATGCTCTTCTTCCTCGTTCTCGTCTATGATGGAATCTGTGTAATTCACCCCTTCACACTCCTGAAAGAGCAGCGTTTCCATTCCCCGGGCGTGGGTGACTGTTCCCACGTCTAAGTTGACACAAGCCGAGACGTCCGTTAGCAGATCAAACCCGATTATAGCGTCAAAGGTGTTTAGAGTGGGAAGCATGTAAAAGGTAGAAGTCCTTCCTAGCACATTCATTCCACATTTCCTAGTGACAGGAACACTCCCCACCACAGTTTTGATCTTAAATGGTTTGATTACCGGCTTTATTCCCCGCAGGCCAGGGATATCCCTAATATAATTCTTGGCAGAGCCGGTGTCCACCAAGAACTTTAAACGCTGTGATGCTAAGGTCATTTGAAGGTATGGGAGGAGTGACCTCCCATCCCTAAAAAATTCACCTCGTCGAAAGTTCTTTCTCCCTCAACATCGGCACCGGGGTCATCCCGTCTGTAGTTTCGGTTGCGACGACGACCTTCACCCCGGAGGCTTCCATTGGCCCAGCCACCAGGAGAAGAATTACTTAACTCAGCGTCCAGGAAATTGACTCTTGGGTGTTTCGAATCGTGTGAAGGTGGTAGCGACGAGTGTGGCCTTTTTGTAGCTGGATCCCTCCCTTGAAATTGCTGGCTATCCGAGTATCCTTTCCGCATATGAGGAGCGCCGATAGAAGCTCCAAACCGGTTTGCATTGAAGGGATTTCGTGGAGGAGCGTCTATGGCGGGAATCGTAGACGGATTGTCCCATCGGGGTGGAGTTCTTGGCTGGGCGATGCCCCCAGTTCTTTGACGACCAATGGCAAGTCGAGCTGAGTCGGGCTGATACATCCTTATAGGCTGCTGGTTGACGCTATAATTGAAGGAGGGGTGCATTCCCTGGGGCCCCCGTCGCTTCCATGACTGGTCTATATGGGCTCTGGCTGTGTTTCTTTCTAGCTCCAAGGCCAGAGCGAGGGCTGCCGACATATCCGGGGGACTAGCACAAAGAACTGATGAACTCATGGGCTCGTTGAGCCCCGAAATGAATACGCTCCTAGCCAGGTTCCTGTGCTCTTCATTCAGGATTTGCTTCCGCGATGCATCACCAGAATTGCTCATGTCGTTCTGGTTGGTTAGAAGGGTGAGCCTCTTCTGAATCTCGTCATAATACTTAGAAACGGACCATCCCCTTTGCCTAAGACTCAGCATTTCTTGTTGAAGCGCGTATGAGGGTCTTCTGTCTGCATATGTAAAATCTAACCGAGCCAGTATTGCGTCAAGGTTAGTAGGCGTATTGAAGGATGTTAGGAGGGCATCGGCCTCTCCCATTACCTTGCTTCGGATCAGGTGAACGGCCTGGTAATGGCGAGGAAGACCTTCCGAACCCGTGAGAGGGGCGTAAGCGCTAGTGACAGATCTCCGCCAAGAAGCGTACTGCGTCCTGCTTCCACTAAACTCGCGAAGGGCTTGAAGGAGTACGAATGAATCAACCCCTTCACCCTCTCGATCGAACGTAACATCGTTATAAACTGTGGGAGGTACTGCCGGTTGTCCAAGGATCTGCAGTTATTTTCGGAGTTCGCATATCTCGTTGCGACTCTCAATAAATCGTCGGTTGCTTTCTTCAGTCAAAGAGGAGAAGGCGGTGTTGATCATAGCCTCAAATATAGCCAAATCACCTCGGGGTTGGTGCGCTGCTTCGCTGTGCGCCATACTACAGTCTACAAGCGCACTCTACTTTGCGATGAACGGTACTAGAGACCTGACTGAACGTGGCCTGTGCTGGTCTTCCCTTGTTACAGCGAAAGTCCTTGGTGTGGTGAGCCGTGCACCGTCTTTTTCGGATGCTCTCTACGTCACCAAGAATGTGCTAGAACGTATGGTTGGGCTGTGCAACGCCTTTTGGGTAGTTCTAAAAATGTTAAGTTTTATTATTTAAAAAATTTTTTATTTTTTTTTATTCATTTTTTTTAATTAACATTTTGTTTACGTTAAACCTGGAGGGTCCCGTAGGAATCGCAGATTTTAACGCAATATAGCACCACATATCGCCATTCTTGCTTTCTACCGGTGAACGTGGAGATGGGCTATGCACCACCTTTTTCGGTCGCACCGTGTTTAATAATAAACCTTACGAATGGTCAATACGCAGCGAACCGCCTTTTTCGGTAGAGCTAAAAATTTATTATTAATTATAAATTTTTATTTATTTGTACTAAAAACTGGAGGGTCCCGTAGGAATCGCAGATTTGCTTTTTTATTCACCCCTCTCAAGGGTATGGTAAGAGCCTGGGCAGCGACTTTTTCGCATGCCCCACGCTCACGACACAAAAACTGGAGGGTCCCGTAGGAATCGCAGATTTGCTTTTTTAATTAACCCCTCTCAAGGGTATGGTAAGAGCCTGGGCAGCGACTTTTTCGCATGCCCCACGCTTACGACACAAAAACTGGAGGGTCCCGTAGGAATCGCAGATTTGCTTTTTTATTCACCCCTCTCAAGGGTGGGTTATGAGCCAGTGCAGCGACTTTTTCGCATGCTCCAAGTTGGGCGCCAGTTAAATACTCTCCTGAGCAAAATCCATAATAATAAAAGAGTTTAAATTATTTTATATTATTTTATTATTTGTATTATTATGGTAGTCCTTCTCCTTCGAGCTCCTGCCAATTAAAAGATGCGAGCTCTCGTACTCGGGTTCTTTTTATACCTTTTCGCCGCCGACAATCGCATGGTGACTGCGCTTTGAGGCGGCATTGCGCGACAGCGTTTCACGGCTGGGCTTGGCGGCACCGACATACAACACATGTCTCGCCAATTCCTCCGGCACCGAGAACCATCACCGTCTACCGTATCTACGCGTAGCGGCTGTGCCGCGCATTTTGTACAATGCTTTGTACTGCTGCGCAAGCGCATGCCGCCAATGCTCTTTTCATATGTTTTCTCGCGTACCGAGAACCAGCACCGTCTATCGTGCCCTTGCGCAGCTGATGGCGGCGGATGGCAGCAGACCCTGTTGCAGCACATTTCGTACAATGCTTTGCACCGCTGCGCTAGCGCATGGCGCCAATGCTCTCAGTCTTGTGTTTTCCCACGCACCGAGAACCAGCACCGTCTACCGTGCCCCTGCGCATCGGATGGCAGCAGACGCTGTTGCAGCGTATTTCGTACAATGCTTTGTACCACTGCGCAAGCGCACGGCGCCAATGACATGCAACGCGTATGTTGCTAACTTACATACTCATATATAGTATCCACAACAAAAAATATAAAAAAGTGTAACATTATAATATAAAAACAGTAATTTAAAATCAAATGATTGAATATAGGCTCAGAAGAGAAAATATAACAATTGTCATGAAAGACAATTCCTCTCCACGAAAAAGACCGCTCACCTGCTGCAAAGAATCTATACGCGTTGCTCTCGCATTCTCAGCACACTTCACGTGTACCAGACCCCGTAAAGTGAATACTGCGAACAAGTACTTTTGCTTTTTCAAGCGGATTGCCGCTCGCATTATTTCGTAATTCAGGTTTGTTAGGTTTTCGTTCACGTAAATTGGCACGTCGGAATCGAATCCAGCAGGCCGTAAACATAAGGTGCCATCAGTAGTGCGTTTAAAAGCAGCAATACCTCTTAAAACAAGGTTCCTATCGTAGGGTGTAGCTAGTTTTACCACTATAACTGGATCAGTAATAGTGGTTTTGTTGTGTTCACTCTTCACCCTATAGATAGCCCTTACGACAGGTGGAGTAATATTAGCGGAAGAACACAATTTAGAGAACATACCGGGTAGATCCTCCTGTTCGATGCACGGAACGCCGCATATCCTCATGTCACATGGGACTGCAGCATTATCCTGCCTTGCCAACTGGGATTTCATTGCCAGAAGCTCACCCTCCAAACCAGGAACAGCACCCGCAGCAGACTTTTCATACTTCTCTACCCGCTTTCGGACTTCCACCAGTTCTTTTCGCAACTCAAAGATTTCAGAGCGCACGTTTTCAACAGCAGAAATTCTTTTGTCAAACAGTACTAGCGAAGACTTTATGTTTGAGAGTTCCGCCTCAGTTTCACTTAATTTCTGCATCATCCGATTCTCGGACGCTTTCAATGCTGAACGTAGCTCAGCAACGCTGCTCTCCTTCTGCCTCTCCATACCACTTTCTAGCTGTTGCAATACGGCGCTCATAGAAAAACTCTCTTTAATTGCGTTAGTGTGCGGGGTTGTAGGGGACAAGACTTGTTTAGACACGGCCTTTGTTCTTGTATTCATTTTGTATTTCAATTTTGTGTAATGTAATTTTGTGTAATGCTTTGCTGGAGTTTCCTGACTTTTGTTTTACTTTGATTATATTTACACTCCTATCCTTTCTTGTAATTGCTACTAATCGTTAGTACTTATTTATTATATTTTTGATAAAATTGTACATGTGGTAAATTCAGTTTAAGTTAATAAATCAATACAGATGATTTCAAACACAACCGAACCGATTAAGGACAAAATAATAATCGCATAATCTCATTTAAGGGGATTTTCTGTTTCTTTGTATGTAGGCTTTTCATATTTCAGGATTATGCATTTTTCACATTTGTTAATTATCTGAGATATTTTATTTTTGAAAAGAGGGACGTAAAATTTTCTTTTTAGATGGAGTAAAGTTTCATGAATGCCCCTATGGTTACTGTTTTCATGATAGTTTCTAATGATATGGTCTTGCTCAGCGTTATCTGTTAAGCCTTTAAATATGGTGGTGCATCTCAGAATTTTAAAGAGTTTGTTGTGAGAAAAATACTTAGAATATACGTTTTGTACAGTTTGAAATGTCTCATCATCTGTGTACATTACGGAAACTTTATTTAGTGGTAGGAAATTCTTAAATATGGATATTTTTGTTGCTTCGTAAAAATTTTGTCGCTTCAAAATTCTTTTCTGGTTATTCTTAAAAATGGTTTCGAGGGTCATATGAGAATTATAAGACTTTTCTAATATAATTTGAATGTTGAATTTGATTAGTAGGCGTTCAGAATTGAATATATCATTATCAAAGTTTTCATCGGCAGAATGGATTGTTGTACCTTGTGTGGCCGCGATGGAAGCTGTATCATTTACGTTTCTTTCCATACCTGTATTTTGGGTTACCTCGGCGATTTTAAAACGTAGATCAGCATTGCAGCATTGGTAAGGCAGCTTCCGAGCCTTTGTTTCCATCTAATTAGTTTCGAATTTGGCTCCTTGAGACTATTGAGCCATGACAGGGACTATGACGGATTTACGACCATAAGGATATGGTCGGAAATATTTTGTAGCCCAAACAAAGCGAGTAGTTCATTCTCAATTGTTGAATAATTTATTTCGGAGTCCGAGAGGATGCGACTTGCAAAATAAATTGGTTTATCTTTCCCAATTGGTCCCTGCGAGAGAACTGCACCTAAGGCTATATTGCTTGCATCAAGGGTAAGGACAAAAGGTCTTTTAAAGTCAGGTCATTTTTAATGGCAGTTATTTTTTCCGGGTATGGTTTTATTTCCTCGGTCATAGGTGCCACTTACCGCTGTAAATGCTGTTATCTTTCTGCTGTCTCTTAGGTCCATCTCAATTTGGTGAAATCCAATAGTTAACTCAAACGTAGTGAAGTAAAAGCATTTCCTTAATTTATCGAGTATTTTGGAAATATTCGGAATTGGGTTGTTGTTGTTTTCTTATTTAGTTGCCTATACGTTTGTTCTGTCTCCCGCCATCATCACGCTTTTGGAGCCTTCCAAACAGGAGAGCTCCAAGGGGAGTAGCTATAAGGCGTTTTATTATTTGTACATCTTCATTTTGTGGAAGAGTTTGTGAGTTGAGATTATGCAATTCTATGTACTCAGATTGCTCAAAATATTTAACTTTAAGCAGTTGTTACACAATTATTTCGATGTATGCATTGAACCATACGTCATTGCATACTTTAACTACACTAAACCAATTTCCTGCTGCGGATCTATGCATTTCGGATTCAGGAGAGATGAAGATGCTCCGGTGTCTAGTAAGGATCTTAAATGTCTGCCGAAAGGTGAGCTTAAATTAATAAAATTAAGTGCTGTGCCATGTTTGTTAATTTCTACATATCCTGTAGGTTTTTCGAGGAATTTAAGCGAAAAATTCGGCGAATCCTCAATATTACATAAGTCTTCTTCTGCATATAGTTCGGGAAAAGAAGTTTTGTACAATTTATTTTATTTATTTTCCTAGGTCTTTTAGAGAATCTATTGCTACGCATTCTTTGATTTATTCCTATGTATCTAGACATTTTAGAACTAGTAGTGTCCATTGGTTGTAGATTTGGGTATATGATAGCTCTTTGATTTTGATTAAAAGAGTTTGCCACATGGTTGTTTCTTTCCATGATATTGCTATTATTCTGATAGTTTTTCTTGAAATTTGGTTCATAAAAGTTTGGAGTAATTGTTTGGTTGCTAAACCAATTACTTGGGGGCTGGCTATTAGAGTGTATTTGCCTATAATAAGGAAGGGATGGATAGGAATTAGTAGTATTGTTGTTGCCCTGTCTTCTGAAATTCTGGTTTCTACCGTAGTAGTTATTTCCTGTTTGTTGGTATTTAATATTTTGCTCTTTAATACAATTGGCCAGTGCTATCTGGCCTCATTGCTCTTATGCTAGACCCTAAATGTTCTCTAAAACCGACCAGAAATGAGTTCAAGCACATTCACATTTCCGTTCGTTTGTCTGCATAGTGTAGAATTAGGTTACTCTTTATATCATCCCAATTTAATGGTGTACAATTTGTGTTTACTACGTCGTTTGCTTGACCCTCAATATTATTCGAAATCGCTCGTAGCAAGATATGACAATATGGTGCCCCATCGGTTCCTCTAGTAAGTTGGAGAATTTCTTCAACATTGTTAATAAATTCGTGTAATGAATTTGGATTACCGTCGAATTTTGGCAGATAACTAATCAAATCTGGAATTCTCAAGTTGTTAAACAACTCATATGCGACTAATTTCTGGACTCCTTGGGAGATATCTCAAAAAAAAGATTAGCCCCATCAACTGCTTCATTAAAAGCTCCAAATGGCTGGACCTTTGAAAGGGATGGGATCCGTTGTCTCATGCGGTATCACAAAGGGTCAATGTTGGCCTAAGTGCGCCCTTCGGGTGGCCGCCTTACCTACCTACCTACATTAACCCAGGTATCAACAAGATTTTATGGCTAGGTTCCTCTTCTGGTTGAAAGGGATTAGCATCCTCCGGTCTGGGCAGTGATAGACGTCAGGAATTGATATTCAGTCAAATCCTGGTTCCGTGTATTGGTATGCCGCCACTCCCATGGATCATCTTTAATTAACTTTTATTTCTCAGAACCGTCAAGCAAGATGCCATTCCGTCTTATCCCAAAAATATATTTTAGTTGCCTAATTACTGGCAATTTTATTTTAGTGAAATATGTATTCTCAGTTCAACGTTATAAAAATTATTTTTATTGACTTTTTGGCACTTTTACATCATAATTATTATCTAGTCTTACAACTAATGTCCAGTGTTATCGTTTGTTCTTGCGCATATTACACACGCTACTTGTTCCCAGTGTTGTCAATATGCATTGTACAAGTTGACAGGTTGCGCACAGCTTAATGTTGAGGAGATTATATTTTGACAAGGTAAATGTTGATAAGTGTAGTATTCCTATAGGGTTATTTGTCTTTGGTATTTATTCTCATTATATACTCTCTTCTCTCTTATATTCATATATATTATTAGTACTTATATACGTACTGTTACATTATTATATATTAAGCCTAAGTTAAGTTAAACTAAATAAAGCACAAACAGTCTAGCACTGAACTCTGATAAGTAAATCAAAACATTACATATGGTTTATCTAGACATTAAATGGTCGACGAGGAGTAAAAGAGAATTTTTTCCTTAAAACCAGTGTAAAGATTATAATTGTTAGCAGCAAGATAATGCTAGATAACATTAACGAAAGCGTGATAATCTCAGCAAAAAAGTTAGCTAGGGACTGTAAATTCAGCACACAATTAGATTTTTTGTGCTCAACTTGTTTGTGACAGAATTGGAAGGGCTTTCGAAAGGTTATGTGAGGAGGATGAAGGCCTAACGCTGGAAAATACGTTGTAGATACACATAATGACGGAGGCTAAAGTGCATGCAAATACGCAACAAGTAAATTTTGAGGTTAGTGCAACAACAAGGCGCATGGGGCGTTTCAAGTTTACGGAAAGTCAAGCAGGAAAGATGCAGTAGTGGCAGTAGTAGCAGCAAAACTGTTCCTAATGGCAGAGGTCATGTCAACAACAACAACATCAAAGAACGGTGCCAAAAGTGTAAGCATTGCGGATGGTGCAATCATTTAAGCAGTAGCTGCAAATATAAGAATAGCACATGTAACAAGTGAAGATAAAGAAGATGATGATCAAATTATTAAAGAAATTTCTATTTTTAGTTTAAGCGGTGATTCTAAATCAATATCGCTCCCTCCATTTGTCGTTAATGGAGAAATTGATGGTGATCAGCTAGAAATTGTGCTGGATTCCGGCACAGCCGGTTCTTTAATATCGAGGAGTGATTACAAGAAAAATGTTCAAAAAACTAAATTTTACAAGTGTAAGGATAATTTCTTTGCTAACAATGGTGAAGCAATTGATACAATCGGTAAGTTTGTTGAAAGTATAAAATATCGTGATTAAGAAAACAAATTAAAAATAATAGTTAGCAAGACGCGCAGTCGTCCTATTTTAGGCCGAGATTCATGTCGTATTTTGGTACGGAATTTAGCCCTGTGATTAGTATAAGTGAGGTAGAGTCGGAATTAAAAACAAATTTCGTACCGTTTTTAGCAGTGGATTAGGTAAATATAATGTTCATAAAGTGAAATTAGAATTGAAAGAAAACGTAAAACTCAATTGCTGTGAACCAAGACCCTTTCCTTTGGCATTACGTGGTAAGATAGAATGCCAAATTAGTGAATTAGTAGGGAAAGGAGTTTTAGTATTAACAGATGATTCAGATTGGTGCCGGTTTTGATGTCAAACGGCATCCTGCATATATGAAGCGATTACAAGTGGAATATTAATAAATATCTTTCGGAAGTGAAGTACCCACTACCGAGAATAGAGGAGTTATTCGCTTCACTCAAAGGTCCTTACTTACTGACTTGGACTTGTGCAACGCGTACAACCAGTTGGAGTTAGACGAAAGTTCCTAACTTTTGTGCACATGGGCATTTTGAAAGTTACAAGATTACATTTTGGCGTTAGGCCAGCCTCTGCAATTTTTCAGAAGACGATTGAAAATGTTTTTTTACGGGTATTCCTAACGTGGTGTGTTATTTAGATGATATAGTCATTTCGGAAAATTCTTTAGAAAAACACATTTAGACAATTGAAAGAGTGCTGGCGAAACTTGAAAACGTCGGATTATTATTGAATTCTCAAAAATGTTCTTTCTTTCAAAGAAAAAGTTCTTACTTGGGATTTGACACTGATCAAAACGGTTTGTCCAAAAATTAAGACAGGGTTTCTGCAGTTGTTGACGCACTTGTTCCCAAGAATATTTCTGAACTACGTGCATTTATCAGACTAGTAAATTATTATTCAAAATTGTTTCCTAACATTGCAAATACCATGCTTTATTACGCAAAGACGCTAAGTTCAGGTGGATGGAATCATGTCAACGCGCTTACAGTAGTCTGAAGGAAGAAATCACTTCAGATCGCCTCTTAGTTTCATTCAATCCTAGTTGTCCAATAGTTCTAGAAACAGATACATCTAATGTGGCAATAGCTGGGACTTGGTCTCATGATTATTCTAACAGTACTCGGTAACCTGTTGCATTTATTTCCGAGGCACTTTCACCAACAGAGCGTAATTACAGTACAATCCAGTAGTATTAGGCTAGTATTCTCTGTCACAAAATTAAGACAATACTTGCTAGGAAATAAGTTTGTCTTACAAACGGAGCATAAACCGCTTTTATCCATTTACAGAGTAAGCAAGGGTTTACCTTTTTTTTACGAATAAAATGATGGGCATTGATTATGTCAGATTTCGATTATACCATGCCAATCTATCCCGACTACCACAAATTCTCAATCAGAATGAGGATGTAGAACAAAATTATATTAATTTAATTTCATCAAATTGAGTTATATTAAATTTCAAAAAAATTGCTAAGGTAACTACAAGATACCGTTGTCTATCAAAGGTAAAAGAAGCTGTGGAATGTTAAGCTCATTTAAAGATGAAACGTTTCTTGGTTGGTTGGTTGGTTTCAGGGGCTGATCCAAATCAGTCCTCACATGGATCACAATTATCGCCTTAGCGGCGTTATGATACCACAACCTCTCCTAACGCCGGAGAAAACGATAGATTGTTCACTAAATCCACTTTGTGGAGTTTAGGTATCTTAAAAGATCTTTCGGTTTTACACCCGAGAGATCGAATAAACTCGCTAGGAAATAGTTTCCTAGTGTTGTTTTTCTTGCGGCCGCCAGAGCCGGGCATTCGCAAAGAAAATGGATTAAGGTTTCCTTCTCTTCTGAGTTTGCACAACTTCTACAATGGGTATGGTATGGTCTCTGCAATATCTCTGCATGAGTACCCACGAGCCAGTAACCCGTAAAAGCCACCGTGAGGCGGCTGGTGTCCCCGCGGTCCCTGTTTATGAGATCCCTAGATCTCGCTGTGTTAAAGACTGGCCAGGTCGCCCGGGATGTATGGTAGCTGCCCCGTGGTCCTCCACCGCGTGGGGTTTCTCCACGTGTTCTCCACCGGGTGGGTTGGTTGAGAGGCAGTGGCGTGATGAATATGGTGAAGTGACTTACCAGTGTCGGGTAACTGGTGATCTCCTCATTTTGCGAGTGGTTCCAATATGTTATGTAGGAGGATAAATCATTGAGATTTACGCTCCTTACAACATGTTGAAGGGTCCTCCATCTATTACCCGCTAAAGTAAGACAGTGCATGTAGATGTGCCTCTTAATCGCACCCATGGAAACAGGTACTAGTTCCATATGGGTTAGATCGAGAGAGGCTCCCAAGGGCGCCAATTCATCAGCCTTCTCATTTCCATCTATATTCCTGTGTCCGGGGACCCAGATGATAGTGATGTCAGCATGGTGACCAAGCGCCCCAAGTTCCTTCCTGCACTGTCTGACCAGTCTGGAGTTGATGGTGTTTGATTGTAGGTCTTTTATGGCAGCCTGGTTGTCCACAAAAATAGAAACCGTGCTCCTCTGTCCTTCTCTAATGTGGTGGGTGATCTGTCGACATGCCTCTCTGATCGCGAGTACTTCCTCCTGAAAAACTGTAGCTGTATCGAGTAGACGTGTACAGTAGTTAATGTTAACGTGCGGGGAAAAGACCCCGCTCCCACGCCCAGGTCCATTTTTGACCCGCCCGTATAAATGGGTATATCGTACTCCATTTGGAGTTTAATTTTCTTGAGGGAAATCTACTTTTTGAAGTCCAGTTGTAGTATTATGTAATCAGTCGAAGTTTGTGTTAATTCCCTCGGCGCTGTGTATAGCACCTTACCATGACCGTACGTTCGATCAGACCAGCAGTTTATTGCTTTTAACCTTAGCGCACTGTTGCCGGCTACGTTCTTAATGTACAGGTCGATAGGAAGGATGTGTAGCAATACGTTGAGTGCCTCCGCTGGACATGTTCTCAGGCTCCCTGCAATGCCAGCGGCAGCTGTTCTTTGAACTCTACTAAGTGTCTGAACGTTATAACCCCTATCTAGAGCTGGCCACCAGCCTATTGAACCTTAAGTGAGTATTGGACGCACGATTACTTAGTACATCCAGTGAGTGATATGGGAGCGTAGACCCATTTTTTCCCAAATATTTTCTGGCATGCTTAAAAAGCTACGTGGGCTTTCCTGACCTGAATTGGTGCTCCAATTTAGCTTGGGGTCCAGAAAAATTCCTAAGTATTTCGCTTTCTCCGCTAGCTTTAGCTGTTGTCCGTTAAGTTTCGGAAGCTTAAATATCGGAATCTTGGTCTGGTTAGTGAAAAGTATCAGTTCTGTCTTTTCTGGATTCACACCTAGTCCAGGAATTTAGTTTGTCCAGCCCCTTTTGCATAATATCACTTATAATACTGGGGAACAGGCTCTATACAGCTATCACTACATCGTCCGCGTGTGCTACCGTCTTAACACCCATTGAATCTAGTGAGCCGAGGATGTTGTGAATTACCAATAGCCACAATAGGGGTGAAATCACCCCAACTTGTGGTGTTCCTCTACTGACGTGTTTGATGAGAACCGTGTTACCCAGCTCAGACTGAATGTCCCTAGTCCTCAGCATTGTAACTATCCACTCCCTAAGAATTTCCTCAATCCCTACCCTGGAGAGAGAGTCCAGAATTTCTTTGTTACTAACGTTGTGAAAAGCCCCTTCTATGTAGGGTATATGTAGGTACAGTATCTTGCTGAGTCTTGCTGAAGTAGATGTTGCCTCAATTGATTCACAAAATTCTCTCCAGCCATTTTACTTGGCTTCCCTAATTGATTTTTTGTAAGTTTTGAGACTCCCTTTATATCGTGCCCAATCTTCGTCCCTATAACATTGGTTGAACAGTTTCCTGGTTCTCTTCCTGAGATCCGATAATTTTTTGGTCCACCATGGTGGAACAGTTTTTCTAATCCTAGTGACGGGACAAGCGCACTTGTAAGCTATATTATTACTTGTAAGAGATATTAAGAGCTTCCTCAAGATTCCCCACATTTTTGTCTATCGCCTCAGTAGATACGAGTTTCATTTCCTTAGAAATTTTAAGTTTTGAGCTAGGTACCCTCGTAGAAGTATCCCACTTTATTCTCCTGGGGTTTCTGTGAGAAATTGCATCTACGGTATTCAAATTTACCTTGAAATCTATCCAACTATGGTCCGAGAAGGACTTCTTGTTGGATACCCTCCATTCTTGTACCTGGACTGATGCGTCTTCTGAAATTAGAGTTAAATCTAGGACTTCTTCCCATCCAGCACATTTATTAGAGCTGGGGAAGGTAAATGTGGGAGTATTCCCTCTGTTACATACTGTAAGGTTCGAATTATTTATAAAGTTAAAAAGTGACTCACCCCTTTCATTATCCTCGGTGCTAACCCATAGCGTGTACCTCGCATTGGCGTCGCATCCCAGAAGGAGTGGGAGATGTTTGGCAGCAGCATTGGCGACCAGGGTCGCTACCTCTTCCGGTGGTGCGTCACTATTGTGCGCCATATAAGCTGATACCGCTAGTAGGTCTGGTCCGCTTGGCACCTCGATTTTTACGACTGTTAAATCGCCTGTGCTGTACTGTTGGCAGAAAAAATCATTAATTGTTTTCTTAACTAGGATATATGATCGAATCTTATCACCGTTCCTGATATAGTGCATATTGTATTTGGTAAGCTTGAGCCCCATAACGTCATTTCCTCTCACCCATGGCTCCTGCACAATGCTGCACCCAGAAAAACTGCACCACCTTCAGCATCGGTACCCTGTTGTGCAGGCGCTTTGGAGACTTCTTCCTGAAGGTCCGTGTCCTCTGGAATCTTGTTGGCCTCCTCTAATCATCCGCGTCGCCCCCGGTCGGGCGGAAGATTTTTAATTTGACGTACCTAACGCCAAAACGCATGTTGCAGTCGGCTGCTTCAAGGACACTCCACGTTGATTGCCAGAAGGAGGGACATGCTTGTTTTCTGGGCACCTTCTTTCTTGATGATCGCCCAGTCGTGCATTGGCATAGTGGGGTTCTGCCGCTGTAATAGCTGGAGCACCTTCCCGTCCTCGAGCTTCAGTATGTGTAGCCAAATACGGGCTCTCGGTCGTCTTGGGATATCCCCGGCTGATATCAGCTTAAGCCTTAAGCCTTCCCATGCTTCGCTAATCGTAGCTATGCACTTGTCGAGGAGTTCCTTCGACGGCCGATCGTTGCACCTGAACACCCTGCATCCCTGCATGTACCACATTGGAGGAGTCGAAGCCAGAGGGAGAAGCATTCGCATTGGACAAGATGTGTTGGACAAGAAGTGTTTATTGACTCTCCAGTCTAGATCCGTTGTGTTCAGTAAGTGGCAGGGTCACCTCGAGCAGGTTGTGACTCATCGTCACGCACTAACGGTCTTGGTAGAGTATAGGCTAAGGATCCAACATAGGACTATATTACGCATATCACTACTCTGAGGAAAACCCCTTAACCCTAAAGGTTTCTAGGATTCCAGAACAAAATCTCAGAACTTTCCGTCGAGTACGGCTGTTTATTGTGGGGATTTAGAAGTGTAATTCCTAGCAGTTTAAGAAAACGTATATTAAATGACTAATATGCTTCCCATATGAGCATCGTAAAAAAGTCTTTAGCTCGATTACACATATGAAGATTTAAATGTTATAATCGATAGGTTTCTTTTTGACTATAGATCTATAAAGCATTATTCTACAGCAACAATAATGTTAGGTTGGGAACTAAAAAGTCGGTTTTGCTTATTTAAACCACCCCTAGTCAAAAGTGCTATCGAAGGTGAGCAATTTAATAACGTGAAAAACTATACAGGTTCTAGAGATATGAGTTTCGAAAAAGGTGCTCTCGTTTTCATTCGAGATTATTCCGACCCCAACAAGAATAATTGGCGAGAAGCAACAGTAAATGAGCGGCTAGGATTACGAACGTATACTTGCACAATCTCTAACCCAATAAAATGATCAAACGTCACATCGACCAAATGATCACTATTGGTAGTTCTAACAGCCAACATATTTCTGATCCTCCAAAAAATACAGGGGCAGGCCCGGAAGCCAGTGCAAACCAAGTTTTTGACTCGCAAATCTCGGAGGACGGTGATGACGATGAATTTCCAGAAATTCCAGACGCTTGCGTGCCCGAAAAAATAAAATTAATTATAAAGAGTAGGTTTTGAAATTGAATATTGTCAGTAGAAAACTACATCAATTATTGAATTTTGTTTGAATTTTATTTATTAAGATTAACATTGTAAAAAGGAAACAGAATGTACAGCTGCCCTCTGTGGTCTAGTGGTAAGAATGCTAGACTCACACCACGAGGGTCGCAGTTTCAAATCCTGCCACGGGCTTGGTCTCCAAAATGCTTCTTTCTATCTTTCTCTCTTCGAGTCGAAAGCCTCTGTAGCTAGTACTCATTCCCCCAATACCTTGCACTCATAATTAATTATGGTGTAAGGTATAATAGTAATAATAATATTAATAATAATAATAATAATAATAATAATAATAATAATAATAATAGAAAGTACTGGAACTGAAACTGATTATAATGCAATTTATATAAATAAATAATCTTATTTTAAGTCATTATACAATTAGTATTGTACTTCATCTCTTGAGGATTGAATTCCAATGTTAACTGATATGCAATATTGTTATACATGGCAAAGAATTTATATATCTAATTACGAAGTATTTAAATATATTAGGATATTCTAAGGTTTTTGAGTCTATATTTCATTTAGAGGGGAGAGTTGTAGCATTCCTATTGGGTTATATGGCTTTGGTAAATTTTCTCATTATATACTCTCTTCTCTCTTATAATCATATATATTATTAGTACTTATATACGTACTGTTACCTTGTTATATATCCCCGTAGTATATATATATATATATATATATATATATATATATATATATATATATATATATATATATATATATATATATATATATATATATATATATATATATATATATATATATATATATATATATATATATATATATATATATATATATATATATATATATATATATATATATATATATATATATATATATATATATATATATATATATATATATATATATATATATATATATATATATATATATATATATATATATATATATATATATATATATATATATATATATATATATATATATATATATATATATATATATATATATATATATATATATATATATAAATATAGCATATCCAATTCTGTTTGGGTAATATTTTTGTTATTATTGTTATTATTATTATTCTTTTTGAAATTTCAAATTTCTTTCTGTTGCATATTCATGGTTTTGGTATCTTAAGCAAATTCAAATGGATTTACGTTTTTTCATAATTATATCTTTATGGATTTTTTTTCAGATATTGTTTTTGAGAATAATACTATTACTAGTTTTAATCTGTTTTGAAAATCTTGTGGTCATTTTGTTTCTCATCATCTTTTCTAAAGACTATAACATTCATTTAACATTCAGGCCAGAAAAACCTTGTCTGTTTATTTTTAGTTTTTCCGTTCTTTTTTTATATCATCTTCTAACTTTTGTTTAATTGTTGGATATAATATTTCTTGGAATTCGTTCAGTTTTTTAAATATTCATGCTCATTGTTCTGTTGAGTCCTATTTTCCAATACATATGTTCTACCATGGTAAAGCTCGAAAGGAGTATATTTCGTAGCGGAATAAATTGAGCTTTATTAGCGGTTCCGTCAAAATTTCGTCGTGGTCAGGGTAGTAGATAATATACTTGTGAATTCACTGCTTTGATCATATATTACTTTCTTAGGGATTCCGTAGTAACTTAGATAGTGCTTTCAAGATTTTAAAACCGATAAACTTGTCCTGTCTGGTAATGTATACGCCGGAGCAAATTTAGTGAATTTGTTAATTATAGTTAAGGAGTTTTTAGATTACGGAAACTTTATTTAGTGGCAGGAAGTTCCATAATAAGGATATTTTTGTTGCTTCGTCGAAATGTTCTCGCTTTATAATTCTATAATCTCTATAATTAAAAAAACAGAATTTAAAAAAAAGTTCTTGAATATGGTTTCGAGGGTCATTCGAGAATTATGCGACTTTTCCAGTATAATTTGAATTTTGAATTCGATTAGTGGGCGTTCAGAAATGAATATATCATTATCAAAGTTTTCATCGGCAGAATGGATTGTTGTACATTATGTAGCCGTGATGGAAGCTGTATCATTTACGTTTATTTCAATACCTGTGTTTTGGTTACTTCGGCGAATTTGATACGGACTAGTGCTGTTTCGTAGTCAAATATGTCGAGCCTTAGCTTACATCTAATTAGTTTCGAATTTGGCTCCTTGAGACTCATGAGCCGTGTCAGGGGCTTATGGTCTGTAACTATGGCGAATTTACTACCATAAGGATATGGTCGGAAATATTTTGTAGCCCAAACAATAGCGAGTAGTTCCTTCTCTATTGTTGAATAATTTATTTCGGCGACCGAGAGGGTGCGACTTCCAAAATAATTGGTTCATCATTCCTAATTGGTTCCTACGAGAGAACTGCACCTAAGGCTATATTGCTTGCGTCAAGGGTAAGGACAAAAGGTCTTTTAAAGTCAGATAATTTTTAATGGCAGTTATTTTTGAAGGTATGGTTTTATTTCCTCGGTCATAGGGGCCACCTACCGCTGTAAATGCTGTTATGTTTCTCCTGTCTCTTAACTCCATCTCAATTTAGTGAAATCCACTAGTTAAATCAAACGTAGTGAAGTAAAGGATTTCCTTAATTTATCGAGTATTTTGGAAATATTCGGAACTGGGTTGTTGTTGGTTTCTTGTTTAGTTGACTATATGTTTGTTCTGTCTCCCGCCATAATCACGCTAGTTAGGAACATCACAATTTGGTGAAATCCACTAGTTAAATCAAACGTAGTGAAGTAAATGCATTTCCTTAATATATCGAGTATTTTGGAAATATTCTTAACTGGGTTGTTGTTGTTTTCTTGTTTAGTTGGCTATATGTTTGTTCTGTCTCCCGCCATAATCACGCTTTTGGAGCCTTCTAAACAGGAGAGTTCCAAGGGGAGTTGCTATTATGCGTTTTATTTATGACACTTTGTACATCTTCATTTTCTGGAAGAGTTTCTGAGTTGAGATTATGTAATTCTATGTACTCAGATTGGTCAAAATGTTCAACTTTAAGCGGTTGTTACACAAGTATTTCGATGTATGCATTGAACCAGTTGCATACTTATACTGCCCGAAACCATTTTTCCCTCGAATGTACTTATACTGGGAAGCATTTAACTGACTTTATATAAACATCGTCACTATTAATGTCTACAAGGAGTTTAACCAGAATTTTAGAAAACGCTGGCATGACGTGTTTTGTGGACGTTAGGTTGGTGTTTTAGTTTAATTGGTAAGGCAGAATTTGTAATAACTAGTTGTAAGTTTTTGAAATCGACTTTTGCATTTAGTTGTTTAAGGATATCTATATGGAATTTGAACATCCAAAATGGAAATTTAAATTCGGCGAATGTTGGAAGTATAATTTTTTTATCAATCTGGAAATTTTGAAAAACTATTGATATATTTATAGCCTGACACTTTATGTGTTTTTCGGGATCTATGAATTTCGGATTCAGGAAAGATGAAGATGCTCCGGTGTCTATTAAGGATCTTAAATGTATGCCGAAAGGTGAGCTTATATTAGTAAATGGAAGTGTTGTGCCATGTTTGTTAATTTCTACATATCCTGTAGGTTTTTCGAGATATGTAAGCGAAATATTCGGCGAGTCCTCAATATTACATAAGTCTTCTTCTGCATATGGTTCGGAAAAAGAATTTTTGTACAATTTATGTTATTTATTTTCCAAGGTCTTTTAGAGCTGAATCTATTGTTACGCATTCTTTGATTTATTCCTGTGTATCTAGACATTTTGGAACTAGTTGTGTCCATTGGTTGTGGATTTGGGTATATGATAGCTCTTTGATTTTGATTAAAAGGGTTTGTCACATGGTTGTTTCTTTCCATGATATTGCTATTGTTCTGAGAGTTTTTCTTGAAATTTGGTTCATAAAAGTTTGGATAATAATTGTTTGGTTGCTAAACCAATTACTTGGGGGCTGGTTATTAGAGTGTGTTTGCCTATAATAAGGAAGGTATGGATAGGAATTATTGTTATTGTTGTTGCCCTGTCTTCTGTAATTCTGGTTTCTACTGTAGTAGTTATTTCCTGTTCGTTGGTATTTAATATTTTGCTCTTTAATACAATTTGCCAGTGCTGATGCCAAGCTATATGGCCTCATTGCTCTTATGCTTGACACTAAAGGTTCTCTAAGACCGACCAGAAATGAGTTCAAGCACATTTCAGTGAACAATTCTTTATTTGATCTGATGGCACAATTGTCGATTTCGTGTAGGAGTAAGTTATTGTTTAGTGCAGATTAGATGCCTCTGATTTCATTATAGATTTTTTCTACTGAATTCCTACACTGTTTAAATCGTGTAAGTCTCTTATTAGGGAGGTTTCTGTCGGTTTGTGTGCATAATGCAGAATTAGGTTACTCTTTATATCATCCCAATTTAATGGCGTACCATATGTATTTACTACGTCGTTTTCTTGACCCTCAATATTATTTCTAATCGCTCGTAGCAAGATCTGACAATACGGTTTCCCATCGGTTCCTCTAGTAAGTTGGAGAATTTCTTCAACATTGTTAATAAATTCGTGCAATGAATTTGGATTTCCATCGAATTTTGGCAGGTAATTAATCATATCTGGAATTCTCAAGTTGTTAAGCAACTAATTGAGAGAATGATAACTTTGAGACCCCGAGGACACACTTCCAGCAGTTGCACCAGAGCTTTGGTTGAACTGAATTGTTGGTAAACTCAGTTTGTAGGCAAACTCTTCGACTACAATATTTTCAGTAATCCAATTAAGACTTTTGTGTCCTTTGAAATATGGAAGAAATTGGATATTTCATTGATTTTTTTCATTAGTTGTAATTGTTGTATAGTTTTAATTATATGGATTTATTATTGTATATATTTTAAGCTATAGTTTTATATTATATATTTTGGAGGTTCCCGTAGGAATCGCAGAAGTGAAATTTTGTTTTTATTATAGATTGGCCGTCATATGCGGTGATTGCCAATCTCTCATATAATTTTTGATGGTTACTTACTTTTGTTTTGATGGTTACCTACTTTTACTGACGATCATTACAGTTGCATCAGTGCTTTGGTTTAACTGAAGTGTTGGTAAACTCATTTTGAAAGCAAAATCTTCGACTACAATATTCTTAGTAATAGAATGAATACTGTTGTGTCTTTTGAAATATGGAAGAAATTGGATACTTTGTTGATTTTTTCATTAGTTTTTATTGATGTATTGTTTTAAATATATGTATTTACTATTGTATATATTTTATGATATAGTTTTATATAATGTATTCTGGAATTCCAGAAGTGAAATTTTGTTTTCATTATTGATTGGCCGTCATATGCAGTGATTACCATATCTCATATAATTTGCTACTGATTTACATTTACTGATTAGCCAATCCTATGCCGTGATATCTAATCTCTGCAGGGTAATATGGATTTTTATTTAAATGGAAGTTTAAATATATATGTATTTGTATAAAAAATTTTCTGAATATAGAGCAAGAAAATCAATACTGACTTACATCAACCCAGGAATCAACAAGATTTTGTGGTTAGGTTTCTCTTCTGGTTGTAAGGGATTAACATCCTCCGGTCTGGACAGTGATAGACTTCAGGAATGGATATTCAGTAAAATCCGGTTCCGTGTATTGGTATGTCGCCACTTCCACGGAACGTCTTTAGTTCACTTTTATTTCTCAGAACCGTCAAGCAGGATCCCACTCCGTTTTATCCCAAAAATATATTTTAGTCCTAACTACTGGCAATTTTATATAAGTAAAATGGGTATTCTCAGCTCAACGATAAAAAAATTACGATTATTGGATTTTTGGACCTCTTACATTACGAGTATTCTTGTTCTATAGTCTTACAACTAATGTCCAGTGTTGTCGTTTGTACTCAACTCACACACGCTACTTGTTCCCAGTGTTGTCAATATGCATTGTACTAGTTGACAGGTTGCGTACAGCTACATGTTGAGGAGCTTATATGTTGAAAAGGTTAGAAATTGATAAGGCAACATGTTGATGAGGCTTGACGGAGTTAACTCGCGAAATAAAATTAAAAAAACAGTGTCATTGTTTCTTGGAGTCGATTTCTGTAAATAATTATGACAGTTTATAAGCAGTGCTCAGGGCTGAATTTCATAAAGAGTTTAACGGTGCTGAGCTGCATTAAAAGTTTTGTGAAGGAAAGACAAAAGACAATGAAATATTTCATGAGTATGTTGCTAATGAAAAAGTTGGCTGCAATCGGTGGTATCGATCAAAAGTCTATTATTCGTTATATAATAGGTGGACTTATAGTGAAAAATTAAGTAAAACTTTCTTTTTACGAAGCAAAAATAGTTAAAAATCTCCTAGAAAAGTATAAAATATTCGTAGGGGTGACAAAAAACGAAAGCAATAATAACGAAAATATAATCAATACAAAAAAAAACGCCCTGGAGCTTTCTATTAATGACATCGTCATTTTCAGCGCTACAATCGAAGAAGAACTAATGAAGTAGTAAATGATCAGAGCCGAAGCAGCCAAATATGGCTTAAACATAAAGCTGAATAAATGCTCGTTTTTAATAGATAATAGATAATAGCAAATCGATTATTTGGGACAAACAGTAGACGGCGGCACGATAAAACCTGGAAAAGAAAAAATCAATGCCATATAAAATAGTCCAGAACCAGAAAACTTAAAGGCGCTTCAATCTATGCTTGGTATGATGGGATATTTCTGGAAGTTTATAAGAGGATATGCCAGTATAGCACGTCCGTTGACCAACTTGCTGAAGAAGAACGTGCAGTTTACGATTTCTGAAGAACAGTTGCAATCCATACAGCAGTTAAAAACAATTTTAACTCAAGAACCAGTGCTTCAGTTGTACAATCGTGGTGCGAAAACGGAGTTACATACCGATGCGTCACAACATGGTTTTGGTACCGTGCTTATAGAACAAGTCGATAACGATTCTGATTCAATACACTACTGGAGTAAGAAGACATCGCCAGCAGAAACGAAAAAACATAGCTATATTCTAGAAGTAAAGGCAGCGTGTTTGGCTATCCGAAAGATCCGCCATTACATATTAGGTATCAAGTTTACACTTGTTACTGACTGCGCAGCGTTTAAGCAGACAACTTCAAAGAAAGATGTTCCACGGGAAGTAGAGCAATGGATTTCTTATATGCAGGACTATGATATTGAAGTCGGGCACAGAAGTGGTAGCGCTCTGAAGCACGCAGATTGTTTAAGTCGATATCCGTTGGAAGTATTTCTCGCGAACAGAGAGCTAACAGCGCGCATAAAGAGGACGCAACAACAAGATGAACACGTATCAGCAATTACAGAAATTTTAAAAATAAAAGCTTATAACTATTTTAAAATAAAATTGGATTTAGTCGACAAATACAATAATGGCAATGGTAGTGCCGAAATCCATGCAATCTCAGATTATTCGCGAAGCACATAATGCTGGTCAATTTGCAGGCCAAAAGACAATATAATATAATTACTACATTCCAGACTTTGAGCATAAAGTCAAAAGTTTCATCAGTAATTGCGTCAGGTGATTATTCGTAATAAAAAGTTGGGCAAACTTGAAGCGGAGCTTCTTTGCATCGAGAAAGGTGATCAGCCATTACAAACATTACCCATTGATCATATCGGGCCTATGGACGCAACAACTAAAAAAATCCAATATATTTTTACGATGATCGACAGTTTCACGAAGTTTGTCTGGTTGTTTCCGACAAAAATGAAATCAGCCGAAGAAGTTATAAACAAGTTGGCAGTTTGGGGAGACATATTCGGTTACCCACATCGTATTGACAGCGAGAGAGGCGTAGCATTTACGGCACAGGCTTTTTCCGATTATTGTGGGCAGCATGACATAAGTCATGTGTTGTCTACAATTGGTGGAGACGCAACAGTCAGATAGAGAGCTAATCGAGTAATTAATTCTCTAAAAGTTCGTGAATCGGCGAAATATATCAATAATACTGATATTTTATCATCGGGGACCGATGAAGTGCAGGAGGTTGCACATTGTAACCGAGGATGCACTGTATTATTCGTATATCGAGGCCTTAGGCTAGTCATTTTATCGACAGTCAGCAGAATTCAGTATATATATATATATATAAATATATATATACATATATATATATATATATATATATATATATATATATATATATATATATATATATATATATGTATATATATATATATATATATATATATATATATATATATATATATATATATATATATATATATATATATATATATAAAGTTTTTCTCTGATTTTTGGTTAGTAATGCGACAAAAACTACTAAGCCGATTTTTATGAAAAATATATCAGTTGAAAATAATAGATAGAAATATAGATCTAGACACAGCATCATTGGTTATCGCAGCAACTTTGCTGATGGGTGGAAAATCAGAGCATTCAGCGTTCAAAATACCTATTGATATATAGGTAGGTAGGTAGGTAGGTAAAGCGGCCACCCGAAAAGGGCGCACTTAGGCCAACATTGACCCTTTGTGATACCGCATGGGACAGCAGGTCCCATCCCTTTCAAAGGTCCAGCCATTTGGAGCTTTTAATGAAGCTGTTGATGGAGCTAATCTTTTTTTTGAGATATCTCCCAAGGAGTCCAAAAAGTAGTCGCCTAGGAAAGTGCGCCTCCTTCTGGACAAAGCTGGATACGTGCACAACAGGTGAGCAGTAGACTCTTCCTCCTCCTCGTCCATGCAACTCCTGCAGAAGTCATTAGAGGCGATCCCCAGCCTACACCCGTGTGTGCCTAGAGTCCAGTGTCCCGTTAAGACGCTAATCACGGGACCTATGCTTTGTCTATTTAGAGCCAGTAGGTCCTTAGAGCGCTTGACATTTATCTCTGGCCAGGTTTGTCTAGCTATTTTACATCCTGAAAGTTCAGACCAGCGCCTGCCCGCTGTTCCTAAGGATATTGTATTTACTAAGAGCTTACATGTGGCAATAGGAATACCGAATTGCGACCTATCTGGTTCCATCGGTATGGTAGTACCCTCACGGGCAAGTTCATCCGCCTTGCAGTTCCCTGGAATATCTCTGTGACCGGGAACCCAGCACAGATGCAGACGGGTCTGCTTAGCTATCTCGTCTAAAGATTTGCGGCAGCTCTTGACGGCTTTTGAGGTGATAATAACCGAATCCAGGGAGCGCAAAGCAGCTTGGCTGTCGGACAGAATGCAAATATCAAGTCCAGATATCTCTTCTTCCTTAGCCAAGACAGTGCTGCCTCTATAGCCGCGACCTCTGCCTGAAAAACACTGCAGTGGTCGGGCATCCTAAAGGACATGTTAATATCCAAATATTCTGAGAATACACCACCTCGCACCCTACTCTGTAGTTTGGATCCATCTGTGTAGATGTGAACCCCTTCTACATGAGTGGGGATGCCATCCTTCCATTCGTCCCTGGAGGGAATGGAGATCTTGCACATACCATTGAAGGCGTACATTGGTGTGATGTAGTCGAAAGAGTCAGGAATACCCTCAAAATGTCTTAAAATGGACGCATGACCTATATTCCAGGCATCCCATTGAGGCGTAGCTTTTAGTCTGATAGCTGAGTTTGCAGCCTTTTTTTCGCCAAAAAGCCTAACAGGCAGCAGATTGAGCATAATATCCAATGCTGCCGTTGGAGTCGTTCTAATGGCACTACTTATGAATACCTCTGCCGTTCTTTGTACCTTTGTTATCAGCCTATTGTATGTGGACTTACTTAGGGCTGTCCACCAAGCAAGCACCCCATAGAAAAGGACTGGTCGTACCACTGCTGTATATATCCAATAGGCTACCTTAGGCTGTAACCCCCATTTTTTGCTTATGACTCTTTTGCAAGAGCACAGAGCTATCTGAGCCTTCCTAATGCGCTCGCTTATATTGGCCTTCCAATTCAGCTTCCTATCTAGCCCAGATATTTAGTCTCCTCGACAAGGTCAATATCTACACCCATTAGTTTTGGAGCAATAAATTGAGGAATTTTATACTTCCTAGTGAAGAGTACCAGCTTGGTCTAGGTCGGATTAACCCCCAACCCACAGGCAGTAGTCCATTTAGAGAGAATGTTCAGCACGTTTTGCATCAAGTCCCTCAAAGTAGATATGTATTTACCCGAGATACTAATAGCAACATCAGCCGCATACGCAACCACCTTGCACCCTTCCCTCTCCAGTCGAACAAGCAGCTGATTTACCGCAAGATTCCAGAGTAGGGGTGAAAGAACTCCACCTTGAGGTGTACCTCTGCACACGGACTTCTTGGCCGACGCCGCCCTCAGCTGTGAATTGATTATCCTGCTACTAAGCATGTTTTCAATCCACCTGCTAATGACGGGTTCCACCTCCAAGTCTCGCATCGCACCGATTATTGCGTCTGATTTGATATTGTTAAAAGCTCCCTCAATGTCCAGGAAAGCCACTAGGGAGAACTCCTTGTTGTGCAGGGAGCACTCAATCCTAGAGACTAAGGAGTGTAAAGCGGTCTCCACCGATTTACCCTTAACGTAGGCATGCTGAGAGACTGACAGCTTCTGTCTATCTATAGTGAGCCTCAGATGAATATCTAACAACCTTTCCAGGATTTTTAGACAGAAGAAGGACAGACTAATGGGTCTTAAGTCCCCTGGAGCTGTGTGCGAGCTTTTGCCGGCCTTGGGTATAAAAATTACCCTCACATGCTTCCATGAGTCTGGAATATACGCTAATTCAAGACAACAATTATAGATCTTTAACAGCCACTCTATTATAAGATTCTCTGACTGCTGAATTTCAATTGGATCTACACCATCTGGGCCAGATGCTTTAAATGGTTTGAAGCTATGGATAGCCCATTGCAATTTTGGCTTCGTGACTATGTATCTGAGTTGACTTGAACTACATTCCCGCTGGGCTTCGTTCTCCGCGGAATGGTGCTCGAGCAACCAGGGAAGTGAGTCTCCAGAAAAATCTCTAGAGTATCATTACTATTTGAAGTCCAGGATCCATCCTCCCTCCTCAGGCAACCAGGTACCATTGGAGCAGTTGATAGGATCTTCCTCAACCTGGACGTCTCAGAGATATCTTCTACGTCACCGCCAAAGTTCCTCCACGATTCTCTCTGTGCTTTACTAAGCTTACTTTTGAAGGCTCTGAGTGCTGCCTTATATAAAGCCCAGTCTGCACTATCTCTAGACTTCTTTGCGCTGTTGAAAAGTCTCCTACAGTTTTGTCTGAGTCCCCTAATTTCCTCCCCCCACCATGTGGGTTTTTGTTTCCCCCTGGGTCTACTGAGGGGGCAAGAGACTAATAGAGCCTTATTAAGAGCAGCCGTTAGAACCTCCACAGACCTATCAATTTCGTCACACGTCCTTGTTCTTGTGGGGTTCTGAGGTAGTAGTCTAGCTACAGTCACCTTGTAGAGGTCCCAGTTTACTTTCCTGACATTTCGAAAAGCCTTAGGGCTAGGTAGACTATCTAGAAGATCAAACTGAATTAACCTATGATCCGAAAAAAAATGTTCCTCTAGAACTCTCCAATTTGAGATCCGATCAAAAATTGATTCGGAGGCAAGGGTTAAGTCTAGGACTTCTTGCCTATTAGCAGTAATAAAAGTGGGTTCTGACACCTTATTGCATACAGAAAGGTTAGTCGTTACAATATATTCATATAATGACTCACCTCGTTCATTGACATCCGTGCTTCCCCAGATATCATGGTGCGCATTGGCATCGCATCCAATAATAACAGCCACCCGTTGAGCTTCTGTAGGTTGGCTTCTGGAAGGATCTCATGGTCATGCGCCATATAGGCCGAGACCAACCAGTACCGTCCCTTGCCAGTTTCCAGGCAGACGGCCGTTAAATCCTCGTTGCTGTAATTGGGGAGAATAAATGAGCTAACATTATTCCTAATTAGGATACAAGACCTAGGTCTTCCTTCACTTACGGTATACAGCAAGCTATAATTTTCAGTCCTGAGACCACATACCAAGTCCCCGTGTGTCCAGGGTTCTTGGATCAGGACAATGTCTACTCCGCCTTTTGCAAGACGGAGCTGAAGGCTGGCAGACGCCGCCTTCGAGTGATGGAGGTTAATCTGCACTATTCGTAGCATCTCTGCTACTTGTAGCGCTGGTCACCTCCACCACCGTGACATCAGCCTCAGACTCCGAGTCTGACTCCAGAAGGACTCCCTCCTCACTGAGTGTGGTTGTCCCTAGGAGACTCTCCAAACCCCCCACAGTTGGCATAGAGTCACTGCATTTCGGGTGCATGGCGGAGTCCTCAGCAGCAGCAGGATCAGCAGTTACCCCTGAGGGATTCAATACCGCTTGATCCGTGTGAGACGGTTGCTCGTCCTTTTTGTAGGCCTTAAGGCTTGTGGATGAGAAGCCATAGCCCACGACCCAATTGGATTTCGCTAGAGTAGCCAGAGATTCGGCGTTCACCACAAGGGTTATTGACCGGTAATCCCCTCTTGGTTCCTCTACCTTAGTAACCTTCCAAATATTAGTCGGGAGCTGCTGGTTGCTCAACCTAAAAATCTCCAGGATAGCCTCAGGGTCAGACGGTTCGGCTGGGATCCATGCGCGCGCTCTAGGTCTACTAGGGATCAACTCCCTAGGTACGACTTCGAGCCTTGCGCCTGGCCATGCTTCCCCTATCCTGGAGATCGCAATCTTATAAAGGTCGACTGACCTTTGATCCGCGCAGGCAATCAGCTTCACGTGGCCCTGATGCCATCCGCTGTCGTGAAAACAGAGAAAACCACCTGGGAATTCCTTCAAAAGCTGGAGGTAGAGCCTTGAAAGGCTCACTTCTACCTTTTTCCAGCACTCAGGAGCGATACTGCCATCCGGGTCATTACGATCTATGACCGCCATGACCTGGTGTCCTTTCAGCACTTCGCTGAAGGACTTCGTGGTGACAGTACCGCGCTTCTTAAATTTCTTTGGGTCCGGGTGGGTGGTCTCTTCTAGGGACCGTTGACGTTTTGTAGCCTGTAGTGTTGGAGCTTGAGACTCCTTCACGGCTTTCGTCGCCCACTCGAGGGAAGCCTTCTGCTTCACAGTCCTCTCCTTCTCTGGGATCCGCGACAAGCGTTCCACCGTCCGGAGAGCAGCCCTTTTTACTTTATAGAACCTTTGGTTCCGTGTTTAGCAACACTATCGCAGCACGTGGCTTTGCTTGTGCCAGGCTCGTCGTCCTTAGCTACAATAGCCGCCGCAGAGTGTGCGGAGGATTTTGGATTCCCATCCGAAATAGCGTTTACAGACCGCACGTCAGTTTTATTTTTTTTAAGTTTATCCATCTGGTTCTTACGGCCACCCGCTCGATTGATCAAGCTAAGGCAGCCAAAAATTTGAAACGGGAAGGGGTTGGTCAACTGTGGCAGCGCCCCGTACCACAGCAAGGCCACCGTTACTACCTGAGGCGGCCTGGTGTCAGGAAGGGGAGCTCCGTTAGGATACAGCCTAATTAACCTCCTGGCTGCAAAACAACATCCAATGGGCACGATCCCAAGAACACCCTGGATTAGGAGGGAGACAGTTCTTAGTTGGATTACTCCGCAGTAGTCAGTCCGGCTAGGGGTAATCCCATTAGAGCCGAAACTCCGCCATCCTAACCCATTGCGTCATTGCAATCCCTTAAGCCTTCGTACCCCGACAAGGTGACTGCTCTTCACGAAGGAACATATTGATATATATCCCATGGAACTTTCTGTCTGGAAACTTTCGAAAAGTTCCGGTAAAGGCAAAGTTTTAAAAGAAATTGTGCTAATTGGTTGCATTATGGCAAATATGAAAGCAATTTTTTCGATATGACTCCGAGGAATAAAATTTCTTTTTTGTGGTGATTTTCGCCAAACTTTACCTGTTGTACCCAGATATACACGAGTCGACGAAATTAACGCGAACATCAAGAAATCGGATATATGGGCTCAGGTGAAGAAAACTTCATTTAAAAACGAGTAAAGAAGTCTGAAGTCAGGTTAGACCGACTTCGAAACACCCTTTCCTTGTGTGTGCGAGTTTTTCTTCATAAATCATCATTAGGAGTATACTCGTATATACGATAATTTTCGGTCGGGTACCTTGAACTGATTATATTAGAGGGAAGCGTGGCCTTTATCTGATCGACCCAATTTTGGTTTTGTAGGGCCAAAAAACGTACTAATATAAAATTTCACTCAAAAATATTGTATAGGTCGTAATATATAAACACAGGTAAATAATGAGTGTGCCTGTAAAAAAAAATCCGCTCATTTTTTGTGTGGTGTATAATGTTGGTACCTGCATCATTCCTGTGTAATTTCGTTGATAATCCTTTAATAGGAACCTAGTGACGATTTTTAGTTAATTGTGGCCATATTTTCCACACACACTATTTTAGACCCCTGTACATTTTTGTTCCGATAGCATCAATACGAGAATAGGTAGGCTTATTTAATTTTTAGACCCTTCTATACAATGTCTGATCAACCTCATTTCATGAAGATAGCTTTATAATGCCTACATATTGCTTCTCGTAAAATTTCTCTCTTATAGATGTTAAGTTATGAATATTTGTTAGCAGTGGTCGTGGAAGTTAATATATTCCGCTCACTTTTCGCATAGTTTTTATTAGGACCCACAACTATGTAACATCCAAAATTTGATATTATTCCGCCAATTGGACAGATGTTATAGTCATTTGAAACGAGTAACGAAGTCTGAAGTGGGGTTAGACCGACTATGAAATACCCTTTACCTTTATAGTTTGTAAAACCACGCTCACACAAATAAAATTTACGTGCGAGTTATACCATTGCGATATGGGATCAACACAATTTTTTCTCCATGTCGCACAGTGCTCCTTTTATGGACAAAGATCAAAAAAATTAGTGTTAATAAAGTTTTTGGTATCATTGGAAAGATAAAACTCCAATTAAGAGAAAACTACAACTTAAAAAAAAAATTATAATTTTCCCGCGTTATACAGCACTTAAAAGTTATTTATATATATATATATATATATATATATATATATATATATATATATATATATATATATATATATATATATATATATTTTGCATAAAACTTTTTGGTGGAGAATATACCGTGTTTGACTAGCTGGGAACTTTTTTTGATTAAAAACCTTTCTTTAAGTGTAATTATTTAAATTTATGATTTTTACAAAGATTAAATACGAGTATGTAAAATTTAGAACCAATAAGTTTTTTGAAAATAAATGTGAAATAAAAATTTTACAGTGTATTAATGCCGCAAGTTTTTGTTGATGCAAACTCTAGAAAATTGACAATTTTTAGGAGACCAAAAAAAAAAGGTCCATAAAGTTCCTACAGTTTTTTTCTCTTTTATGTCACATTAGGCCTTCTACTAACAGGAGAAAGTAAAACCTTCTCCGCTTTTTTCCGCCTTTTTGAAATTTTATATTTTTAAATAAGTTCCAAAATACATAAGTTTGATATAATTGTACCATTACACTAGCCTGCAAGATTTCGAAATGGGGACCAAAGTATTTGTCGCTTATAGATTTTTGAATGCTAAATTCGAATTCCACTCAGATTTTCTCCATCGTGTAAGGTTTTAGAGGAATTTGATCAAAAGTTCAAAAACCACCTATTTGATACTATTCACTAAGGTATTATTAGAGCGTGTTTCTCTACTGTAAACTATTCAGTTTTACTTAACGACTTAATTGAATTATCGTTGTCAACAGATCGAACGGAAAGAATTTCCAAGATTTATTCTTTTATAACCGACAAAATTTGTGATGGTAATTTTGTTGCACATTCAGTGAGGCGTAAGATGTATAAATTTAATAGGGAAATGTCATAAAACTGGAAAGAAGTATCGTATAAGAAAGAACGCTTAATTGCTCGGCATTCTTCTTGGCTGCAACGTAGTATTTGAAATTGAAAACTACGAGAAAGTAAGTAGAACGCTTTAAATTCGTAGAAGTTGTCATAAAAGAATAAAATGTTTAGAGACCAAGTACCAGTACTGGAAAGCGAGGAAGGCCTCAAGTAGAGTTTTCTATAGCTTTCAATAAAACAAAAATGCGGAAAGTGAGCCGAATTTTGGAAGCACATAGCCCAGAACAAATAAATTTTGCTGCTGGAAAAATTAATAGAATTGATGTTCAAATAGGACAAAATGTTCCTGTCAATGAACGCTTGGAGCCATTCGAGGGTTTAGCTTTATATTTTGATTTGGACCTTTCAGAAGAAAAATATAGAGTCTTGAGCAGAGTAGTAAACAACATACATGCAAATTGTTTTCCGAGCTTGAATTCTCTACGCAATTTAAAAAAACTGTTAGTACGAAAGGTTATGGTGACAGAAACATTTGCAGAAGTGGATTTGAAGGCTTTGATGCGCATAACTTCGAAAGGTATTTTAGACCTTTGTAAAAATAAAAGCCCGTCGAGAAAGCTGTCCCTTATATGCAAATGGGGCATGGATGGTAGTTATGGTCATAGTCGCTACAAGGAGAAGTTCTCGTCAGAAGAAGTTTCAGACGAATTTGTTTTCATGATTGCCATGGTGCCACTCAAGTTAGTAAACTTAAAATGCTAAATGATTCAACAAGAGTAGTTTGGCCAAATGCTTAAAGAGACCAAGGAGTTGTACCTCAGAAATTATGGTTGGTACAATACGCCCAGTTCTGTCCACAAAGTTTTGGTCCACGGATGCGAAGTAATCAAATTCTTTGATTTACCAATTGGTAACATTTATTCAATTGATCTTTTGATTAAGAATAATTTTCATGTTTCCTTTTAGGTTCTTTGTCAGAAGAAGCGTTGGAAGCATCCTATAAGAATGTTCGAAACCATCGGATGTCTCATTTTCGAAAAACGGGACTAGAAGATACTAACAAAGACTTAATGATACATTTGTTGCTATCTTCGGATCCATTGCTTTCGTAAGAAAGAAATATTAAACGCAGAAATAAATGTTTATTGGGCTCCGATAAATGTATGGAGCAATATGTAGTTCAAGATGAAAATACGAACGATAATGCAGAACAGTTTTCGTCCTTATTAAGTCGTTCGTCTTCTTCATCATCAGAAAATTCGTATAGCTTTGAAACAGATTCTACATAATAAAAACCATGCTTAATTAGAAAACCTGTTTTTCAATTGTCTTAACATAAAAGTAGGCACACATTAAGAATGTGAGTTAGCGTTGTCTTTTAAATTGTGTTCTATCCAAAACCGGAGGAAACGCTTAGGTTTTTAATTGGCAATATTTAAAAAATAATTGCACTGTTATTTTATTATTATTATTAAACTTTACACCATAATTAATTATGGCCGCAAGGGGAGATGAGTACTAGCAACTAAAGTGTCTACAAAAATAAAATTTCTGTTAACCAGTTTTATGTGAAACCCGAAACCGGTATCAACAAACCGATTTCAGTTTTGAAATCAGCATGCTATAATCCTTTAGGAAATGAAGTTTCATCAAATTTGAACAACTCCTTCTATTTTTGTCCAAATTTTGTATGCCAACGGAGCTCTGTGTGTCGGTTGAAATGTTACACCTATAATGATCACTGAGTTTCATAGTTGAATTCTATAATGCTATAGGCACATTTGTTGATATATTTTGTAGAGATTTTGAGTTATGAATATAGTTAACTTGGTACGGTAGTTATACTTCATATTTCCATTTGTACATATCCTTACCTGCTACGGCGATTATGGTATTTATAAAAAAAAAGCTCTACGGCACAAAATTAGTTTAACATTTTTGATAGTAAAGGTTTGAAGGTATGAATACTACTGCTTGTTGGTCCGCGGGAGGTAGTTGATACAGCTCCTACCTCCAATATATCAGAGGCTTTCCCCTATCCGCTACCTGAGAACGTGTTCTCTAGGAGTTACATGCTCTCCCGAGGAACCTAATTAATTGTACCTATTACTACACCAAAATCAACTAAGTTAGCATACATTAAATAAATAAAGAATGCAGCAAAAATAGAGAACCCTATTATGATGAAATTCTAACACAAACTGCATCATGGTAACTGTAAACGTTTCGTAAGTTTTCGGCTTGATTGAATTACTGTCTATATTAGAGAAAGCCCAGTCTATGTGAGTAGTTTCTGAAGTGGTACTCTTATCTCTACATGGAAGAGATATTAAGCCGTTTTCCTTTAGGATGTCTTCAACTGTCAGTCACTGCGACGACATATATTAAAATCTCCTAATAGAACAATTCTCTTATTGACAGAACAATCGGTACTTAAAATATTTTTAGTAATCCTGACGGAAAAGATTTATTTCTATAAAGTACTATTAAATTGATATCTCTGTATTTATATACAATGATTTCAAAAGTGAATTTATCTTCATGAATTTTTTGCTATATAAATACTGAACTGAATCTGCTAGCTCAATTTTGACATATATAATAATACCCTTTAAATGCCATCAGAAGATTCATAAGAATACAGGACGCTTGGTTAAAAAAATACAAAAACTGAATGTTTTGCTAATGATTTCTTGTTATAATCCGCCATTTTGTAAACATTATAAACTTCACTATACTTTGAATGACATCAGACGATTATTCATAAGAATAAAGGACGCTTGGTTGAAAAACTTTTGAAAAAACTGAATATTTTGTTACAGATTTCATGTTATAATCAGCCATTTTGTAAATATTACCAACTTCACTATACGTTGAATGCCATCAGAAGATTATACATAAGAATAATTGACGCGAGTTACGTTAATAAAACGCGGAGAGAACTTCGGTTCAACATTGTATTTATTACGGAGTTTATCTAAAAACTAAACTAACAATTTGAAATTACTTATGCCGAAACCTTATAGTAACTTACTTACATCGATACACAAAAGTATTTTCCAAAATTATGTAGGAGGGTAGAAAGAGAGGTAAACGTCTATAACCACCAATAAGCAGAGTGCAAAGCCGTAGCTGAACAAGTGCTAATGCACTGATAATTGCAGACGTTGCATTTAGAGGTTGTTTATGTCATTGCACTTCAGTTAATTTATGTTATTGTACTGATCGTACTGACTTTGTTTTTTGGATTGTTTATGTCATTGCACTTCAGCTGATTTATGTCATTGTACTGATCGTACTGACTTTGCTCTTTGGGAGGTTTGTGTCGTTGCACTTGAGAATGGTCTCGAAAAAATAAAGGGAATTGGAAAATGCATAAACTGCTTTGGTGGTCATTTGTGAGATTCATACTTGATAAGAATGATATCTCAGCTGACGTTTGGTGTTAGATTTAGGGTTCGCAGCAACTGCTGGCGTAACTCCTCCCCCCTTAGTTTGAGGACACTCCTGAGGCATCATATTTTTTATCTTTACTTGCAGGTTTTTCTGCGTACAGGTCAACGTTACAATAAATATTATAATGTGCTGCCAAATGCATATTGTTCGTGCTTGGAATGTTTAATTTCACTGATTTCTTTCAGATTTTGAATTTTTTCTAGAATTAAGTTGTCAAATGTTATCTTTTTATTTGAATCTTTAATGCTTTCCAAATAATTTGGTATCGTGAAACTTTGTTTAAACTGTCTCTCTGCATTTTGTATTTTATTATTATTTATAATGATTGAACAGTTGTTGAAGTTAAATAAATAATTTCCATTTAAAATTAATTTACGTTCGTCACAAGTATTTGAGAAATTTGCTAAATGTTGGTTTTTTGCTAGTATAATTCCATTATTTAATTCTATAATTTCGGAAATGTTATTAAATATGTGCATGCAGTTCTTTTTCATTCTACAGTTATTACATCTTCTTAAATTTTTAATATATCTGTCTCCAACATAATTGTATATGTCTTTTTCATATTTGACAATTTCTTGCGGTTCAAACATATATTCTAAATTATGGTTATCTGCTATTGGGTACAGTAATATTCTTTGTAGAATAACAGTATCTTTTGGTATTCTTATAACAAATATAATATTTTTATTTTGGTCTAGAATTGTGCTTAATTTTATATTTTGTAACTTATCTAGGTCGATTTTGTATTTCTCTATTTCCTCGTTTGTTAGTAAATTGCTATGAATAGTGACAATTCTAGCAGATGCAATGTTGTCCTATATATGGTCTATGGTATCTTGTAAAATTTTTATCTTTAATATGAAGTCTATATATAGTGTTTGTCTGTATAGTGTACTTGATTGACCACTAATGTCATTAAGTTTGTTCTGTATTAGTATTCTGTCTTTATCGATTGCGTTTTTCAATATGGAGAAGGTTTCGTTGAAGTTTTGGTTAATTTTTATCTGACTGTTTTTAGCGTCTTTCGCGGTTATATCGGAAGACCAGATGGTTTTAAAAAAAGGACTCATGCACAACAACTGCCCCATCTTCACCTGCGAAATGTTTGCTATCTACCAAGCCACTGTAATAGCCTCCCAAGCTAAAGGTAAATTCTGCATCTGTACTGACAGTCAATCTGCCATCGATGCCCTACGAAACTTTAGTAATAACAGCTTGCTCGTAACTTACGTTCGAGATTTGCTCATTAAACAAGAAAGTAAAATTAAGTTAATGTGGATACCTGGCCACTGCGGTATTCGAGGCAATGAATTCGCTGATTATACTGCAAAGGGTGTTCATATGGAACCTGCACTCTGTTTTGACGCTCTTGAAAAAGCTGACTTAAAACTTCTAATAAAGCAGTACTTACATAATGAGTCATTATTGAAGTGGAATGATTACGTTCATCATTATTCTTCTATTAATCCCACCAAAATGAAGCCGATATTTCCTTCTCAAACTAAACATAAAGATATTTTAATTTTCAGAAGGCTTCGTTTGGGTCATACTCAGATCACACATTGTTACCTGTTAAATTCTGGAGATGCATCCTGCTGTTTTTGCAACGCTTCCAGCACGTCAGTTACACATATCTTAGATAAATGTCCCCGTTTCAAAAATACAAGGCAGATGGTTTTTGGCACTTCAGTTCCATCGGATCTTCTCGCAAACACAACATCGTTAAATGTAAACAACATATCTAAATTTATAGCATTATGTCACATATCTCATTTAATTTAATGTATTATACACTTTTGAATTTTGTATACGTAAGAAACAAAAATAGTAATATTTAAATAGAAAGCTAAGAAGAAACCAGCTGATGGCCTCGAGCTAGTGCTATTAATTTATTATTTTTTGTATATTTATATGCTTAAAATAAATATGATTTGATTTGATTTTATCTGACTGTTAAGGTTTTGTATAGCATTGTGATTGTTTGTATCAATTACGTTAAGGTGTCCTTCTATTTCTTGTCTGTCTCCATCATTCATTGTTCCATAAAGCCATTTTTGTGCAGTACCCATGAAATTAAATAGTCCACGTTTTTCTCTGTGTGGAATTAATGTATAAATTTTGTTTCGGGTATTATTTAATTGTATTTCTAAAGCAATCGATTTTTCTTGTAGGTTTGATTTTCTTATATTATTTTGTAAGTTGTCGACTATATCTAAGATTTCGTATGGATTTATAAAGTGTAGTATTGTATCGTAGTTTTTAACGAGAGCGACGTTGTCTATTGTTAGTTCGGTGTAGCCCAGGTTGGTTTCTATCTTCTCCATTAGCAGATGGGTGTGGCCTACGTTCGGTGTCCACAGTATCAGGAATAATATTAACATCCATTTTACCTGCAAATTTAGTTTCTCTTTTAATATTGGATGTATGTATATTTCCTAGTGCTTTCTTAGTATATTTTGGTTCTTCCTTATGCCTCACATTTTTATAATTTTTGATGTAGCCTTCTGATCTCTTTTCTGAATAGTGTTCTCTGTTTGTGTTGTGTTTAATTATGTACCAAGTTTTTTCTTTAATGGAATTTGTATAAATCTGACTTTTGTCACACTTCCCTTGTTGTACATTAATTGGATTTTCCTTTATTGTTGATTGGTAACTACTATTATACCATTCTATTGCCCTACACATTTTCTCTTTTATGCTAAGTTGCTTTTTTTCGATATTTAGAATTCTTATTCTCTCTGCTAATGTATTGTGTAGCCGTTCGATATCAGAGTTTCCTGTGTGGTTGTTTGCTTTTACTAAATGAAGTTCTATGTTCTCGTTTCGTAAGTAGACGTTTTACGTTCATACTTTTAAATTAATTATCTGTGATTAGTTTCTTAAAATGACCTTTTTGTGATCTGAGATCTCTTAGTTTTTCAATAATCTTTCTGTAATTTCTATCTTCAAGGTAATATGCGGTGGCGAACTTAGAGAATCTATCGATAAATGTCAAAAAATTTGCTTTTGAGTTCGTCCATATGTACTATTTGGTTAATGTCTGTTGGAGTCTCTGTCATTTTAAAATTTTCTTTGATAGGATTTCTATCATATTTTACGCGGTTGCAAGTATCGCAATTGTTTATGTCTGAATCATATTTTTTAGGTTAGGGTAATATATATATTTTTTGAGGCCTTCATAATTTTCATTAATTCCAGTATGTCATGTTTCATATTTCTGGTATTTTTGTATTTATTTGTAGGTTTCATCTTCATTGTCCATATCTTTTGCATAGTAGGCACATCTTCCGAATTTGAAGTTATTTTCGGAAAGCTCTTTTGCTTTATGTTCAAATGTTTTAAAATCGTTGTCAGTTAACTCTCAGTTAACTACTATTTTTAGATTTCCTGTGTGGTGCTTTAAAATATGAGATATGTTACGTTGTAGGTCAGCTGCGCTTAAAAAAAATTTTCTTATTGCCATGTTTGATACTAAAGTCGTGTGTTTTGTCATTTGTAAGTATGATTTGTGTTTTAAATCTATTCACTACAGTGTCTAATGTTGGTATATGGTTGTTAGGGTATTGTGTATCTGGATGTTCAATAGCAGGTTCTTGACTGTGAACTTCTATTGTGTTGATTTCATTTGTGTCTGCATTAACTCGGCTTAAAAAATCGGCTACTTTATTATCGCCTCCTTTGATGTAATCCATGTTTATATTGTATTCTCCTAGTTTTAAAAGCCATCTTTGCAATCGAGGATTATTGTCTTTGCCTTTTGTTTTAGCATGTAACCATTTTAAGGGTTGGTGGTCTGTTGCCAGTTCTAAATTTACTTACTTTGAGTAGTTTCGTTCATGATCGTTTAATGTTCGGCTAGCGTAGCAAATAGGGTGATTATTCTGTTGAAGAACAGCTCCTATAGCGAGCATGCTAGCATCGGTAACTACTTTAAATTTTTTGTTAAAGTCAGGATATTTTAATATGGGTGCTTCCGTCAATATTAGTTTTAGTTTTTCAAAGGCATTTATATAGTTTGAGTCGTTTATGTTTATTTTGCTGTTTTTTTTTGAGGTATTGAGTCATTGGTTGAGCTATTTTGGAATAATCTCGTATGAATTTGCGATAGTAGCCAGTTATTCCCAAAAATGATTTTATTTGTTTTGTTGTTCGAGGCAATCTAAGGTTTAAAATAGTTTCGATTTTCCTTGGATTAGGTTTGACGCCTTCGGGTGTCAGAACGTGTCCCAAATATTCGGTCTCTTTTGAAAAGAATTTGCATTTATCAAATTGAATTTTTAGGTTATGCGAACGTAATTTCTCGAATATTTTTCTAATACTACTTACAACATATTTTCCTAATACTACTAAACACCAATATGTCGTCCATATATACTACGCAGATCTTGTTTATGAATTCCTGTAATACCGAATTCATAAGGCGTTGAAGAGTTGATGGGGCATTTTTCAGACCAAACGGCATGCGTACGTACTCATAATGTCCTAAAGGCGTGGAAAAAGCAGTTTTCTTCCTGTCCTCCTCTTTTACTAAAATTTGGTGGAAGCCTTTTGCCAAGTCAAGGGATGTGAAATACTGAGCCCTGAATAATTTATCCAAAATGTGGTCAATGTTGGGAATAGGAAACTTGTCATCGGTTGTTATTTCGTTCAGTTTCCTATAGTCGATCACTTTGCGCCATTTTTTACTTTCCTTTATAATACCTTATTGGAGCATATCTGCAATTTGAGTAGATATCTCTTGCTCGTGGATTTGCGGGTACCTATATATTTTTGAATATATTGGCTGCTTTTTTCGTGTTAATTTCGTGTTCGATTCCAGTAGTGTTTGTTAGATAGTCACCGTCTTTATAAAATAGGTCATTATAAGAGTTTATTAACTTCTTCAAATGCCTTGATTCTTCAGAATTCAAAGATTTGGTAAGTTGTGACATATCTTCGTCTCCGAAGCTGTTAGAATCTAATTGATGTATTTCTTCAAATTGAAATGGGCAAGCACTTATAAATTTTATTTTGTTGTTATTGATTAACAGCACTTGCTCTCTCATATCCACAACTTCTCCTAATGGTCTCAGTAGATTTTGGCCTAATATTGCGTCGAATTGTTTATTAAAAAATTTTGTAATTTTCCAAACCATATTTGCATCTTCATTAAATTTACTAGGTAAAGCAGTTGTAAATTGCGTGTCAATCAGCGTTTGGTTGTTGAGTGAATTGAATTTTATTGCTGCTGTTAGTTTTTCCCTCCTATATTGTGGTAAATTTCTGTCATCGAGTAAGGATGTTGATGATCCTGTATCTATTAGACACCTAATTGTGTCGTTGCCTATCGACAAGATTACTATAAGTAAGTACGTTTGTGAGACGTTGGGGGAAAATTTACTTCATGATCCATGTGGTTTACGTTAGTGAACCTTGATTCTCTCCGATTATTGTAACCCTGTCTAGGATTATTTTGTTGTCTGTTTTGGCCATTATATTGTCTTTCATCGTGCTGTCGCATTTGTCTTTGGTTATTTTGTACTTGGTTGTATTGTCTGTATTGTCCTGTATTATTTTGTCCGTTGTTGTATTGTGTGTATTGTCCTGGATTATTTTGTCCGTGGTTGTATTGTCTGTAGCTAGTGTTACTGTTTGAAATTATTGTGTACTGTGGAAGTATGACTATTGGCATCCCTAATCATTCCTGAACTTTCTAGTAAGTCGAATGCACTCCGTAAGTTTGTTATATTTTTGTTAAGTATTAGTGTTGCTAAGTTAATGTTAATGTTATTTATAAAGGTTCTTAATATTATGCCCTCATTATTTGCTGGGCTAAATTCTATGGGCTTATTTATGTCGTATTCATACTTTTCATTAAGTTTACTTAAAATATTTCTTAGCTCTAAGTAATAGGATCTTACTTGAAAGTTTTTTGTTGCGATGGCTCGCTGGTACAGCTGGTGGTACGTCTCCTTCACTCCAAAGTTGGTTATAAGTGCGTCCTTTATGTCGTCCCAAGAGGCGTTAGATCCCAAGGTTCGGACAACATCAAGGTAGGTCCTTGTATTTTATTTATGATGGTCCTCGAAAAAATGTACGCCTTAATTTGCGGGTTACCGTCCAGTAATGGTAACAAAGTATCCACTTCTCGTAGAAATGAAGAAAGTGCATAATGTCCAGTCCCCGTGAACTCGTGTATCCTTTGCGCATCGCAAAACGCGGAGAGAACTTCGGTTCAACGTTGCTTTTATTACGGAGTTTATCTAAAAACTAAACTAACAATTTTAAATTACTTATGCCGAAACCTTATAGTAACTTACTTACATCGATTATTTGTTATCGCTGCTGTAGGCACAAAAGTATTTTCCAAAATTATGTAGGAGGGTAGAAAGAGAGGTAGACGTCTATAACTACCAATAAGCAGAGTGCAAAGCCGTAGCTGAACAAGTGCTAATGCACTGATAATTGCAGACGTTGCATTTAGGGGTTGTTTATGTAATTGCACTTCAGTTAATTTATGTCATTGTACTGATCGTACTGACTTTGCTTTTTGGTTTATTTATGTCATTGCACTTCAGCTGATTTACCTATCTATACGGGGCGTAGCTCCTAAAGTGCATCTCTAATTTTCTTATTTTTGTTTTGTGTTTTATACTATCACTCTGAAGCTTCATATGAAGTTTCGTTGACGAGCCTTGCATAAGGCCCCAAAAATGAGTACTGGTTAATTGTGGACGTGGCAGTAGTAATAATGTGCCCGTATTTTACAAGCATGCTTTTTCGGAACTAATGCATCCTGCTACCAATTTCGCCCAAAAATATTGTATAAGTCGGAAGTTATAAAAATATGTCAATAAGGGACGTGGCTGTGAAAAGAACACGCCCATTTTTTGTGTGGTGTTTAATGTTGGTACCCGCAGCCTTTCTGTGAAATTTCGTTGATAAATATTCAATACGAATATAGTAATGATTTTTGATTTATTGTGGGCGTGGCAGTAGTAATAATCTGCCCATATTTGGAGTGCATGCTAGTAAAGAGAAAGAGGTTTCAGTATTGTTGGGCAATGGTGCAGGTCGGTAGAATTGAAAATAAATCCTACCAAAACCACAATCGTTCCATTTACCAGGAAAAGAAAGCTTCCGAGATGGAAAGATATTCAACTGCTGGGTGAAACCATTACACCCAAAGCCGAAAATAAGTATCTAGGGGTAACTCTAGACAGCAAATTAACATGGAAAGCTCATGTTGAAATGATGCAATTTAAATGCTGCGTACTCCTTTAAAGAACATACGATCATGTGGTATACGGATGGGTCAAAAACCGATAGTGGTACTGGAGCGGGGGTATTTGGACCTAGAACCAAATACTTCGAGCAAATGGGTAAATATGCAAGTATTTTTCAAGCAGAGATTCTCGCCATCGAAAGATGCGCGCAGTTTAATCTAAACAGAGGCCATAGAAGACGGGAAATAGCCAAACTTTCTGACAGTCAAGCTACCATTCGAGCATTAAGCTCGTATGAAGGGGACGCTAAGCTAGTATGGGACTGTCTACAGAAATTAAATCAGTTGGGAAAGTACAACAAGGTTAGTTTATGCTGGGTCCCTGGCCACATAGGTATCCGGGGCAATGAACAAGCGGACGAACTTACCAGAAAAGGGGCCTCCATGGCAATGATAGGCGCAGAACCTTACTGTTGCATATTCAGAGGAGTATGGCAAGAAGTACTTAGGGAACAAGAAAGGCAAAAAAGGCAGGAACTTTTTGCAAGTCATATTGGGCTAAGACAATCAAAACCACTTTTGGGCAACTACAACTGCAAACGATTCAAATTTTGCATTGACTTGCCCAAAAGCAGCTTAAGAATACTGACAGGGCTTTTGACTGGTCACTGTAAGCTCAAGGGACACCTAAGCAACTTAGGAATCGTTTCAAGTTCATTGTGCAGATTCTGCGACGAGGAAACCGAGTCGCCAGAGCACATATTCGGCAGCTGTGGAGCACTGATGAACAGCAGATACATCATATTTGATACCAGGTATTTGATACCAGGTAATGAAATAGCAAAGCTAGATCCAGTTGATATCCTAGTATTTCTAAGGATAACAAATATGGATGAGTTTCTATAGGGTCATCCTATATTAGCAGAGGGTTATACAATAGATATTTTAGGTCGCAGTACATGATATACCACTCTTTTAAATTGCATTACATTAGTACAGATCCAATGTATACAGCTATCAATTTGTATTCATATATATATAACTAGAAGCATAGATAGCCTCCTTCTTGAAATTGCAACCCCTCTCAGAAGCACAAAATTAGTATACCCTATTTACGTTTTTTAAAGGTAAAGGGTATAATCAAAGACAATATACATATATATAATCAAAATAAATATACAATCTTCACTCAGCTAAATGAGTTAAAATTGCGTGGCTGCCTATGGAGGACTTATTAACTCAACACCCGAAGTGTGCTCGGCAATGCAAAGGCAAAACATGTAGATACACATTATGGTTTTTGCGTTCTATATGTGCGTGTGTGTTTACTACATGTGCGAATGTTTCTATGCTAGCTTGCATGTTTACGGCATGAATATGTGTGTATGTATATGAATGTAGGAATGTTATTTATATTTATTTGTTGGAAATGGAATGAAGACGAATTTCAATCATATCAATTGAAGACGAGGCATTAGCTTTTGTCAAGAGCGGCCCGGTTGTAGTGTGTACTGGTGTGCACATGCAGTTTGAGTGGCTGTAGAAAAAGAAACAATCAGCCAAGTCGACTTTGTTAACGCCTGCACACATGCTATTCAGATATATAATTATACAAATGTTCTTATGCGGCAGTGTGTAATATAAAATGTATTCAAGAACAGAATTCATTTCGTTTCAAATAAAAATTTGTAAAAATTTCCAAAAATTTTAAACTAATATTGAAATTAATACACTTTACAATATATATATTTTTAAAAAATTACATTGTAAATATTAGTACTACTATATGTAAGTTGATTGCATTTGAATAATTTCATTTACGTAGGTAGGTATGTATATTTTTATAACAAATTACGGGAATATTTTTAAAATTTATATTGTAAATTAGTAAAAAAAAGAAAAAAATTGTGTGTAAAATTAATAATTATAATAACATGTATTTATTTAATTTATTGCTTTATCCCCAAAAAAAAGCCACCATCGAATTGCACAGCAAAACTTCATGGTTGCAACAGCAGAAGACCCAGCAAAATGCTGTGTTTTATCGGATTTTTTTAATATTAAAAATCATTTTTATAAATAGTAGTAAAAGTATTTTACTATTTTCTATAAATTAACCTGTATTATATCATTTTACTGGATCAAAACTAGAGCAGAAATATTTCATGCCTGTTATATGAATATGTACATAGTATATGATGTTCATGTTTGAAGAAAATTTTATAAACTTCAATATCTAGTATTAAATGCATATGATCTTGTTATACATTGATTTACAAAGTTTTGTAAATAAAACCGTTATTAATGCAATAACATTTATTTCCTATGGGAATTATTATAATCAAAAAATCTATAAAAAATTATTTCAAGTATTTAAAAATCCAAGAAATTTTAAATTTATATTAGGATGAAGATTATTTTTTGTAACGAATTTATTGACCAGACAAGTTACAACAGTAGTTGCAATTGCGTTTGTGGTTATGCCACAGTAATAATTTTTTTCAGAAGAAGAAGAAGAATTATTGTAACATTTTTTTGGCAGATCTTATAGCTATTTCGGACACGCCACTTGTCCTCATCAGAGATCTTTCAATGAAAGGCAATTTTTCCCCAAGCATTTTTTATTATGTCTCAGAAATCCACAGCACACCAATTATGAAACCTCCCAGGAATCGAACCTGGGCCTACAGCTGTTGTAATCTGTCCATCCAGACAACTAGGCTAACTACTGGTGAACTGACTGATCAAATTCTGTCCATGTACTGTCTCATTCCACCACACTCTAATCAATGAGACAGAGTCATTATTACCCCTCTTTTGTTCCGTTAGGTCTCTCTCTCTGTTTTTTATTACATTTCAGTGGAGTCATAGTACATTGCTTTTGTTAGTAGCTGGCTAATTAAGCCTGATTGCACTAACCTTCTAAGGATACATTCTATAAAGTTTACAATTTCTTGTGAAGATTCGTCAGTAGACATAGTTGTCACCTTTTTACCGTATTCATTCTGTAAATGTGAGTAAGTCGATAGTCGTCAATTATGTGTATATGAAGATTATTTTTGTAACTAATTTATTGACAAGACAAGTTACAACAGTAGTTGCAATTGCGTATGTGGTTATGCCACCGTAATGATTTTTCAGAAGAATAAGAAGAATTATTGAAAATTTTTTTTTTTTTTTTGGCAGATCTTATAGCTATTTCGGACACGCCACTTGTCCTCATCAGAGATCTTTCAATGAAAGGCAATTTTTCCCCAAGCATTTTTATTATGTCTCAGAAATTAACAGCACACCAATTATGAACCCTCCCAGGAATCGAACCTGGGTCAACAGCTGTTGTAATCTGTCCATCCAGACAACTACGCTAACTGACTGATCAAATTCTGTTCATGTACTCTCTCATTCCACCACACACTCTAATCAACTCTGTCTCATTATTACACCTCTTTTGTTCCGTTAGGTCTCTCTCTCTCTCTCTGTTTTTTTTATTACATTTCAGTGGTGTCATGGTCCATTGCTTTTGTTAGTGGCTGGCTAATTAAGCCTGATCACACTAACCTTCTAAGGATCCATTCTATAAAGAGATTCGGCCGCTCCGAAACGACGCTAGCAACGCTACCAGGGGCAACCAAAATTTTGCTGCCCGAAGACGCTCCGCCGACGCTAGCTGCAAAACGCTATGTGTAAGTGGCTCCATTTGATTACATGGAAACTTTATCGAAGCGACAGTTTTTTCTGTTGCTAGCGTTTTGCTGCCTGGCGTTTTTACGCTATATGTAAATCGGCCTTAAGAATAAAATCCAATCTAACAATTTACTTAATATAGCATATATGAAAAAACAAAAACTTCCTAAAATTGCACATTTTAATTGACGAACGAATTGTTTGATTTTGTGAAATTTATGAGCTTCTTCAGACGAATTGCGCAAAAGCATCAAAAAACTAACATAAACAAAGGTATTTAAATCGTACAAATCCTAACACAATTTCAAGCCCACATTAATTTATGTATGTGAGTTAAGAAACACCGTTATGACTATTTTTAGAAGATATAAATTTCTTTTCTGTAATGATCTGCTATAGCAGCAGCAATTCATTGTGGTTTAGTAAAATTATTTAATACTCGATAATTTATGCTAAAATAGAAACTATTCTTAATATTTTTTACAAAAAAATTTATTATTAGTTTGCTTTCACAAAAGGATGAACAATAAAAAAAATATAAAAATAAACACATTTCTCAGCGGACTTGACACGGCATCATAAAATTGATGGACCAACGCCTTACCACTTGCACTATTGGTCTTTATAAAAGATCTCATGCAAACATATTTATTTTATATTGTGTATCAAGTGTTCTAATATGCACGCATTATGCTTCGTCTTAACATGGAAAATATTTCTTATACGCAAAACGACAAATGCTTTGTTTTAAGCCCCACAGAAAATTCATTCTAGTGTATTTTGCCCCAGCCACACAAAACAAAAAATAAAAAGTTAATTTCAAATCATTCGCTTCTGCTGTGAGCACACACACACACACACACTAAATTATTCATACGAATGTGCAAACAACAATAGCCATGGGTGTGGCTGACGATGGATACATATTCACGACTGCTTCGTGAAATTGCAGATCATGATTCCAATGTGGTTGGCATACACTTCAATATGTTGATTCTCACTCAAGAGAGCAATGAAAGGTCTTTCTGTATATTGTTTTTGGTATAATTAATATGAGAGCTCGAAAGGAAAATTCCGCCGATTTACTTTTAGAAATTGGTGAAAGAGAACTTACAACAGATAATGACAATTTGACACTCAATTCATCTTTGTGCCAAATGCGGAAAAATTTGGAAGACATAAATTATTTATATATCCATATTTTCTGGATTCCTCCAAAAAGAAGTTAATATTAAGTTCATCAGAAATGTTTTGCGAAAGAGAACATTTTCTTTTACGTGTACTCATGACAACAATTTTTAGTGCCTCTGTTACGAAATATTTAAAACCGTGATTCCATCTATGTTTATGAACGGAAATAAATACAAATATTTTCGGAGAAATTATTTTTCAAATGATATATATATATATATATATATATATATATATATATATATATATATATATATATATATATATATATATATATATATATATATATATATATATATATATATATATATATATATATATATATATATATATATATATATATATATATATATATATATATATATATATATATATATATATATATATATATATATATATATATATATATATATATATATATATATATATATATATATATATATATATATATATATATATATATATATATATATATATATATATATATATATATATATATATATATATATATATATATATATATATATATATATATATATATATATTTCAAATGATATATTTACGAGTATATGATTTTCGTGCAACAACTTCAGGCACTCGCTATGCTAACTCTTCTGCTTGCTTATAGATCATTGAACTCGATCTTTTTGACATCCAATTTTTCTTAATTCGTAGCGGTTATAAAGTTTCACCTTGATGATATCACAGGGTCCAGAAAATTTTGGAAATTGTTTGAAACACTGTCCGAATTGCGTGCGTAGAATAACAACCTAGTCGCCAATTTTATACTTGTTCGCTTTTTTCTGCTTTTTATTGTACCCGACACGATTTTCTGCCTGAATTTTGATAATTTGCTGATTAGCTTTTTCTAGCATTTCACGTCGCAGTTCCTCAAAAGCCTCGAGGATATCTTCGGCGAAGATTTCGCGTAGTCCATGATTTTCAGGTGATGACATACGAACTTCGACAAGAACTTCGAAATATGTCCTTTGAGTACTTCTGGAAACGGTATAATTTATTATCATTTGTACGCGACTTATCATTTTAAAGGCTCTTCATCGGATAGCATGGTTAAAATTCTGATAATGATTTGATTCATGCATACGATTGTCCGATTCCTCGTGGAACTCGAGTAGTGACCAGATGATGGATAATGAAGTTCTTGGTACAGTATTCTTCAAAAAGATTAGTAATAAATGCTGCTCCCTTGTTGGAAATGATTCGATTTGGATTTCCGAAAACGTCAGACAGCTGGATCGACTTTCTAAGCACTGCCTCTTTCTAGTATCTTCGAATTTGCTTGACAAGTTTCGTCTTTACCTTATGCCTTCTTAATTGCTTGCACGCAACTGTGTATCTGGTTAGCGCGTGCACACCTCGCATGCCGCTGACAGATCGATGATAGGCTATACAGTGAAATCTCTCTATGTTTAAATTACCTTTCTTTCGGTGCAAGGTTCTTCGGTTTCTGGCCTCCAAATTTATCCGCATCTTAATGCAAGAAGTTTTGAGTTTGCTTGATTTGTAATTCATTATTAGCTTCGCTATTATCTGTTGATGTTCGTGATCCTGAATCCTCTGTAAAACTTCCATCTCGTCTTTCATAATTTTTGAGTACTAGATTAAATTCACGTTCATTTATTTTCAAAATTGTTTTTGAAAAACAATTCACACTAAGAGCCTTCTTTAGTAGCCATAAAGCACCACTTCCACATACGTTTGTAATAGCTGCCCTAAAGAGACATCATAATCATAATTGCAGCACCTTTAGCAACAAAAATATTACTACGTCATTCACATTTTGCAGCTGAGTAATTCTATGTGTGAGAATTTGACATTGATACCTTTTTCAAACGCGAAAAAAAATTTCACAAGAACTTGCCGCATATCTCGAACATGAGTCAAAAATTAAGCAGCTGCATTACCATGAATACACGCAGAACAACGATACATGTCTCAAAATTACAATTGACGAAAGTGGAATTACCAAAATTTAATGGTAATTATCTGCAGTGTCGACAATTCATGGAATTCGAGATCGATTAGTGTAACTCGTGGACAAGCAGCCCAAACCACAGTGCCAGAAAATACAGTATATAGATACAGCCACATAGGAGACGCGGAAGCTCTTATTCATCATCTGATATCGGCAGACAACTATGTGGCCTCATGGCACGTCATCGGCGAACGTTATTACAATAGAAGACAGCTAACTTACGCAACGTTGTATCGCCTATTACTCCAAGCTACACCAAATGTAGAGAGTTCCACAAACGTAAAATTTCTGCACCAAACAACGTGAAACTGCATTTTAAGCCTTTAAAATTTGGGTCCAGACACTACATCATGGGACCCAATTCTGCAATTCATCCTAATTCAGCACCTTAGCAATTCAACGCATGCTCCAGGAGCCAACTAAGTTGCCATCATTGGAGGAATTCCTGGCTTTTTAACGGTTCGTTTCCAACCTCTCGAAGCCACCACAACAACTCAAGTGTGAGATATATCCAGTCACATGCAATCCACCTTTGCTCGAAGTTCTTGAAGATGTCTCCAAATCAACGGATGAGCACACGTTGCCAATGTAACCAACATTTTATGCGCCAGCACTTTTGAGTACCGTTTCTATAACGTTGGAATCCTTTTATCTTAAATTGTGTATTCGACCAAATGACCTAATGAACTACCAAACACAGGCTAGATATAGATCAATATGTGCAATAAATATGTAAACTAGTATAAGTAGCAATATCTATCATGAACAAAAATAAATGTTATGTAAATTATTATTAGTACATCACTCATTGGAACTGGACACACTGTGATTTATTTAATTTCAATTGTCAAATTATGTACTAGGTGTCAATATATCAGTGACATATATATAAAATAAAAGAAAAAAATTGTGTATTCAGACTAAGTTATAAATAGTGATTAAAACTAATGGAGAACTTAAAACAGTGAAATGTGAGAGCAGAAATTCGTAGTTGCCACATTCTTATGTAACTTCCCCCATGCTAAAATTCAGGCCCTCCAAATTTAAAAGAGATTTTATATTATACAATTAAATCCATTATATATATATATATATATATATATATATATATATATATATATATATATATATATATATATATATATATATATATATATATATATATATATATATATATATATATATATATATATATATATATATATATATATATATATATATATATATATATATATATATATATATATATATATATATATATATATATATATATATATATATATATATATATATATATATATATATATATATATATATATATATATATATATATATATATATATATATATATATATATATATATATATATATATATATATATATATATATATATATATATATATATATATATATATATATATATATATATATATATATATATATATATATATATATATATATATATATATATATATATATATATATATATATATATATATATATATATATATATATATATATATATATATATGCATGTACAGTATGTCACAAAAGGCTTCGTTGCTGGGCTATATTAATATACTTACTTGATTTTTCCAACTTTGGAATGTTTTATTTGATTTCTTTCTTTACTGTATTCATAGACTGATGCTTACGAAAGACAAAGCAAAAAACTTCCTGAAAATATCGAACCGTTGTCAGAAGAGAGCAGGAAAACCCTAAGTAACCCATATTTTTTACTCACAAAAGTATACGTTTTATATATTTTTATTTATTTAAACAAAAGAAAAGGAATAATTTAATATTTTGTGTGGCGCCCTTTATTATCGCAGATCGCCTCTATACGTCTTTGCATCGATTCGACTAATTTGCGACAATTTTCTGGACTTATTTTGCCCCATTCTTCTTGGAGTACCTGCTTCAATACAGTTTTTGAGGAAATGTGGTGTTGTCTGACTTTATTTTTAAGATGAGACCAAAGATTCTCAATGGGATTAGTGTCCGGACTCTGAGGTGGTGTTTGCAACTGCTTGGAGTTGTATAAAAGCCACATTCTAACTACCCAAGCAGTGTGTTTTGGGTCATTATCTTGCTGAAACTGGAACTCATTAGGTGCAAATCCCATTTTGGTGGCGCTAGGGATTAGGTTTTCCTGGAGTATGTCCAGGTACATTTTGGCGTTCATAATGCCAACGATAAAGACAAGGTTTCCAAAACCACGGGCAGACATACACCCCCAAACCATCACTGATCCCCCACCATGCTTTACTGTTGGTGTTGTGTTTTTAAAAAGTAGGGCTTCTCCCGGCTTGCGCCACACCATATGCCGCCCATCGGTGCCGAAAATGTTAAATTTACTTTCATCGCTAAAGATGAATGACTCCCAAAATGAAACAGGTTGCGTTTTGTAACTGTCAGTGAAAGAAATTCTCTTTGAAACGTTTACTGCTGAGATGAAAGGCTTTATACGCGAGACTCGTCCATGTATATTTTCACTTCTAAGCACCCTGCGCACAGTTTCATTTGATACATTGGTATTTAGGTTTTTCTGCAGAGCATCATTTAACTTTGGCGCGGACAGCTGAGGATTGTTGCGATTTTCTTGGAGAATTTTTTCTCTTCCCTGGGTGTTAAAATTTTCGGTCGCCCAGAACGAGGCATATTTTCAAGGTTATCCCGATTTATCAATCGGTTTATAACACTTCTAATAGTGGTAGGACTTCTACCAAACATTTCACTAATATAGTTTGAAGATCGCCCTTCATTGTGGAGATACAATATGATTTTCTTTTCGGAAACGGTCAATTCTTTTCCTCTGGGCATTTTGACTCGCGCACAGCAACATCGAAAATCAAACTAAATGCACTAAATGCAAATCCAAGAGAATGTTTGCCTGTTCGATCAGATTTGTGCAAAAAAGTCAAATATTAAACGCAATTTCCCAAAAAAAAAAAGAATAACGGAAGTGGCGACTGCAGCAACGAATACTTTTGAGAGCTAAAGATATGTGCTACTTATGGTTTTGCTGCTCTCTCTTGATAACGCTGCGATATTTTCAGAAAGGTGTTTTGCTTTGTCTTTAGTATGCATCAGCCTATGAATATAGTAAAGACATTACAAAGTGGGTAAAATGGAGTAAGTTTGCTAGTATAGCCCAGCAACGAAGATTTTTTTGACACACTGTATATTTATATATAAACATTTCATTATGCATTTATGTATACATAGTATGCATCAGCCTATGAATATAGTAAAGACATTACAAAGTGGGTAAAATGGAGTAAGTTTGCTAGTATAGCCCAGCAACGAAGATTTTTTTGACACACTGTATATTTATATATAAACATTTCATTATGCATTTATGTATACATATGTCGTGTTATGTACATATGTCTTTTCTCTATATGTATGCATATGAACGAATAACTTCTCTTTTGTTATTGAATAAAAAATAATTTTTTTGCTTTTCTTATAGTTTCTACTTTTATTTAATATATTGAATATCCAATTTATCTTCATATTTATTTTTTCTTTAATATTAATTACTTTTTATAAACTTCGGTTTTTCTTTGCGTGGAACATTTTTATAATTTTTAATGTAGCCTTCTTTATAAATTCTTTACAATTTTCTCTATGCAAATTTCTTCTGTTTAAATATGTTTCCTTTCGTTAATAATGTGCATGTGTATGTTGCACTTGTATGCAATATTCTGACTCCACATTATTTGGTTTTTCTTTTGAAATGGAATGGTATGAATATTCAATAGTTTTATTTAATTTTTCTTTAATACATAGTAAGTTATTTTCAATATAGAGCATACTAATTTTTTCGGTTAGAGTATTTTGTAACCTTTCGTGATGATTGATTTCCCGTTAGATGACGTAGTTTGTCTAAGGAAAAAATATATATAGGTACATATCAACATTCCCACTACCTACAATACCTACTGTAACTCTCATAAAACTACTTATCCTCTCCCATCCCTTCCACTTTCTTTATTTGAACTTTATCCCTCCCATTTGACTTGTTCTATTTTGAACCTATTATCTTATATTCCTTTTGTTACATTCCATTGATAATTTTTAAGCATTTCATTATGTACTTAGTTTTAAGTAGGTATTTCCTATTTTCATTAATAAAGTGACCTTCGAAAAGAACGGATTAATCACATCATTATTGGCGCAGTCGGACACGAACTAATACGCGAAGAAAAAAAAAGAAGTTTTATTTGCACGAAAAGTGTTTAAAAACTTAATAAAAAGTTAGTTTTCGCACGAAAAGTGTTGGAAGAAAGTTTTGAACTAAAAAAAAGGGTTAAAATTTTAAATTAATGAACTTCTTAAAACTCGGACGCGAAAAATTGGAAAATGAATTCACGAAAAGTGTATATTTAAAATAAAAATCGTTTTCAATTTCAAAACTTAACTTACAAATTTAAAGTTAAAGACTTAAGTTATTTAAAATAAATAAATAAAAAAAAATCGCATATAATTTGTGAATTGATCGTGATTTGAACTTTGAATTTGGAGGTCACCTGCAAAGCAATTTAAGGTCATTGTAATTTACTCATTCTGCTTCTTTTGCTTTCTAATCGTTGCTAATGTCATGCCTTGAGCAACAACAAACACAGCATATAACAGTTCATAAAATAAAATACCAACAATAGCATACAACAATTTTTGGGGCAAATCCACTACATAAAGGCCATCATACGTATTTACAATAGCTATTACAGCAATAAAAATTTTGCGAAGAGATAGGAATACTTAGAATAGCTCAGTACAACAACAAAAGAACACCAAATATAAAATGGATAACCTAGATATTAATACAAATTTTAAGCTTATTTCTACTAATCTTAATAGTATACCGAATTATGATGGAAATGGGGATGCTTTATTGGGATTTTTAGAAAGAATCGATTCCATGATTCCTATTTTGGAATCCTTTCCTATTGATTTTAAGATTTTGCTAATGGGTAATATAAAAGACAAAATTGTTGGAAACGCAAGAAGATCATTACTTATGAAGGCCATGCTGGCACTTGGTCACTTATTAAAAACATTTTAATTGATAATCATGGAGAAAGTAATTCGATTGATGAACTTATAGATAAAATAAGATCTTGTCGTTGCGATTCAACAATTGAAAATTTTTACAACAAACGAAATAACTTTTTGTGTCGTTTAAATAACGCATTATATTTTAGTGATAATCAATTTCCGGAAATTAACTGTGAAAGTAATGGAAGAATCGCTCTCAATTCTTTCAAACACGGCTTTCCAGAGCCGTTAGCAGAAGTCCTAAAGATTTAAAAGAAGCTTATGATATTATTAAATCGAATGGGTATTTGAAAGATAACAATAAATTTAAATTTTTTAATAACAATAGAGAATATATACAACATAATACAAATAGAATAAATAGACAGATTATAACAATAATAATTATTAGAAGATTTCTATTATAATAGAAGATTTCAACACCAACAAGAACAGCAGTCTAAAAATATTTCACATCCAAATTATAGCAACAATAATAGAAGATTTCAACAGCAACAGGGACATCAGTCTAATAATATTTCACATCCAAATTCTTCAGCACAGATGAGGCAATCTTATAATAAGAACGGACAAACTAACAGACCACAACATCAATATCGTAGAATCAGAATTTTTATGATAAGAAACATGACCAATCATCAATCGAACCAATGGAATTGGGTGTTAACGAAAGTTATAAAAATTTTCAATTAGCCGCCGACGAAAACTACCCTATATAATAGTACAAACACATATAAAGCAACTTAGATTTATCATAGATACAGGGGCGGAATTCCGTGTAATAAACCCAAAATTATGTAATCCTAAATATGCAGTAATACCGACAATATTTTCATTAAAAGTTTTGGGTAGAAATATATCAACAAAAAATCAATTTTGTATACCATTTTACTTAACTTAAATTCCATAATTGATTATAAAGGAAGAAAATTAAAAACAGATGGTGCAACATTACCTATATACTTTAATGAATAAGAAAAAATAACGTAGATGAATACCTAAAAACGAACGCTTACATGTACTTACCTATGAAGAAGAAATGGAATAAAATTCGATGGTTAGTTTTGATCAACACTTAAACTCAAAAGACGAGGAAATTTTAAGAAAGCTTCTAAATAATTACCAAGATCTTACTACAGAAATCCAACTTAAAATAATAACAAAAACCGACACCCCAATATACAGTAGACTTTATAGATATACATCGCGCGGGGGTTGATCGGCAAATACAAGACATGCTAGCCCAAAAAAAAATTGTACCAAGTAATAGCCCTTATAATTCACCTTTATGGGTTGTACCCAAAAAGGCTGACAAAAACGGTACACCACAGTGGCAAATTGTCATTGATGATCGCAAATTGAATGAGCAAACAATTGATGATAAGTTTCCAATTCCAAATATGGTAGACATATTTGAAAAATTGGGAAAATGTTGTTATTTCAGTACCATCGACCTAGCAAAAGGCTTTCATCAGACTGAAGTGTGTAGTGTATATACAATCTGGTCATAGCGCACGATAAGAGTGTGTGTGCTGGCGGGCTATAGCGAGTTACGTTCCCACCTATGGTGTCAACGATCACTACACCCTCATCACCACCACCACATAAACCACCTAAAACCCAAACACATAAACACTAAGAAGTTCAACGATTCCAGAATTGCAACAGCAGCATAAATAACCGAGCAACCCAACCACATAATATACTAGCAGGTTCAACAGCTCCAAAAATGCAACGACTGCATAACTGCAAGCAGCAGGCAGCGACGATATCAATGACCACATTTAAGCACACACACACAATGTATTTAGAATATATATTTCATTATTACATAGACATAGGTAAACAAACTCTGTAAGCACACACACACAATGTATCTAGAATATATATTTAATTATTACATAGACAGGTAAACAAACTCTGTAAGCACACACAGACACAATGTATCTAGAATATATATTTAAACATAAGGTAAACAAACCTTGTAGATACATATACTTAATATATTTAGAACATATAGTTATTGATATAAGCTTAGATATAAGCTTACACAGCACATTTTAAGTATAAAAAGTCTTGATATTTATAATAAACTACACTTGGTACACTGCACTGAAACTAAGCAGTATTTCCTTTATCTTGGAGTAGATCGGCTTCCTTTGGACGCCCTACACCTTGAAACTTGATAGAACTCAGTTCAGCTCGAACAAGTTAACAACCTACTTGAAAGGAATAAATCGGCATCCTTCGGACGCCTGTATCCTAATAAGTTTGGAAGTTGACTGATTCAGTTTGAATAGTTAGTGACCTTCTTGAATTGAAATAGACCGGCATCCCTTGGACCCCCTATATCCTTTCAAGTTGAGGATCTAACATTTTAGTTCAACTTAAATAAATTAGTGACCTTCCTGAATTGAATAGACCGGCATCTTTTGGACGCCCTATACAATTTCAGGTTGAGGATCTCATATTATTTTTGTGTGTAGTGCCAGGCTAAGTACGTAACTGGCGCAGTCGGTAGTCCTGACCAACGGTTTCTACGAGTTGGAACGGAGTCAGCAGTGACGGAATATCACTAGCGAAACTCTATCACTGAGAGCACATCAGTGTCAACCTCCACAAGTTTAGCAAACCGGCGAGTTTTGACTCCTTGTTGTAAACATAGATATTAAGCAGAAATACAACAACATTTCACAGCAACATTAAGCAGAAATACAATAACATTTCACAGCAACATTAAGCAGAAATACAATTACATTTCACAGCAACATTTAGCAGAAATACAATAACATTTCACAGCAACATTAAGCAGAAATACATCAACATTAATACAGCAACATTACCCATAAACATCAACACAGCAACATCTCACAACAAAATGGCACGGCAACATAAAGCAGAGACAACACGGCAACATTTACCAGAAGTAACAATAAAACTCACGATATGAATACTACATTTTGGGCTACAATATATTGCATGTAAGTCAAGAACTGAATTATTTATAAAAAAATAATAAATATATTTATATATATATACATATAAAAGTAATGTTACGAAACTTCAAACGAAAGCTTCAAGTCCAATCACTAACAACAATCCAATAACACTTCCAAGTATACCAGAAGAAACAGTTCATACCAATAAACGTAGGGCTTCCGAACGAATACTTAACCAAATAAAAGACACAAATACAAATAACATTTCAGAAATGGCTAACCCAACAGAAATATTTAACAGCCTAAGAATCCCAGACGTAATTAAAGACTTACACACCTTTGACGGAAACAAAAAATTTCTACCAGACTTTATAAAAAATGTAGAAGAAATTTTACTTTTTATCAGGAACACACACAATACTCCTTTCGGACAGGTATTGCTTAGAGCAATAAGAAATAAGATAATAGGACCAGCAAATGAAGCCTTAAACTCACATTTAACCAATCTTGTTTGGGATGACATTAAGAAAACCCTGATGGACCTATATACTGACAAGAGAGACGAAAGTACATTAATTAGGGAATTACACAACATCAAACAATATTACAAACCGGTTGAGCAATTCTATGACGAAATTCTAAACATCCAATCCACATTAATAAGTAATATACGTATGAAAGAAACAAACCAAGTCATACTAAGTTCAAAGAAAGATTTATTTGAAGACATGTGTCTAAACGTTTTCTTATCAGGTTTAAGAGAACCTTTAGGTGGAATCATCAGAGCAATGCGCCCAACAGACATATGTACTGCTCTAACTTACTATCAAAAAGAACGACAATTTTCACCAAACACACCCTACGGATATAATAACTGCCCGTACCCCGAACCACAATTCTGGCAAAACCGAAATTCTCAATACTAAATGCAAAGATTTCAAATATCCCAACCAATGTTTAATAGGCAATATCAACCAAGACAGAATACAAGACAGAACTTTACACCCTATCAATCAACACAAAGTCACTTCAACAGACACCAAAACAACAAGGTAGAAGACATCAACATTATGGAAATACAACAACCAATAAACGAAATAAATAAACATCGAAACACTCTTCCATACATAGATATCTCATCCCCATATGGTAGACCACTTCGGTTTTTAATAGACACAGGTGCATCTAGTTCATTCATCAACCCTAAATACATACCTGAACACGAACAACAACAATGCGAAGAAACTACTATATCTACAGTCTCTAAAAAGTATAAACTTAATAAATCAGTCACTTTACCAATTTTTACAGAATTCAACCAATCTGGTTCATTTAAATTTCTTCTTTTTAAATTCCACAATTATTTCGATGGACTCCTAGGGTTAGATACACTAACAATATTAAAAGCAAAAATCGACCTTGACAAGAACACCCTAATAACAAACAATTCTAAAAACAAAATAAAGATGAAACCTAACTCTATCTCTGGACATATAACCGCTAAAACGAAAACAATTAAAAAAATATCAGCTAAAACACTAAACGAAACCATATACAAGAAAAGCAAATGCAACACAAATGCCGACGCACTAAACCGTATTAAAAGTAGCAGTCCCACTGAAGTCGAAAATTTTGACCTAAACATAAATGAAACAACTACCACCACCATTCACAGCAGTGACGAAAATTTGAACGATGGTATACCTATCTCAAAAAGACCTTTAAACGATTTCAACTTACAGATCATATTAGAACAAAGCAACAAAGGATTACCAATAACTACGGAAACTATATTTAAAAACAAGCAAAGGAGAACAATACGAAGAAATACCTTCAATGAAAATACAATGGTTGACATCTTAAAAACTTTCATTGCCCCTAATAAACTTACTGCCATACATACAACTGACAGCATTTTCCATATTGTACAGTCAACCTTTTCTAAATACTTCTCTGACAGTAAAAAATGTCGCCTAATATGATGTATAGATATACTAAAAGACATAAGAATAGAAGACGAGCAAGAACACGAAATCTATAGCCACCATGAACATTCCAACCATAAGGGAATTCACGAAACTCTACTCCACCTGAAACGCAAATTCTATTTGCCTAACATGAACACAAAATAACCAAAGTTGTAAGCGCTTGCAAAAAATGTGAATATGATAGAAAACCACCTAAATTAGAAATTCAAAAACAAAACGTAAAAACAAAACATAAAAACAGACAATTTTTGCTTATTCTTTTATTTATATATATGTTTACTACATATCGTAGTAAAGCCGTACAAACGGCACCGGCAATTCAGCTACAGCCAAATCTCTATATAAAGATACTCGATGCAGTAGGAGAAGCATTCGCCCCAACCACATCTCGCTTTCTGCAGTGGGTCCTGCCTTGGGCATGGACGCCAGCACCCTCCATACAGTATCGTATTAATTCCAGAAGCTCCAGTCATGATCCTCTAGATGAGTCAATAGGCCTAGAATACCGTCAATTCAAACGGTTCCCCTCTTGCGAAATCCACTACTCGCATCTCCACGTAATCACGAACTATTTTTTTGGGAGACCTTACAAATTTAATAAAAACATAAATTTCAATAATGAACACAAACACTTAACAAAACTAAATGAATTCCTTAATGAATTATACCCTAAAATTAAGGAACATCTTGAAAAAATTAAAAATACCAAAATAAACAACTTAAATGTATCAAGAGATACCCATGAAGATAGGGAAGAAAATGAAAAAATCTTTAGAAAAGAAGTTAGGAGAAACAAAATAACATCAAGATTCTCAAAACACAAATTCTCACATAAACCTTTTTATTTTTATTATTATTTTTTCATCGATACAAATACAAAAGAAAACAAAACTATCTGAATTATTTAATAAAATGGGGAGAGGAAAAACTAATTTCCTAATAATTTAATAAAAGTGAGTCGTGTATCAAAAATTGTGAGGGCATATCACAATATTTCACGTAAAAAAACACCATATTGTGAGAAAATATCACAGGTAGTAAATAAACGGAAATTGCACGAACTCACCTAATGAAATAATATGTAAATAATAACACAATAAAAACAATTAAAATAAAAACAAAATGCACAATAAACAATTTTTAAAAAATTGCAAATTTCAGATTACACGTCGTGACTACACAATCCATACACATACAAAAACTAGAAAATGACCAAAATTTAATCCAAATTAAACTCGGACCATGCAAAATAATCCACAACTATTTTAACCTATTACATATCATCAACCTAACAGAATATGAAAACAATCTACAAAAAATTTCACAAGTTTTAGTAGAATTTGAACCTCATACATCCCTGAAAACTTTATTAAAAGTATCAAACCAAAAATTCAATGACCTCAGCAAAACACTATTCTCATTATTACCCACCAAAAGACATAAGCGCGGACTAATAAACGGACTAGGTACAGTAATTAAATTTATTACAGGGAGTATGGACGCAAATGATGCCAACAACCTTAATGAAGAAATAACAAAATTACAAAAAGACCAATCTACTACAAACAACTTTGCAATACAACAATACCTATTAAATAACCAAATGTTAAATAGAATGAAAAATATAACAAACCACATTAACCTTGAACAATACCATATAATTTCCTACTTAGAAGAACTGTCAAACACAATACACAAAGAAGACAATATTATACAAGAAATTCAATATATAAACCAAATTAACTTCAATATAGACACCCTCAATAACCACCTTAAAGACATTTCACAAGCAATTATTTTAGCCAAATTAAACATAATTTCCAACTTAATTTTGAACCAAGAAGAAATTAAAGAAATACGGAAGTTGTTAACGGAAGAAAACATTAACATAATATCTGATGAACACATGTACAATATACTAGACTTACAAGCTTATTACAATAATTCAAATATAATTTTTAATGTTAAAATACCCCAAATCGAAAACTATGATTGTAAATTTTATAATATCATTCTACTACCTATAAATAACACAAAACAAATAATAACCAAACCATATGTAACATATAATGATAAGAAAATTCAGTTCTTCGACGAAGCATGCAAATCAATAGAAAACACTTATTATTGTAAAAACCCAAACAACGAAATCGCGAAAGAAGACTCAACCTGCATTGGCGCAATATTTAACAACAAAACACCTAGCTGTCATTTAGACGACATAGAAATGACACCCACAATATATCAACCTAGAGAGAATCTCATATTATTAATTAATATACCTCAAACACTAATTAAGTATAATTGCAGTAACTCAAGCAACATACTAGTAGAAGGCACCATAATGGTTACATTCAATCATTGCACAGTGGACATAAATGGCATCATCTACACAGACACTCATGAAATATTCTGGGATGAAGTCCAACTAATACTTCCACCAAAGTTAGCAGTCCAAACCTTATCAATCTCATCATCAATAAGCCTACAAGAATTCAACTTTAAACACAACGCATCCATAGCAGTACTACAATACGAAAGCAACATTAGAGCCACTTTCACAACCACTGCATTAACAATTTTGGGAATCATATCACTAATCGCTTTCATTCTAGGAATATACAAAACAACCACAATCAAATACATACCGGAACCATTACCTACGATCGCTCCAGCCATCGAGTACTCTCTCTGGCCTTCGCTCTACTCTAAGGGGGGAGGAGTTACGTTCCCACCTATGGTGTCAAAGATCACTACACCCTCATCACCACCACCACCTAAACCACCTAAAACCCAAACACATAAACACTAAGAAGTTCAACGATTCCAGAATTGCAACAGCAGCATAAATAACCGAGCAACCCAACCACATAATATACTAGCAGGTTCAACAGCTCCAAAAATGCAACGACTGCATAACTGCAAGCAGCAGGCAGCGACAATATCAATGACCACATTTAAGCACACACACACAATGTATTTAGAATATATATTTCATTATTACATAGACATAAGGTAAACAAACTCTGTAAGCACACACACACAATGTATCTAGAATATATATTTCATTATTACATAGACATAAGGTAAACAAACTCTGTAAGCACACACACACAATGTATTTAGAATATATATTTCATTATTATATAGACATAAGGTAAACAAACTCTGTAAACACACACAAACAATGTATCTAGAATATATATTTAAACATAAGGTAAACAAACCTTGTAGATACATATACTTAATATATTTAGAACATATACTTATTGATATAAGCTTACACAGCACATTTTAAGTATAAAAAGACTTGATATTTATAATAAACTACACTTGGTACACTACACTGAAACTAAGTAGTCTTTCCTTTATCTAGGAGTAGATCGGCATCCTTTGAACGCCCTACACCTTGAAACTTGATAGAACTCAGTTCAGCTCGAACAAGTTAACAACCTACTTGAAAGGAATAAATCGGCATCCTTCGGACGCCTGTATCCTAATAAGTTTGGAAGTTGACTGATTCAGTTTGAATAGTTAGTGACCTTCTTGAATTGAAATAGACCGGCATCCCTTGGACGCCCTATATCCTTTCAAGTTGAGGATCTAACATTTTAGTTCAACTTAAATAAATTAGTGACCTTCCTGAATTGAATAGACCGGCACCTTTTGGACGCCCTATACAATATCAGGTTGAGGATCTAATATTATTTTTGTGTGTAGTGCCAGGCTAAGTACGTAACTAGCGCAATGTGGAACCTAATGATAGAGCTAAAACGGCCTTTTGAACTGCAGATGGCCATTATGAATTTACATGAAAGCCTTTTGGTCTTAAAACAGCACCTGCAACCTTTCAGGTTAATCAATTATGTTTTAAGAGTACATATAAACAAAATTTCTGTTGTCTACTTAGACGATATTTTAATATATTCTACTAGCTTTCATGAACATATAGTATACATTAAGAAGATTTTTAATACTTTACGTTTACTTTAAAAATACAATTTAACAAATGTCAATTCGCAGAATTAACCACAAAATTTTTACGACATGATGTATCAGGAGAAGATATTAAACCAGACCCCTCAAAAAAAAAAATCCATAGAAAATATGAAACCACCATCTAATATAAATGAAATAAAACAATTTCTTGGTATGACGGGATACTACCGAAAATTTATACGGGACTACGCGAAAGTTGCCTATCCTATGGTGCAACCTTTGAAAAAAAAAAATGCAATTTTAGACATTAAAAATATATACTTTTTGAATGCCTTTAATACTCTAAAAAACTTATAACCAATGAACCCGTTTTACAATCACAAGATTTGAAAAGAAATTTATACTCACGACAGATGTATCCCTCTTTGCTATTGGGTCTGTATTAAGTCAATATATCCACCCAATATGCTATGCATCTCGTACGCTGTCCGATCATAAAATTCGATATTCCACTATTGAGAAGGAAGCCCTAGTTATGGTTTGGTCTGTGAAACACTTTCGAACTTATCTATATGGGCGAAAATTTATAATATAAACAGATCATAAACCTTTAACTTGGTTACATAATATTAAGGAGCCTAATATGAAATTACAACGAAGGAAAATTCTTCTTAATGAATATGATTTTGAAGTAATATATATTAAAGAAGACGATAACACTGTTGCAGATACCTTCATTATGTCGTTCAAAGTATCTACTTTGAACAAAATAATGATAATTAGGGAAATGCCAAAGTGTATAATAATAGCTGTGTTTTTTTCAACGCGAGTGTGAATAAAACGCTACTCGTCGCTTAACATTCTAGCATTTGGCAGCACTTGTTTTGACAATTAAAGTGCTTATACATACACATCTGTAAACCAATTTTATTAGAAAAAGGAAAAATTGAAAATGGCAGAATCGGAGCAAGCGTTGGTAATTTAACTTTAAATGTGTACATATTAATTAATACACGATAATATACTATATATTTTATATATTGACAGCTTTTGGTATCATTACAGCGGCTAATTATTGGATTAATCTTTTTCTCAATAGACAACAAAAATGTCTTGGTAGCACTTCTGTTTGAGGCGTTAAACCGTAAGCGGATACAAACACCATGTATTAACTAAGCGGTCCATATGTATGGATAAGCGGGCGTTTTATTCACACTCGCGTTGAAAGAAACACATCTAATATCGAAAATGATGAGACTGAACTTCAGGCTCAACAGTGTCAAAATATAGATACAATGTCAGTAAATGCAACTGTCGACAGCGCGCTTGAAGATAATTTCAAATATATATTTATAACAGAGAAATGTATTAAATACTATAAAAACCAAATTTACCTTAACTACGGCCAAGAAGAAAAGTTTTTTATAAAAATTGTGAACAAAGCGTGTCAAACACATATTTTTTTTATTTTTATTTCCCTTTATTTCATACATCTGTCACTATTATTTTGACACCTAGCACACGATATGACAATTTGTTTGGAAATTAATATAAAAAAACACATTTTCGCCAGTGCCAATAAGTGATTCAACAAAAATTATTTACATTAATTATAATAATTAACTATAATTATATTAGAACACTTTATGATCAATTATAATAAATTTTATGTTTATAATAATTATTTACATTTACATTTATAATATTAATACAAATATGCGTAGGCTAGATTTCCTAGTTCATTAGGTCGTTTGGTCGAGTTCTCTTTAAACGGCACATGGTGGTTTCTTCTACAGGGTGGCCCAAATAAGACCAGCTGATGTGAAACACAAATAACTTTTTTATTTTTTAACATAATTTATTTTTTCTTTTTGTAGATTATAACTGAACTCTTGGAAATTTAAAATGAATACCTACAGTCCACAACAACGCATTAAAATCGAATTTTATTATTCTTCTCAACGATCAATTGTTCTGACGCAGCGAAATTATCGCCGTTTTTTTAACGTAAGATCAGCGCCCACATCTTCCATGATTACAAGTTTACTTCGCCGTTGTGGGGCTCCGAAAATCCAAGGGCAATACATCAGCATCAGTCACACCCAATCAGATGCACTGTTTGATGCGGTGTTATGGCCACAAAAATCATCGGCCCATATTTCTTTGAGAATGAGGATGAAACGCCAGAAACGGTCTCCGGGGCTTCTTACAGAACAATGATCGACAACTTTTTGCGGCCAATGGTGGAGCAATATCCTAATTTGTGGTTTCAACAAGATGGAGCCACTGCGCATACTGCTAGGCAAACTATTGACATGCTGCGTGAAATTTTTGGTGAACGCATTATTTCAAGAAATTCAGATTTCCCTTGGCCTCCTCGTTCACCAGATTTAACTGCGCCCGATTGTTTTTTTATGTGGATATTTAAAAGACAAAGTGTATGTTAACCAACCACAGACACTTGGACAGCTCAAGACGAAATACGGAGCCTGCAACCAGAAACATTACGCCGTGTAATGCAAAATGCGCTAAAAAGAGCCAATGCCTGTATCATATTTCACACATAGTCACGTTAAATTTCCATAAAATGTATTTAACATATTAAAATAAATCATTTAAAAAAAACCCGTTATTACAAGAGTTACACATGCTTAACATCACTAGGTCTCATTGGGGCCACCCTGTAGATGTAGCAACTCGTTATTATGCCCATGCAGTTTATCGTAGTATTTTGTGGATATACTTTTTTCTCTTCGTCAATTCTTGTCATATTTAGTTTGCGGTGTATGTCTTCATTTGTTCTGTACCAACCATACTTTATGATCACTCTTAATATTCTAGAATGCTGTCGTTGAATTTTTGCTATGTGTGACCGCTTTGCCGTTCCCCATACTTGAAGTCCACACTTCCCAATTGGGTTTATAACACACTTGTATAATAGCAGCTTGTTGTTAATTGTGAGTTTAGATTGTTTACCCATTAACCAACATAGTTGCCTAAATTTTTCTTTTATTTGTTTCCTTTTTTGTTTGATGTGGTAGTGACAATTTAACTATGAGTCCATGTGTATACCAAGGTATTTAGTAGTAGACCCTATTTTTATATAACTATTTATTGTTTATTTTAATAGGTATTGGGTTTGATTAATTTTGTTTTAGTTGTAAAAATTATTTGTACAGTCTTATCTTCAATAATTTTCAACCATTTATCAAACTATTCCTTAACATTCTCTGTATATATCTGCAGATTTGCAGTCGCAGTATTTAGATTTTTGTCAGATGCTAAGAGTATTGTGTCGTCAGCAAAGTTAGCAATTGTGGTATTCAGATTTTTTGCAAGTGGTATATCTGAGGTAAATATGACATATATCAGTGGTTCTAAAACACTCCCTTGAGGAACTCCAGCTGTTGTAAGATGAATAGACGAACACTCTTCATTATATTTGACGTAGAAGTAACGATAACTACGATAACTTCCAACAATCATGTTATACGTTATGTCGTTTTCTGAAGCCGAATTGATGGTTTGATATAATGTTTTTATTGGCTAAGTCTATCATGTAATAATTTTCAGCAACTTTAGAAATTATGCGAAGTAGGCTAATTGGTATATATGACGAAGCAGTTGTAGCATCTTTTCCCTTCTTCGGCAGTGCAATAATTTCGGCAACTTTCCATACTTTGGGAAAAAATTGTAGTCGGAAAATTGAGTTGATAACATCCCTTAAGTAATTATAACCAATAGTAGGTAGCTCAGCGAGTGCTTTGCCTGTCAACATATCGTATCCTGGTGCTTTTTTGTGGTTTATTCGTTTTTTTAATGCAATTAATTATTTCTGTTGTGTTTGTTTTCTTAATTTTAGTTGTAATGTCTATATTTAAGTCATTGCGTGTTTCAATATATTTATCTTCGTCATTTGATAGGACTTTTCAAAGTATTTAGCCAATGTTGTTGCTTTTTCTTCATTGGTAGAAGCCCATGAGTTGTCATCTTTCCGTAGTGGTAACTGATACCTTATCTGAGTTTTTAATTTCTTCGTGCATTTCTATAATAAATAGCTAGTATACTGGGTAGGCGCCAAGTTTTTTAGATAATTTCAACTTCTATATTTTGTCTTTTAGTTAATATTTTATTGAGTTTTTTGCAGGCTATATTTAAATTGTGTTCCTCCTCAGTCAATCTAGTTAGCTGCCACCAATTTCTCAACTTTATCTTCTCAGTAATTTGCTTTCTTATGAAAATATCCGTTGTAGGTTTATTTCTTCTAAATTTATGCTGTTGGCATCCACATCGTTGAAGTGAATAATGGCACGTTCAATGTCTAGTTGTGTTTTTAGTGTGATAGACATCTCTAATTGATTTTCAATATGCTGTCGATTCTTATTCCAGATTGTCTTAGTTATTTGTTCTATGGGTTTGATATCAGTTGTGTAGCCAAATATTATCGGAGAGTGGTCCGGATAAAGTTCAAAACAAGCTTTATATTTTTATTGGTTACACTTTATGTTTTTTGTTATGCTAAAGTCGATTAGATCTGGTACCTTTTTCCTATCTGTTGTCCAGTATATGGGTTCACCTGAGCTCAAAATTTGCAGTTATTTTTGTTTATAGCATTAATCAGATTTCGTCCTTTTTTATTGGTTAGCCTAGATCCCCAGTCAGTGTGTTTTGCATTCAGATCTCCAGCTGCAATGCATCTTATGCCAAGCGTCTTTATGTAGTCATCATATTAATACGTCGTTATTAGGTGTCTGGGGGTAAACTGATGAGATGAGTATTGGCCCACGTATATCCTCAATTTGCCCAGTAGTGGATTGAATATGAGGTGTTGCATATGGTTAACTTTCATTATGTTTTAATAGTGAATTTATTATGATAGCTGTCCCACCATGAGCTTTACCATCAGGATGATTTGTCACATAAATTTTATATCCAGGAAATACTAAATAGCTTTTGTTCGTAAAATGTGTTTCTGAAACTAGTGCTATATTAATTTTCTTGTCAGACAGAAATTGCTTCAACTCAAGATAATGTTTTGTTAGGCCATTTGCATTCCAAGCCACAATTTTTCAACCTTTACTTTCGTGCATTTAAGCTTGTTAGTAACATTGTAATGATATTCCTCATATTAGTCATTTGAGTGATTAGGGATTTCACCATGTCTTTAAGTTCATTAATATGACTATCGTTTAAATTTTTTGTATTCTCTTCAGTTATTTGGATTTGATGACCCTGCAATTTCGGCATAGCTTACGCCTGGTTCAATTGCTGATCCATCCATATTTTTGGTCTGTAGTAATAACGGATCCTTTCTGCGTAAAGACGGAAACCCCTGAATTGTTATGGCTTTGTATATTTCACAGGCTTTGTAGTTTGCAGTATGATTTCCACGACATAGGGCACATTTAATGTAATGCTGCGTTGGTTGTTTTTTTTGCATTCACCTGTTAGGTAGTTTCCATTTCGCACTTAGTGGATCTCTTGTACAGTGGTTTTTTGCATGTCCATATTTTTGGCATTTAGTGCATTGCGCGACTTCTCTTTTATGATAAGATGCCTCAAAAACTACGATGCAATGCAATAATTTGTTAATGCTATAAATATCATTATTGTTAGTATTTGTTCCTAGTTTTATGCTAAACAGTGGTGGTTTTTTTGTTGTCCGTTGAGTTATGTTTTTAATTTCTTCTTGGTTAGCGTATGTTTCTTTTGTGTATGTTTCCGAGTCATTCGATCGAACTCGTTCTTCATTGTTTGCTAATATTTTAAATACAAAGTTATTGTCTTCAAGAACGGTTAGCGCATTTTATAATGTCTTTATCCATTCTACGTCTTGTACGTATATAGGGGGTGGTTTGTTTAAACTTTTTTTTCGGACTATTTGTTTTTTCTTTTTCGGACTCATTTTGATCAACTTGTCCACTGTGGGAGGGTTCAGCTAGTTCGTCATTATCAACGGTCAAACCATCAAATTTGTTTTTACTTTCCGAAGTAGTGTCGTTCAACCAGTAGTTTGAAAGCTTACTTTGGCTTGGGTTTTTTGCAATTTTTTGGTTTTTGTTTCTGTTTGGCGTTGTTTTCAATTTATCTGTCGTGTGTGAGGTTCGTGCTCTCTTTGGTAGCGATTGCAGTTGACGTACCTGGACGCCTTTTGGCGGAATTTGCGAACAGGTAGAAGAACTTATTGATGTCGCAGTTGTAGTTGAGAAGGTAGTTGTTGTGCCGTACGTAGAGAAGGCAGATGTTGTTGTTGGGGAAGAATTTGTTGTCGTTGTCGCAGAATCCACTGCTATACTGGAGCAGGACATTATTGGAGGTTTGCCACTCTGCACTCCACGAAGAGCGAAAATTAGTGTTAATTGGTTGTTTTGACTCGCACATGGATCTCGTTCTCTCCCAACTGGGAGAGCGCTGCACACGCATGGCGATTACCGACAATACTTTGTTTGTTTGTTTATTTTAGTTTTATTTATTATTATTTTTGATATATTTTAATCTTATTTATTATTATAAAGTTTGTAAAAAATCGCGAAAGCAAAAATTGGTGTGGTAACTCTAATCACTTATTATGGCCTGAGTCCACTGTGCAACACCACAGACAACCGGGATTATTTTATTTGTTGTCTCTTTCAACTTTTAACTCATATATGTATATAACAGTTCCTTTGTATGTTTGATTGTTTATTTATCACTTTTAATAAATTATAAATTAGTTATTATAAATATTTAGTTTATCTAAACAGAACTAGACACTTTATTGAAAACTTGCACTTTCGTTTAAGCGTCTCTTTCGCGGGATTTGTAAAATTAGTTATTTGGTTTTAAACAACGATAAATGTCACAAGGGCGGAGCTCGTATGATTACACGTCCGTTTGGTTACACTTCCGTTTTATATACATATATAACAGTCACAGAAAATTCTAATTTAAAAAAATATCATGGAGAGGGTTTTAATAAATAGAGCAGTTATGTGCATTTTTTGTGAAAGCGATCAACTTTTTATGAAGTTTCCGTATTTATATGTTAATTTTTTTGAAAACGGTTGTTTAACTTTGTGCAGATCAAATATTAATTTAAAAGAAATCACTGATAAAAATGAGATATGGACAATTATAGAGAATGAACATTTACGTAATAGTCATAGGGAAATACAAGAAGTTTTCCTTGAATTAAAAAACAAATACTTTTACCCTAAATTATACAAAGTAATAACATATATAATTAATAATTGCTCAGTTTGCCAAATAGCTAAATATGACAGAAAAACCTTTAAAATTCTATATCAAATTACTGAAACCCCAACACTTTTTAATGACATAGTGCATATACGCGTAGACATTTGGTTTCCATACAGAAATATAATGTATCTGACAATAATTGATGAATTTTCGAAATATGCTACATTTCAAAAGCTTAACGATCGAAATTGGATCGCTATTTTAGAAGCCTTAAAACAACGTATACAATTTTTAGGCAAGATGAATAAATTCGTATTTGATAATGACCGTTGTATCTTACACAGCGCAGTTCGTTTGTTTTTAAAGGAGACACATACAACTACAGCATATTTAAAAACCGGAAACTCTGACATTGAACGAATTTACGGAACATTAAATGAACATTTAAGACTAATGGAGGCCGATAGAGAAATACAAATTTGGAATTGTAAGAAAAGCTTTTTAAAATTTTTACCTATTATAATAACACCATTCACTCAACTACAAAAAAGAGACCCATTGATTTTATAATAAAAAATTTTGATAAAGAATATATCCAAGACTTAAGCAAACTATACGAAAAGCAGAAAATTGAAAGGATTGAGAAATTGAACCAAAATAGAGATCATGAACCAAACCAGTTAATAAATCGTATTGTACGTAATAGACAGATTCCTAAAAATAAAACTAAATACAAAAAACTTGTTCAATATAAGAAAAATGGAAATTATATTACTGATACTTCAAATAATCGAAAAACAAAATATTATAAAGCTCAATTCAAAATACGCTACAAATTTCAGAAACAATATTAGTAGCTAAACAATGTATGTTCTGGCTCAAAAAAGCGTGTATTTTCTTATGGGCCTCTAAATTCGCCAAAATCCCTCACATTTATTATTCTAAGTCGAAAGCTTTTAGAGGCGCCATCTGGCGGTGAGTTTTTTGTTGGAAATTTTTTGTGGAAAGTTGTGGTTTCTCTCTGTGCTATGATGGGAGGGAGCTTTTCTTGGAAGCTGTGTTTTGGTTTGTGTCTTTGCTATAAGAAAGTTCTCATGTATTGAAATTTCCTCATACCCCCATCCCCCGCCCCTTTCTTTGCTATTGATCACCACAAGTTTCTTTTAAACTAAAAGTTCAACACAGTATTTACTCACACATTCCGCCCTGTGTTTGCAGTTGCCATCAAAGTTAAAGTTCAACACAGTTTGGTATTTACTGATGTCGAAAGCTTTTAGAGGCGCCATGTGGCGGTGAGTTTTTTGTTGAAAGTTCTCTGATGGGAGAGAGCTTTTGTGGGAAGCTGTGTTTTGGTTTGTGCCTTTGCTTTTGCTATAAGAAAGTTCTCATGAATTTGAATTTGATCACCACAACTTTCTTTTAAACAAAAAGTTGAACACAGTATTTACTCACACCTTCCGCCCCTGTGTTTGCGTCTACTATCAAGTTCAAGTGCAACACAGTTTGGTATATTGATAAGAAAGCAGCTGCGTTCGGTCTGATGTGATCGCTTGGGCGCTGAGTGCATGCAGCTGCCTTCAAGTTCAAGTTCAACACAGTTGGGTATTTACTGATAAGAAAGCAGCTGCATTTCGGTCTGTTGGGCTTGCTTGGCGCTGCCTGCTCCATTCTGTAACGCGACTATATATGCTTGTAAAGGGTTTTCCAACAAGAGGTGTTATTTTGAATCACTCGGTATTTCGGTAGCTGTCACTTTTGAAGTTTTTATTCTTTGACATTTGACAAGATGTGTAGTTGTTTTGATGATGATGGTTCTCCTTTGAATATGTGTCTGGCTATTCGGAGATTGTTTAAGTGGTTAAGATTTTCTCTGAAGCGTTGAGATCTGATGGTAGAGCCTCATCTCAGGATAACTTTATTTGCCATAGATACTGTGTGAATATTTTCGCCTTAACGACTACCAGTGCCAGTAGTCCAAGTGGGTCAAATAGTCGTGCTAGATCGGAGCTAACCGTTCTTTTAGTGATTGCCCGCACAGGATCCAGCGTTGATCCGGCGTTTTTATTAGATCATTAGTGTCGTTAGGAAAATCTAAATTCACTTCCTGGTCACCTTGTGGAATATTTGTATAGTTTGGGATGATTTGCACACCATTTTCGCAAATTAAATCCATGTGTGCTTAGCATTTTTATCAGCTGTCGTTGCATTTCTATGGCTGTAGCCAGACTGTCTGATCCTCCAAGTCCATCATCCATATAAAAATTATCATGTAACATCTTTGCTCCCAAAGGATGACTTATTATGTTGTCGTTAGCGATTTGTTGCAGATATTTGGTTGCTAGGTACGGTGCTGCCCGTGTTCCATATGTAACGGTGTTTAGTTGATAGTACCCAATGTTTGCTGTTGGATCCTCTCTCCATACGATGACTTGATAACGTCGATCTTCTGGATGTATTATGATCTGCCGATACATCTTTTCGATATCGGTCGTGAACACAAAGCGTGGGAATCGAAAGCGTAGCAGTATTGAAAGAAGTTCACTTTGAACTGTGGGCCCGGTATACATTAGATCGTTCAATGAATATCCTGTCGTGGTTTTGGCGGATGCGTCGAACACCACTCGCAATTTGGTTGCTGTGCTATCGGCTTTGAGAACACAATGATGAGGAAGGAAGTAGTTAGGAGACAGCATTGAGTCCAGCTTAACCGTCTTCATGTGTCCCAATCTTTCGTATTCTCTCATAGACTCCACATATTGTTTTCGCAGCTCCACGTTTCTCTGAAGTCGCTGTTCGAGACCAAGGAATCGATTATGACCCATTAGTCTTGATTATCCCAAGGCTGTTCAATTTTCGAGAAATAGCAACTTTACGATGAAGCCTCCCAGGTCATTTTTGCGCATATTTTGGGCAAGGTGTGTTTCGCATTGTTGCTCCTTCCAATTGTTTCGACTTCATCCATCTTCCTTAATTTTTCAATTGCCTCGACCAGTGGACCATCCCTGCTATCGGTGTCTGTTTTCATCCCGAACACTGCACATATCAATGATTACGTCGATGGCTCAGACGCTCCAAATTTTCCGCACACAATCCAACCCAGTGATGTGTTTTGGAGAATCGGGCCATTATTCATCACCTTTATATGACCAGGTGCCAAGGGACTCAGGTAAAATTCGGCACCCAGCAAGACGTCAATTTTGTCTTCCTTTCAAAATTTCGGATCTGCCAATAGTATGTTGGCCGGTATTTTCCAATTTAAAGTATCAAATTGATTACTTGGTTGAGCGGAAATTATGTTTTGAAGTACAAATGCTTCCAAATTAGTTGTGAAACTGCCACTAGTGGATTGCATCTTGATGTTAATCCTCTGAGTGACCGTCTTTTGCACATCGCTAATTCCCTCAATGCACAAAGAAGCTTTGGTTTGAGATATGGATACCCGGAATCCAAAATTGCTCTAAATTCCCCTGAGTTGCCATTGGCCGCAGTAATTCTTATCCTTGCTGTTGCCAGATGTACGTATCCTTGAATTGACATGTTGGCTGATTGCCTTGCTTCTGATTACGGCATTTTTGGAACTAGTTGTTTTTCATTTCCAAAATTTAGCAACGTACTGTGTTTTTTGTCACATTTGCTGCAACATCTCGACTTGCAATTGTTTGAGTTATGATCGTTCTTAAAACAATTCAAACATAGTCGTTGCCTTTTTACCCAATACTGGCGTTCTGTAGTTGACAGCTATAGAAATTTCTTGCAGTAATACAATGGATGACTACCATTGTCACATAATTTGCAGTTATTACTCTTGGTCGATGTTGCAATGGAGGATACAACTCTGTTGGGTGGTTGTGCCATTAGAGCTTTATCCTTAGGACCGATTGCTTCCATTGATTGGAATTGTCCTTCCAAAAACAGCAGGAAGTTATCCGCCCCTTCAGATTCCTTTGGATTTGTTAAGGATTTTTCAAACCTCATGTGAGTGGATCGATCTAGTTTCTTTATTAGTATATGAAGAAGAATCGGAACCCATGCTCCCGTATCAACCCCTAAATTGTTCAGAGCCAAGGTGCATTCACGTGTTGTGTCGTGCAAATTTGTTAATAGTGGCCGTGGTAGCTAATATATACCGCCCACTTTTTGCATAGTTTTTAGTAGGACCCACATCTAGATAACTGCCAAATAGCGTTACTATTCCATAAAGTGGACTGAAGTTATAATCATTTTAGAAAAGGTGAGAAAAGTTCCTTATATAGTTGGTAGGCGTGGTCTTTGACCACATCGGCCCATAGAGCAAATCTGGTTCTGTATCTTTGTCCAGACTATACTTTTGCAAAATTTCATTAAGATAGCTCTGATGGTGTAGAAAAAAAAGTGGCCATAGACCGACGAACGGACAAAATAAAAATTACTTAGAAAGTGATTCTGATCATATCTGTATATATGTATATATATATATATATATATATATATATATATATATATATATATATATATATATATATATATATATATATATATATATATATATATATATATATATATGGGAATTAGCCTAAGATGAGCCAAAGAGAGAAAACTGAAGTTAGTTGAAGTTACGATGCAAAGACGACACGACGTGCAAATTATAAAAGCGCTTCAATTTCATTAAATATCATTTATACTTTAAAAAAAAAAAACTTTCATTTAAAATACATTTAAATAAACTATTTACTATTATTATTATTTAATAAATAAATGAATTATTTTTAAACTCAATAACCACAAATTGGGTCTCAATCGAAATTTACTACGCAGTTGAAAAAAAATAGAGAAAAAAGGATAGAAACTTCGTAACAAATAAAAGAGAAAGAAAGAGACGAATTTGATATTCTGCAACAAAAAGAAAAGTGTAAAAACAAAAGCAGACACTCTCACACATAAAAAAAAATGCGAATTCCTTTTGTGTAAAGCAAAAAAGAAATAAAAACAAAAAACCGAGAAAAACGGAGAGCCTTAGTCCAAAAAAAATAAGTGCATAAAGCAGAATCAAAATAAAAACAAAGTTTCTGGAATTCTCTGAGTATAAGAAACAACAAAAATGTCGAAGCTAATTGAATTTGAAACAATTAAAAGCAATTTGTCAACGGCTAAACGTAATGTTATTGTTGCTTTTCATAAATTTGTGTTTGGTTATGATGGCGATCGATCAAACAGACAGCGTCTGCGTGATTTTGAAGGCTTTGATTACGACGAGAACGATGAAGGCTTTCAAATGAAGTTAGAGTGCGTCAAAAAGGGTTTAGCTGCCGCAGATTTGGTGTCTATTTGCAACTTGTTGGGTTTGAACTACGACGTTGATGATTTGTGCTTACACATCTTTAAAAATTTGCGTAAAGAAATGTTGCTGAGTGCTAATAAGTTTGACGACGACGATGATGATAACGACGATAACGATGATGATGATGATGATCAAAGAACGATGCTTAGTGCAAACAGCGACAACGCAGCAAACGACGCAAAGATTGAAGCAGCAAAAATTAAACAACAAGAAATGGTAAAAAATCATATGAAGAAGAACGAAGGTGGTAGCAGAGCAGAATTGTATAACGACGATTATGACGTAGCTCATACACATCAGTATAACATGCCTCGATTTGCAATGAATTTTCGAGACATTGAAGACTCAATTAGATCTTTTGATGGCAGCAGCAATTTACCCGTAAATGCATGGATTAGCGAGTTTGAGGAAACTGCAGCGATCATGTATTGGGACGATTTTCAGAAGTTTGTTTTTGCAAAAAAATCATTGAAGGGACTGGCTAAATTATTCGTTGACGGTGAAAGAGGCTTAACGACATGGTTAATGTTGAAAAATGCTTTATTAGAAGAATATGCAACGACAGCCAATAGCGCACAGATTCATAGAATGTTGATGGACAGAAAAATGAATAAAAGCGAAGGTGTGCAAGAATATTTTTTTGAAAATGAAAGAGTTGGCTGGGCGCGCTGAAATTGAAGACGATGCTTTGATACAGTACGTCATTGATGGCATAAAAGATTTAAATGTTAATAAGGCTATACTGTACGGTGCAAATAATTTGAAACAGTTCAAAGAAAAAACTAAATGCTATGAAACTATGACGGAACGAAATGAACAAAAATTTGACAGCAAACAAAATACAAAGAAACTGATTGTTAAAGGTGAGAAAACGGAAATTTCTTGCTACAACTGTGGTGCTAAAGGTCACAAGTCCACCGATTGCAAGGATAAAGATAAAGGTGTTAAGTGTTTCCATTGTAACGAATTTGGACATATTTCTAAAAAATGTCCGCTAAAACAAGAAAAAGCTAATGTACGCCAATTGGTAACGGATAGTATCATGAAAAAACAAATAAAGTTTGGTGTCGAAAGTTGGTTAGCATTGTTCGATACAGGCAGTAAGTACAATATTGTTACAGAAAAAGTATATAACTGTTTAAATAAGCCTAAACTTGTGAAATCAGAATTTAGTCTCATGGGATTTGGTAAAAATAAAGCTGACAATAAAATACAGCTATTAGGTAATTTCGTTTTTAACGTCGAAATAGACAAAGAAGAATATGATCTGAATTTTCATGCAGTGCCAAATGATTGTATGGATATCGAAGTGGTATTAGGGAACGAATTTTTTTTATTGGCCGAAATTAAAATTACACCTTAAAATTGAAAAAATAAAAAATGACACGTCGAAGGAAATTGAAAGTATTATGATCATGGATGTTTGTGAGAATACTTCTCAAGTATCTATAAATATTGATGAGTCGGCGAGTATTGAGGCAAAACATCAGGTTGTAAAAATGATAAGCGAATATAAGCCGAATAAGGTCAAATCAACAAATATTGAAATGCGTATAATACTAACAGACGATAAACCAATATTTTGCAATCCCCGACGGCTTCCATTTAAAGAAAGAGAAATTGTGGATAATTTTATTGAACAGTGGTTAGCCGGAGGTATAGTAGAAATTTCTGTATCAGATTTTTGCAGTCCAGTAGTATTGGCAAAGAAAAGAGATTTAACGGAGAGACTTTGTGTCGACTTTAGAGGAGTAAATAAAGTAATCGTTAAGGATCGTTTTCCATTACCGCTGATTGAGGACCAGCTTGATCGTTTTCAGGATGCATTAATCTTTAGTAGTATAGATTTGCGAAATGGATTTTTCCATGTTCCTGTTCATGAAGAAAGTAGAAAATACACTTCTTTTGTTACTCATAGCGGGCAGTATCAATTTTGAAAGGTTCCATTTGGTCTGTCCAATTCTCCAGCTGTTTTCCAACGACACATAAATGCTATTTTTCGAGACTTAACCCGTAAAGGTATTGCTTTGCCATACATCGACGACATCATTATTCCGGCGAAGGATGAAAACGAAGCTTTGAAAAGATTAGAACTTGTTTTGGAACTCAGTAAAGATTACGGCTTGGACATTAATGTTAAAAAATGTCATTTTTTGAAAAAGAGAATAGAGTTTCTTGGTCACGTTATCGAAAACCATCAAATAACTCCGTCATCCGAAAAGACAACAGCTATGATTAATTATCCAGCTCCGAAAAATATAAAACAGCTAGAAAGTTTCCTTGGCTTGGCAGGGTACTTTCGAAAATTTATTCCGAACTTTTCAACGGTTGCAAAACCACTCACTGATTTGAAAAAGCAGAACGTTAAATATAATTTTGAGGTCCATACAGACGCATCTATCGATGGTTATGCTGCAGTCCTTTTACAAAGGTCACCTGAAGATAACCTTTTGCATCCCGTATAGTATATGAGCAAGAAAACCACCGATCCAGAACGAAAGTATACAAGCTATGAACTCGAAGTTTTAGCTTTAATAGGAGCACTTAAGAATTTTCGAGTTTATCTAATTGGTCTACGATTTAAGTTAGTAACAGATTGCAATGCTTTTACCAAGACGCTTGATAAAAAAGATCTGTGTACGAGAGTCGCTCGCTGGATACTTTTTTTACAAGAATACGACTATGTTGTGGAGCATCGGCCTGGAACACAGATGCGCCATGTCGACGCACTAAGTCGAGCACCAATTATGATAATTGAAGAAGATAATCTTATTCTTAAGATAAAATTTCTAGAAACACAAGACGAGGATCTTCAAGTTATTAAAGATATTTTGAAAGAAAAAACAACATACCATGATTATTTTCTGAAATCTGATATTCTTTACAAAATTGTTGCAAGGTGAAATTATTAGAAGAGCTCACGATAGAGGTCATTTTTCGACGAAAAAAACTAAAGAGTTAGTTTGTACCGAATACTTCATTCCGAAGTTGGAAGAAAAAATACAAAGACACATATCAAATTGTATTTCATGTATAATAATCAATCGGAAACGAGGAAAACAAGAAGGTGAGTTACATCCATTGCATAAAGAAGACACACCTTTACATACGTATCATATTGATTACCTTGGTCCGCTTGAAACTACAAGTAAAATGTATCAACACATATTTGCCGTTATTGATGGATTTACAAAATTTTGTTGGCTGTATCCGACAAAAACTACATCCGCTAAAGATGCCATCATGAAATTGCAATTGCAAAGTTTAATTTTTGGAAATCCGTTACGAATGATATCCGATCGTGGATCAGCTTTTACTAGTGAAGATTTTAAAAATTACTGCGAAGAAGAAAAGATTAATCATATAAAAATCACGACTGGTCTGCCTCGTGCGAACGGACAAATCGAAAGACTAAACAGCGTTATCATCTCGGTATTATCAAAGCTTAGCATCGACGATCCATCTAAATGGTACAAATTCGTTGGAGATGTGCAGCAGTTAATTAACTCTACTTATCATCGAAGTATAAGTACCACACCATTCGAAATGTTAACAGGTACAAAAATGAAAACCAAAGCAGATATTCGACTAAGAGAACTTATTGAGCAAGAGCTAATGGCGAGTCATGACGAAAAGCGAAATGAAATTAGGCAAGCAGCAAAGCAACAAATTTCTGCAGTTCAAACTGAAAATAAAAAAGCGTTTGACAGTCGTCGTAAACCAGCAAATCAGTATAAGCTAGAAGATCTTGTCGCAATTAAGAGAACTCAGTTAGGAGGAGGTCTTAAACTCAAACCCAAATATTTAGGACCATATAAAATTTGCAAAGTTAGACCCAAAGACACGTACGACGTAATCAAAGTTGGTGATTGTGAAGGCCCTAGACGTACTACAACTTGTGCTGAATTTATGAAACGTTGGCCGAATGAGGTCGACGATGATGAAATTTATTCAACAGCCTAGCAGGAGGGCCGAGATGTGGGAATTAGCCTAAGATGAGCCAAAGAGAGAAAACTGAAGTTAGTTGAAGTTACGATGCAAAGACGACACGACGTGCAAATTATAAAAGCGCTTCAATTATCATTTATACTTAAAAAAAAAAAATCTTTCATTTAAAATACATTTAAATAAACTATTAGCTATTATTATTATTTAATAAATAAATGAATTATTTTTAAACTAAATAACTATATATATATATATATATATATATATATATATATATATATATATATATATATATATATATATATATATATATATATATATATATATATATATATATATATATATATATATATATATATATATATATATATATATATATATATATATATATATATATATATATATATATATATATATATATATATATATATATATATATATATATATATATATATATATATATGTGCTGAATTTATGAAACGTTGGCCGAATGAGGTCGACGATGATGAATTTTATTCAACAGCCTAGCAGGAGGGCCGAGATGTGGGAATTAGCCTAAGATGAGCCAAAGAGAGAAAACTGAAGTTAGTTGAAGTTACGATGCAAAGACGACACGACGTGCAAATTATAAAAGCGCTTCAATTTCATTAAATATCATTTATACTTAAAAAAAAAAACTTTCATTTAAAATACATTTAAATAAACTATTAACTATTATTATTATTTAATAAATAAATGAATTATTTTTAAACTAAATAACTATATATATATAAATAAATATATATATATATATATATATATATATATATATATATATATATATATATATATATATATATATATATATATATATATATATATATATATATATATATATATATATATATATATATATATATACCAGGGTGGCCCAAATAAGACCAGCTGATGTGAAACACAAATAACTTTTTTATTTTTTAACATAATTTTTTTTTTTTTTTGCAGATTATAACTGAACTCTCAACGCATTAAAATTATCGAATTTTATTATTCTTCTCAACGATCAATTGTTCTGACGCAGCGAAATTATCTTTTGATGATGGATGAAGCGCATTTCCATTTAAGTGGTTATGTGAATAAACAAAATTGTAGGTTGTGGGGCTGCGAAAATCCAAGGGCAATACATCAGCATCAGTCACACCCAATCAGATGCACTGTCTGGTGCGGTGTCATCGGCCCATATTTCTTTGAGAATGAGGATGAAACGCCAGAAACGGTCTCCGGGGCTTCTTACAGAACAATGATCGACAACTTTTTGCTGCCAATGGTGAAGCAACATCCTAATTTGTGGTGTTAACAAGATGGAGCCACTGCGCATACTGCTAGGCAAACTATTGACATGCTGCGTGAAATTTTTGGTGAACGCATAATTTCAAGAAATTCAGATTTCCCTTGGCCTCCTCGTTCACCAGATTTAACTGCGCCCGATTTTTTTTTATGGGGATATTTAAAAGACAAAGTGTATGTTAACAAACCACAGAGAACTTGGACAGCTCAAGCGGCGCCTGCAACCAGAAACATTACGCCGTGTAATGCAAAATGCGCTAAAAAGAGCCAATGCCTGTATCGAGCAAAATGGTGGTCATTTGTCTGATGTCATATTTCACACATAGTCACGTTAAATTTCCATAAAATGTATTTAACATATTAAAATAAATCATTTTAAAAAACCCGTTATTACAAGAGTTACACGTGTTTAACATCACTAGGTCTTATTTGTGTCACTCTGTATATATATATATATATATATATATATATATATATATATATATATATATATATATATATCTATATATATATATATATATATATATATATATATATATATATATATATATATATATATATATATATATATATATATATATATATATATATATATATATATATATATACTCGTATATAAAGGGTTTTCCAAGAAGAGGTGTTATTTTGAATCACCCGGTATTTCGGTAGCTGTCACTTTTGAAGCTTTAATTCTTTGACATTTGACAAATGAAACTACGCCATTACTAAATTGAATGATACACGCTTCAACAACGCATTGAAATTATTAAAATTCACTACAAAAATGGTGAAAATCTTGCAGTCACAGTTCGCAAAACTAAAGCATTTTTGGGTCGTCGTGAAGCACCTTGTCGGACCGCAATACAGAAATTGGTGGAAAAATTGGAGCTGTTGGGACAAGTTAGTGATGTGAAGAATAAAACCCGTGCACGTCGCTCAAGAACAACTGAGAATATTGCTGCTGTAGCCCAAAGTGTTGAAGAAAACCCAGGTTTGTCCATTCCTCGTCGTTCTTTGGAATTGGGCATTCCACAAACGTCATTCCACCGTATTTTGCATAAAGACTTGGGTCTTAAGGCTTATAAAGTTCAGTTAACACTGATGAGGCCCATTTCCACCTCGGTAGCTACGTCAACAAGCAAAATTATCGCATCTGGGGCTCGGAAAACCCAAGAGTTATTGTTGAGAAGCCTCTCCATCCTCAACGTGTGACTTGTTGGTGTGGTTTATGGTCCGGCGGGGTAATTGGACCTTACTTTTTCGAAAATGGGGCTGGATCAACAGTTACGGTGAATGGATTGCGCTATCGAGAGATGATTAATGATTTATGATCTGGATAATTAATGATAATGATGATCTGGATAACGTTTACTTTCTTCAAGACGGCGCTACGTGCCACACATTGCAACGAAACCATTGCTCTTTTACGGGAAAAGTTTCCGGACTGTGTTATCTCTCGAAGAGGTGATCACAATTGGCCCCCGAGATTTTGCTATTTAACACCTTGCGACTTCTTCCTTTGGGGCCACATGAAGAGTAAGGTCTACGCCAACAGCTCAGCGTCGATTCAAGACCTCAAAGATAAAATTCGTGGGGCTATCGAGGACATAAGACAGCCACTTTGCGATTTGGTTATGGAAAATTTCATGAAAAGGATATGGTCCTGTTAGCGTGGTCGTGGTGGCCATTTGGCTGATGTTGTTTTTCATTATTAACGGCATACGTTCCTCTTTATTATGAAATAAACATCCGATCATTTATCTCAAAAATGGCATTTTTCTCTGAATACCAAAATAACTCCTCTATTTGGAAAACCCTTTATGTACGAATTTTCTTATTTTGAATAGATGAAGGAAAGAAAAAAGATTTTCTTTTGTTTTATTAAAATTTTTTTTTTTTTAATTAATTGTTTTTTTATTTATAAAAACTATAATATAATATAAAATAATATCTTATTCTAAATAAATAAGCTGGAAAGAGAAAAATCTTTAATAAATAAACAGTCTGTAGAAAAAAAAAGAAAAAACTCATCTCTAAATTATGATGTTCGCAGTACTCATTGAGTTTATCTGCGATAATCTCTATCTCCTCCCGAAGGGAGATATTGAGATCATTTTGATTAGGGCGAATGAGCTGATCTATCTCATTCTCGATGCTGGGTTGATCCCAGCACACCTCCCGGATGCGTTTGAGAAATGCCCCAGCAGTTGCTAAGTAATCTCTCAATACTTCGAGGTCTATTTCAGCTTCCATGTCTTCTTTAAAATGTGAATAAGAATATAGCTCGCCAGCATTTTATACAAAAAATGATTTAATATTTCAAGCGAATGCGACATTTATTAAAAAATGTCTCATTCCTTATTCCTTATTTTCTGTTCTCTTATCGAAGAACAAAGAAAATTAAATTGAAAATAGCCTCCCACTCACAGTAAAATAATTATGCGACATTGTAATAAATTTTCAGTAAATGAAAAAAAGAAATAAATGCAATAGCCTTCTTTCCTTTATAAAATTTTCTGTTCTTTTATCTGAGAAACAAGAAAAAAAATGCAATAACCTCCAATCCACAATAAAAATAATTATGCATCATCATATAGTACATTTTTTTTATTTCTCAAATTTGAAATTACAATTTTTACATTTAGTTACATTGAAAATATTATAATAAATTTGCATTAGTTATTTTGCTTCTTCTTCTCTAATTTTTTTCATAAATCGACTATCATAACACTTGCAAGTTTCGGACCAACTATTGTGTTTTGTACCATCTTCTTTTATCCATTCACAGTTCTCATAATGGTGACCATATATTTTTAAACTGTCTATGTACTCCAAATCTGATTGAATATTGATGAGCTTTTGTTTATGATCATCCGAAATAACATGAGCAAATTTTTTTAAGAAGGTTATTATTTCATTTTCCATATTTGCTGATATGTGTTTACTGTATCCCCATATGTAAAGTTTGCGAATATCTGTGATATTGATTGTTCTGGTATTTCTATTATTTGTTGTTCGATTAAACAAGGGGCTTGTTTCATATTTTCTTTCTCTTTCTTTCGAGTTTATTATATCTCTGTCACTCTCTCTATTATACTCAAAACAATAAATATTGAGAGTTTTACAATGATAGTTTCTATAATAGGTACAACTGATTCTTATTTCACAATTTTCATCGTATTTTAAATTGAAATGACGCAAAAAGACTTTAGAACTCACAATATTACTTCCAATATTAATTTCATTATCAATTAAATCCCTTCGAAAAGCTTCAATTACATCGTTTATGCTGTACTTGGCTTTAGAATTATCTGATGGTAACTTAATATTATTTCTTAAAGTTGTATAATTTTCTAATTGAATTGATAAATGAATTCTAATATCTATTGAATTATTGGGAAGTTTTATATTAAAATTTATGTATTTACTTTTAGGATCTATATTATTAATATTATAACTTTTAAAACTATTAACAATTAAAAATATAAATATTATTAAGGTCTTCATCTTGCTTTCCTTTGAGATTATTATGAAAACTATTACTGTTTCCCTATACGATATCCATTTTATATGTTTGAGTATAGTTTTTTACATCAATTATTTTAATATGTTATAATTTATGGCTCAAATCTGGAGTGAGTACCTTTTCCATTTCCCCATTACTTAAAATTCGTTCAACTTCAAATTCACGATATTCAAAACAACTTATTTTTAGTTGTTTTTTCTCATACATAACATCGTATGTACAACGAATAGGTATATCAAAATTTTCATATTCAAGTTTAAAATGACGATAAAATGATTCCTTTGCTTCCAGTATACCACCTATATTTGTTTCTTTTTTAATTAAATGCTTTCGAAACGCTTCTATAGCTTCATCCACTGTAAAATATTTTGATGGAGTTCCTTCTGTTGTTATTTGAAAAATAGGTGATGTTGTTGTTGTTGTTGTTGTTGTTGTTGAAAATGTATCATTTTTATCGATTTGATCTAATTGATAATCATAATCTAAATTATTTAGTGGTTCACTTTTTCCATCAGTTTAAATGATATATTAATTTTTAGAATATCATTATTAGGAAGTGTCAGATTAAATGTTACACTTTTTGAACTTGATTCTATCAGAGGAGTATTACTAATAGATAGTGATATTGGATTTCCAATCACCACTTTTAAAAATACAAATAAAATTAATAATGTTAATTTTCTCCTGTGTATTTGTTGTATGTGACTGCGACGGTGTTTAAAGATATAATGAAGGAAAATACTAGCGATGATTATCTATATAACCAAAAAAATGAACATAAATCAAATTTTCTTTTTTATTTTCCTTTTATTTTATAATTCAAGTACATATCATATAATAAAGCAAAACGATTTCGATTAAATTTAATATTTAGATCATCATAAGGATATATGTCAGTGTTCAGATATACTTCTATATCTGACAAAACACAATGCATGAACTTATTATTATTTCGAAACGCTAATAATAGAAAACGTGGTCTTTCATTTTCAGCAGCTAGTTTAACATTCCATAAAATATTTGTACTATTGTTAGGTAATGATGGATTATAAAATGTATCCGAACTCCTAAATGAAATATTTAATGGTTGTTGACTCTTAATTACTTTTAACATTTCCAATTTATATTCATCAGCAAGTTGAACATGTTGTATTTTCCATGTAATACTTGTTATTGTTAATTTAAGTTTTTCATTTGCAGTGATAGATGTTAAGACATTGCTGTCAATTATAGAACGTAATAAAATCAGTACATGTTTAGAATTCATTATTATTTTATTAAAATCTTCGGCAAATCCAAGCAGTAATTTTAATGGCACACAAAAATTGAAATAACCGCTAATAAGTGAAAAATTCTCAGAGATTGGCGCCCATCCTGCATTTCTTAGTGCACTACTTTCATTTTTATTCAAAGATACAAAGTTTTTTATTTCTGTAGCAATACCCAAATGTCATTCGATCAATTTCTATACCATTATTTTCATATCGAATTTCATCAAATAGATATGCCATACAATTATTAAAAAGTTTTACAGTATTAGAGATTGTATATTCTGCTGCTTTCGTTACAAATCCCTCAATGTATAAAAAGCTTTCGCTTGGTAAAACATATAAATCTTGATTTTGAATTGCTACACGAATTTCATCATTATTTTGAAAGGATTGTAAATATGATGTATAGCTATGATATTCTTTTTTAATAATCAAACAATGGTTTCTGTAGTACATTGATTACTCATTTTTTTTTATTAATCTTTTAATTGAAATCCTTAATTTTGTAGAAACTTCCGATTAGCTTCAGTTCTCACTGAATCTAATCGGAATAATCTCTATTAGTTTTTTCTTGTTGTTTATATTTGGATTTCGCTTGATATTGATTTTTACAAAATGATATATCTTATTATTCTTCTTTACCGTTGTCTTCTGTTGCTGCTAGTGAAATGAATGATAAATCATTGTGTAACTGATTTTTATTGAAGATAATCAATATTTTAAATGTGTTAAATGCAGTCTTATTGTTATTTTTTCTTTGCGAAAATTTATTAAATTACCGTCTTGATGAACAACTTTCAAAACAATAAGATTTGGTATTTACAGGTAAATATATTAGCTGGCGTTTCAGTGATTTTGTAACCTGGACTAACGACAAGTGAAAACTGATATATGACCCAGTCACAATATTACAATCAACAACTATTGTGTTTATTTTTATTATATCTATTGTTTTATCTGAATAATGTAGAATACCTCCAATACTCTCCTACTAAAATCCAAAATTGAAGCAATTGAATTATCTCTATCGAAATTAATTGGATCTATGGAGCTTTTTTTCCGTTTTTAAGGTATTATAATTTGCTTGTATATCAAGAATTCCCTTTTGATTCAGTTGTTCATATTTTTCACTAACTACATCAGCTATATCAGATAATTCATATGATCCAATAGGAATCTCTATTTCATTATCACCAATATGAAATAGGTTGTTTTCTACATCAACATTCGGAATTGAATGATATGTGTCTAAGCTTATTAAACCGCAAACATAATTTGAATTAAGTTGAATCGGTGGAAAATAATTTGCTACAAGTAATGAAGAATTTCCGGTTATTGTTAATGTTATCGACATCTTAACGACTAGTAAGTAAATAATGTGATGAAGGCATTGATAAATGGTTTTATACAGATGAATTGTTAAGATCAATCCAAGAATTGTGTTCTGCTGAAAATCCTAACCACTTGACATAAGCCATATTCCTTCTCCTCTTTAAAACTCTTTCAACTAAATATGTTTGAGGAAATTCGGTTTTCATTAACTCGAATCTATAGAACCCTCCTTTAATTTCATGATCTTGATAGTCTTCTAAAATATATGTAGTAGGGTTACTATTTTGTATAGCTTTAATTCTAAAGATTTCCGTGGTCCAGTTTGGTGTGTAGCCTTTTTCGAATACATGCTTATATATACTAACTCGAACATATTCACCAACTTTAAATTTGGGTTTATTAAAAACTTTTCAATTGCTATAGACTGTATCCAATAGAAATTTTTCATTTGAAGAATTCACTTCATTAGGTGTCATTTTTATAGTCCTATGAAATGTATTATTATATTTATCAAGTTCTTGATATTTATCAATCCATTGAAATTTTCCTCGATAACTAAACTCTTTCCACATCATTCCCTTTAATGTTCTATTAAGTCGTTCTACTATGGATGCCTTCAGAACACTATATGTTGAATAGTGATTACTTCACTTCATTAGGTGTGGATTCACTTCATTAGGTGTCATTTTTATAGTCCTATGAAATGTATTATTATATTTATCAAGTTCTTGATATTTATCAATCCATTGAAATTTTCCTCGATAACTAAACTCTTTCCACATCATTCCCTTTAATGTTCTATTAAGTCGTTCTACTATGGATGCCTTCAGAACACTATATGTTGAATAGTGATTATTGTGATTGCTTTGCATCAGATGTTGAAATTGATTATTGAAAAATTCTTTTCCATCATCTGTTTGTAAATTTTTTGGTATTCGATGATGGTTATTAAAAATGCTTTTCATTGCCTTTGTTACGTTTAGAGCAGCTTTATTTTTCAATGCTACACCCCAGGCTTTTTTCGAAAAGGTATCTATTACTGTTAAAATATAGCGAAATTTTTTATTATTAGTTTCGTAATTCCCCATTTCACCTAAATCTGCTTGCCATAAGTCATCAATTCCTTTCATGAAAACTCGTCTTCTTTTAAAATTGGTTCGTGCTTGTTTGTGTAGTTCATTGACTCAATCTCTTTTTTTATTTCCATATTGGCCATGTTCGAGGGTGTTTCCATATAATCTGTTAGTGAATGTATGTATGTCTTATTTTATATACTTTGAGAAAATAAAACCTTTATTTCAAAATTTAATAACTGGTTGCTCAAGTTTGATTCGCTTAACATCTTCATTGTCTCTATCAAGATATTTATATAAGTAGTTTTCAATCTGACTAAGTCTTTCTTCAATTTTATTTAAAAATTCTTTATTTGCACTAAATAAACGGTCATTAATTGCTTTTTCAAATAGATTGGTATCCCCTTTAACATCGTTATCAATAATTGCATACAATTTTTCTATATCACTCCTAGTAATTTTCATTTGTTTATCATATTCGGTTTTGAATTCTGCTAATTTTGTTCTTAGAAGCCAATTCTTTTTAACAAGATATGCTTTAGTAACTGCATCATTAACATCACTAGGTTCACTCAGATTAGTAATTCTTTTCTTATTAACATTTAAAAGTTGATTATCTATGCTAATACCAAGTGTTTTAGTTATAATTGTTTTTAATTTTGAATCGTTAAATAGTTGATTAACTGAACTTTCCCCAAATTTATTTATGAAACTCATTTTGTGATTTACGAGCACAGCACCGCCTTGTTTTTAATTTAGATTTTACAAAATTATATTAGGTTCTTTCAGTTCTTCGATAATAGAAATTATTTCGTTTTTGTGATTATTTTGTCCTACGTTTTCTGATTATAGAAGCAAACGTAATCTGTCGACTAATTCATTAGGATCATCCCAATATATATAGTTCGGCTTACGATTGATAAATGATTTTAATCCGCTTCCTATCGTTAATACGTTTATTTTTGAATTAAACCATTTTTTAATTATGCACTGATATTTAAATGTTTTTGTACCTTTAATTCGTTTGTGCGCATTTGTATTAATTAAAATTTGTTAATAATTTTTTAAGTAATATTTAGAGTAATTTAGAGGTTTGGTGTGAAATACTAATTCAAATAACCCCGGTGTCTTTTACCACCAACATTAATAGAGTTATCAGTATTAAATTTTATTTTCTTATATCCATACCACCATCTTCCTTTTTCATCAACATTAACACCATATAGTGTATCTAACTTTTTACTATCTTTGAATAATTCTAAATTTTTTAGTAATTTATTTGAATTAGTGATACTGCTTTCATACAATTTAATTCGTTTTCTATCATTATTCAATTGTCCCTTACTTTTTCGTTTCGAAAACAAATGATTTAAATTTTTCCCTTTCTTGCCATAGTTAATGCTAAGTATTAAGTTATTTACATACATGTTAAGTACTCTTTACGGTATAAGAACAGGTTAAGGTGTTGTGTTAAGTTAAGTGATTTAATAAATCAGTTCAGTACCAACCACCTAAGCGACTACATTGCAGTGGCGACGAGCATAAAAAATACAAAGTAAAAAGTAATTAGTGTAATACACAAACAATTTATAATGGCTACGGTAAATGAAAGCGTGGTGGTCGCAACCACAGCAACAACAAGGATTGTACGCGAATTTCGTCCGCATCTTGACGGCTGGAGAAACTGAATGGAGGTATTGGACTCCCATTTTATCGAAATTTTGTGTCAAGAAGACCAAGTGAAGCGATCAGTTTTATTGAAAGCCATCGGTATGGAGGCCTACGGGTTATTAAGAGATTTGTGTGACCCTGATTTGCCCGCAAGCAAGACATATGACCAGCTGTGTGCGCTTCTGGAATTACATTATTGGAATATTGGAAAATGGTGATTGTGTTTAGGGAGCGCAAAGCGTTTTTTGCAGCATCGAGCAATAGGAGCGAAGCAGTTTCGGTATGGTACGCCAACTGAAAGAGGTTAGCCAGGGATTGCAAATTTGGCAGCCTGCTAAATGAATTCGTCTTAAATAAATTTGTAACCGGACTGGAGGGAAGGTCATTGGAAAGGTTATGCGAAGAGGACGAATCGCTAACAATGGAAGAATCAAGATCGCTATGATTGTGGAGGCGAAATTCGCTGCACAGCAACAGCAACAAGAACTGCAACTGGTGGAAGGAGATTTAGCGGTCAACGCAATAGCTCAACGAACCGCTAGAACATCCAAAGGCAAACGAGGTCAAGGCCGTGACAAGGGCAAAAGCGGAGAGAGTAGCAGCAAAGAATACAGTTACAACAGCAGTAGCAACAAAAGAGGAGTACAGGAAAAGTGCAGGCGTTGCGGTTGGAGAAATCACACGAGCGCAAACTGCAAGTACAGGAATAAGACGTGTAATAAATGCGGAAGGATTGGGCATTTAGCTAGCGTCTGTTATGTGAAGAAAATAGTTTAAATAATTTTTCAATTTTTAGTGTTTCTGGTACATCTCGGTCCCCAGAATTTTCTTCATCCACCCCATTTATGGTAGCTGCAGAGGTCAATGGTGTTGAGTTGGACTTCATATTGGATTCAGGTGCAGCGTGTTCACTACTATCGAAGCTGGATTTTGATAAATATTTCGCACAAGAAAGGCTCGAGGTGTGCAACGACAATTTTTTCACCTACAGCGGCAGCGATATTGCAACTTTGGGTGAGTTTAGTGCTAAAATTAAGTGTCGCGATCAGTCGCATACAATTAGGCTAATAGTGAGTGAAACGCGGAGCCCACCAATTATCGGTAGGGATTTTATGTCAAAATTCGGAATGGGGATAAATGCAGTTAACGGATCAGTTAATACTGTAAATAGTTAAAAAAAAATTTAATTCTGTTTTCAAAGGGGGTTGAGGTAGATATACCGGGAGTAAAGTTAAACTAGAGTTGGAGGAAAAAGCTAAGCTGGTATTTTGAAAGCCTAGATCAGTGCCGTTGGCCTGGAAAGTAAAGGTAGTAGATCAGATTAACGAATTGGTGGCGAAAGGTGTGTTTCTACCGGTCGATAATTCCGATTGGAGTACGCCTTTGGTACCGGTCCTAAAGGCAAATGGAGACTTGCGAATTTGCGGTGACTACAAGTCAACAATAAATAAGAATTTTATGGATGTTAAGTATCCATTGCCAAGAATAGACGAGATATTTGCATCTGTAAAAGGGCCTTATTTTTCGAAATTGGATTTGTCAAATGCGTACAACCAATTGGAATTAGACGAGTCGTCGCAGCTTTTGTGGGCGTGGAGTACGCATATCAGCATTTTTAAAGTAACTCGATTACCTTTTGGGGCAAATCCGGCAGCTGCAATATTCCAGAGGACGGTTGAGAATATTTTGCGAGGGATTCCCAACGTAGTAAATTATTTGGACGATATAGTCATATCTGAGGTGACCTTCGAGGAGCACAAGAGCACATTAGAAAAGGTACTTAGCAGGTTGGAAGAAGTCGGTTTACGGTTGAACGAAAATAAATGCGTTTTCTTTAAAAAAAAAATTTCATACTTAAGGTTTAATATAACTCCAGAAGGATTATCGAAGAATAGAGAAAGAATTCTATCGGTAGTTGAGGCACCTGTCCCTAAGAATGTATCTGAAGTGAGAGCTTTCGTGGGATTGGTAAACTATTACTCTAAGTTCATTCCCAACTTTGCTAATAAAATGGAGCCACTATATGCGTTGTTGCGTAAGAATTCAAAATTCAGTTGGACAAAAGCAAGTCAGGAAGCCTATAAAACTTTAAAGAAGGAGATCACATCTGGTAGGTTTCTGGCGCCCTTTGAACCTAGCCATCCAATAATATTGGAAACGGATGCTTCAAATATGGCGGTGGCTGGAACGCTTTCACATGTGTATCCTAACGGCAGTGTTAAACCCCATTGCTTTTATCTCTCGAGCGCTCACCGCAGCGGAGAGAAATTATAGTGCGCTGCAAAAAGAAGCCTTAGCAATAGTTTTTAGCGTGACTAAGCTTAGGCACTATTTACTGGGCAACAAGTTTGTATTACAGACTGACCATAAGCCACTTCTGTCAATTTTTGGGGAAAATAAGGGCTTGCCGGTCATGGCAGCAGCCAGAATACAGCGCTGGGCCCTCACTTTGTCAGGGCTCAATTATACAATCCGGCATGTTAAAGGTTCCCACAATTTCACCGACAGTTTGTCGCGCTTGCCCCAACAAGCGGTAAGACAGGAGAGCATAAGGAAAAATTATGTGAATTTTATTTCAGAAAATAACGCAATGAAGTTAGATTTCAAAGCGATTGCTAAAGAAACATCTCTAGACCCTATTCTGGCGAAGTTAAAAGAAGCTGTTCACAGGGGTGCCGTGCATACTCTGAAAGGGGACGCTTTTAAAGGTTTTAAAGATAAAAAGTCTTAATTATCTGTGGAATACGGGTGTATTTTGTGGTGTTACCGGACAGTGATACCCCAACGACTCCGACCTCGTGTTCTTAGGGAGCTTCACAGATCTCACTTGGGTATAGTAAAATCTAAAGCTTTAGCTAGATCATACGTATGGTGGCCTAAAATGGATAGTGATATTGAAGCATTGGTTGCGAGATGTTTTCCTTGTAAAATAGTACAAGAAAGCCCAAACAAAAGTAGATTAATCCCTTGGGTGCCACCAGAAACGCCTTGGTCGCATATTCATATAGATTTTGCCGGGCCCAAGAAAAGTTTTTATTTCTTAATCATTATAGATGCACATTCAAAGTGGGTGGTAGTCTTTAAAACGAAGCAAATTACCACAATTTTCACAATTTCCAAATTGAGGGAGGTGCTCAGTAGGTTTGGGTTGGTTGATACTTTGGTTAGTGACAACGGCCGACAATTTACAGCCAGTGAGTTCAAACAGTTGTTAGAGTTGAATGGTATCAGGCATGTACTCACACCACCAGGGTTTCCAGCTACGAACGGGCAGGCGGAAAATTTTGTAAAGACATTTAAAAAATCGTTAGAGGCAAGCCTGAGCACCAACCCAGGAGAAGACATAGACATAATCATTAGCAGGTTTTTGTTCGATTATCGATCAGCGCAGCATTGCACAACTGGGGAATCGCCAGCTAAGGTTTTGTTTGGAAGAGAGTTAAAGAATCGCTTCAGCCTCTTAAATCCTCCTATGGTGAAAGATATGATAATATAGAAGCAGTTAGGTAATGTAAAATATCATAGAGGCACTAGAGAGAAGCTATTTGAGGAAGGTGCTCCCGTTTTTATAAGGGACTGTTCAGATACAAATAAAAAGACGTGGCGACAGGCCACAGTCAGGGAGCGATTGGGTCCGCGCACTTACAATTGCACGATCGCCCACACTAACAGAATTATTAAGAGACACCTCGATCAAATGATTCCGGACTATAAAATTGTAAACGATCCAAACGCCGGTCATCCTATTGAAGAATCGAATTGTATATCGGAAAACGAAGTCAAAGCAACTGCAACCAGCATTGGTCCAAATCATGACACGTCAGCTGTGGAGAATGGTGGGGGCTCAGATATGCCGGAGACCTCGCCGGAAACGCCAAGACTTTTGTGAGAACGTCGTGTAAAAATTAATTATGAACAATAACCTTCGAAATACTTATTGCATTTTATTTATATGAAATTCTTTATATATAACCATGTAATGCAAATTCTATTTTCTTTATTGGCATTTGATATAGAGATAAGTTCGTAGATATTTCTTAAAATTGTATACAGCTTAGGGAGAGAGTTGTTAAGTATTAAGTTATTTACATACATGTTAAGTACTCTTTACGGTATAAGAACAGGTTAAGGTGTTGTGTTAAGTTAAGTGATTTAATAAATCAGTTCAGTACCAACCACCTAAGCGACTACATTGCAGTTAATATCATTTTTAAATCATAGTTAAAATCATTTAATTTTGTATTCACTTTTCGTTTTCGCTTCACTTTTGTTTGTCTGCAGTTGTCGATTGTGATGTTATTAAGGATGCATAGTATTATGCAATACGAGTACATTCGAATCATCACTTTTTCTTTTTACTTGTTTACTCTCTATATTTCTTTCATAAGATTTCCTTTTAAATTGCTTGTATTATTTTAGATTGTTTTCATATCTATCGTCTGTTGATGTGCTAGCTTTTTTCATGGGAAATGGTGCTTGTGATGTAATTAAAGGGTCTACTGTATTATGAACTACATTCTCTTTATCAGCATCATTTGCACTTTTTACTTGTTTGTGTTCCGTAATTTTGTTATATCTTTTCTCTTTTAATTGTCTATTCACATTTAATTTTCTTTTATTTGGTTTAAAATAATTATCTTTTAATTTTTTTAGTTTGTTTTCATATAAATTATTTTGTTTCATTCTTTTGAGTTTGTTTTTATCAAAATTATTTTTTTGTGATTTCTGACTATTTGCTAATGAATCATTATCATTTATGAAAGAAGCCATGTTATAATGATCGTTTTTGTTATCATCATTATCATCACCATCTTCATCTTCATCATCATCAGTATCATAGTTTTCATCAATGACGGTATTTGAAATATTTTCTTTATTTTTCAATTTTCCAATTATTTCATTCAGAGGTTTGGTAATATGTTGAAATGTATCTTCCTACATATTTACCCTATCTAATGCATTTGATTTGAAATTTTTTAGTTTTTCTTTTATTACTGCTCTTGTCTTTACTATATCTTTTAGTAGTTTATTATTTTTATTCATGGTGCTTCCTTTTTCCGATTTCTTCCGGCCAATGTTCTCTATTTTCAATCTGCTATCAATCTGCTTTATATCTGTTATCAATCTGCTATCGAACTGCTATTGATCTGCTTCACATCAGGTCTCTCATAATTGAAAGAAATTATCAAATCCTTTTCGATATCATCCTTTATTTATTAAATCATCCTTAGTTACAACAACAAACCCATTCTTATCTCTCCAACATTCAATACAAATCTTCATAAATTGATTAAATGACATATCACCGATAATATGATCATTATATATATGCTTAACATTCATTTCATCTTGTTTAAATATAATAACCATATTTGCATTGTCTCGTATTAAATGTTTTGGAAATTTCGTATAAGTTTGACATAAATAAAAACAATCAATCAACTTGTGTCTTCCCATACAAAAATAATCTCTTATTGTGTTTTGTTTATCACAAATTACATCATCGAATATTATTATGGAGTGTGGTTTAGCTTTAACTGGACTTATAACATTTTCATTTTCCGAAAATGTAAAAAGGTTTATTCCCTTTATTGGATCAATCAATTTCTTTAGGTAGCAATATTTTGGTTGATACAAATATTTTGAATATATGTAGATATTTTTGAAATAAAGACCATTAGGACTTTCTATTAGACTAAGCATAACATTAGTCTTACCCCAGTCTGATGGTCCTACAATAAGTGCACGTATAGAATTTGGTAAAAGTGAACTATGAATAATTTTTGTTTTTTTCCCTTCCATATAAATATCATAAGCATTTCTTACTACAATTTGCTTAAGTTGCTTCTTTAATCGCAGATAACTAATATGTTTTCAATATAAATTCTCTATTATATGTAGAAAGTATCTCATTTCGATTTGTAATGCTAACACGAATGGGCCTTGACTATTTCATATAACAAAAAGAATGGTTATAAACTATAACAAAAGACAAACACTTAATCTGATTAAGATTGGCAGGGGACTCGTAAACAACTTAATTAACGCATTACCTTTTGAACTACATTTACCTGGTTATCAATTTTGTGGACCAGGAACGAAACTAAAAGAACGTTTAGCGAGAGGAGATAACGGAATAAATCTATTGGATGCGGCTTGCAAAGAGCATGATATTGCATATTCTCAATCAAAAGATATAAATAAAAGACATTACGCTGACCAAATATTAGCTGAAAAAGCTTGGGGACGAGTAAAATCAAAAGATAGTAATTTAAGAGAGCGTGCAGACGCTTGGAGTTTAACAAACGCAATGGTTTGTAACAAACGCAATGAAGACAAAAGTTAAATTTGGATTAGGAATGAAAAATAACATTCGTAAAACAAGGAAATTAAAGGAAAAAAGAAGAAAGAGAAAGACAAAAGGATATAATAAAAAATTATTTTCAACTACTATCAAAAACAACCTGTAAATCTTAAAGAAAGAAAAACCTGATAATATAAATGTTGCTATTAAAATTCCCCAAAAAGCTGTACATTCAAGTTTTAGAAAGAAAAAAAAAACTAATATTGCTATACCGAGAGTTATTCCAGTACCAAAAATTCCATTAATTCCAGTTTTAACAGCGTTGTCTGCACTTGGTGGTTTAGCTACTGGTGGATCAGCTATTGCAAAAGCTACAAATAATCTAAAAAATGGAAAGGAACAACTAGCAGAAGCTACGCGTCACAATAGATACTGTGAGAATGAAATTTGCCCACTGACAAATTTGACTCACACGAAAACTAATAAAACAATAGTAGGTGGGAAAAAATGTATATAGTCGGAAAAATGCGGGAAATCAATTGTTTTCATTAATTCATTCGTTCTTCAAACTCAACACACAACTATTTGCTAGTCACGCGTTCTGGATCATCTCAAGTCACGCGTGTTCCGGTACTCACCCAGGTCCTTCGCTAGTCACGCGTTCCGGATCATCTCAAGTCAAGCGTGTTCCGGTACTCACACAGGTCCTTCGGTAGTCACGCGTTCCGGATCATCTCAAGTCACGCGTGTTCCGGTATTCACCCAGGTCCTTCGCTAGTCGCGCATTCTGGATCATCTAAAGTCACACGTGTTCCGGTACTCACCCAGGTCTGTCGCTAGTCACACGTTCTGGATCATCTCAAGTCCCGCGTGTTCCGGTACTCACCCAGGTCCTACGCTAATCACGCGTTCCGGGTCATCTCAAGTCACGCGAGTTCCAGGACTCGCTAGGAATCTATTGTAGTCAGAAAGAATAAATAATTCTGTATACGACCCCTGGACTCCGCTGAGTTTTACCGCGGCAAAAGAAAAGTCGTTACAGTGGCGCCCGAGCAGGGACTAAAAAACAAACAAAACGAGAGTTCACACGGAAAATCCTTCGTCACACTATCCACGACGAATATAGAGTACAAAACATGGAACCATCTGAGATTCCTAAGGAAGAGGCAGACAGGTCACATGATGCTCTGCGGACAGCAGGAGTGGATCGACCGCATAGTAGGGCTACACCGTACGCCGTCGTTATTGACCATGTGAGGAAGTGATCAATTAAATTCGGTGGAGAACGGGACCCCTTAGCCTTCGTCGAACGAGTCGAGGAACTCTCCGAGGTATACGGACTCAGCATAGATATGCTTCCTCGTACGATGCCTGAACTCCTAAAGGATCGTGCGCATCTCTGGTACCGCAACAACAATCGTTCCTGGACAAATTGGGGCTTGTTCAGAAAGGATTTTCTCAAATTCTTCTTGCCTGCCAGATACCTGGAGAAATTAGAAGATGAGATACGGCAAAGGCGGCAAAAACTACGGGAGACGTTTAAAGAATACGTTGTGGAGATCCAAAATCTCATGCGGCATGCTGGGAGCTACGCGCTCCCACCAGCAAATTGGAAAAATCCCATACTAGAGTGCGTATGGCAGACGGCAGTACTAGGACAGTCAGAGAGACGTGTGTGGCGGCTGTAAGGCTTGGAGGGAAGCATGCAATCTAGAGCTACTGGTCATGCCGGACTCCAGTGATCATCTACTCCTGGGACTAGACTTCATGACAAGCCTGGGTACATCATTGAAATGCGGTGATCAGGATATCACATTGGGACCTCATACCAGTTGCGTGCAACCGCGAGAAATTGCAACGTGCACGACAATTCGTGTTGAGAATCTACCTAATTTCAATGCAACGCCTTCCAAGAGACACACCAACGATAGAAAGCGTAAACCACAGAGACACAACAGAGGACATAGAAAAAATGAACTCATTCGCAAGACCGCACCACCAGGGAAGAACACAACTAGCACGAACAAATTCGCCTTCCACGGACTATGCCGAGCCAAAGCGGACATCCACAAAGGCACAGAGAGAAGGCCCTCCCAAGGATCAATACATGGACCTCGGAAAAAGGACGCGAGCGCACGCCAGAGCAAGAAGGTTGCACAGCGAAGGCGACCCACCATCAGAGCAATCAGCGTACCTACTACCCATTCCGCAATGTCAGCAACAGAGAGAAACAGCAGAGACATACCACGTAGACACAACGGCAGGTCAAGGGGCAACCAGGGTGCAATCAAGTGCACCAGTAACAGCAAAAGCGACGACAAGGGAGGTACATTCAAACGAGGGAAGACTAAACGTGACCACACGAGGACACCGCCAAAACTGAATCCAACACCCAGGGAAGACCTCCACTTCCACAGCGTAACCGAACTCAGGGGACCCAAGACGGATGGCTTACCAGCGGCACTAGAAGCAGATACAATAGCCACTCTGAAGGAAAGCCAAGCCAAGAGGAAACGCCATGTCTTTTCCACTGCGAAGTAAGGGAGGAGTGTGAGAATGAAATTTTCCCGCTGACAAATTTCACTCACACGAAAACTAATAAAACAATAGTAGGCGGGGAAAAATGTATAAATTCGGAAAAATGCGTGGAATCAATTGTTTTCATTCATTCATTCGTTCTTCAAACTCAACTCACAACTATTTGCTAGTCACGCGTTCTGGATCATCTCACGTCATGCGTGTTCCGGTACTCACCCAGGTCCTTCGCTAGTTACGCGTTCCGGATCATCTCAAGTCACGCGAGTTCCAGGACTCGCTAGGAATATATTGTAGTCAGAAAGAATAAATAATTCTGTGTACGACTCCTGGACTCCGCTGAGTTTTACCCCGGCAAAAGAAGAGTCGTTACAATACATGGAGTCAAGTGCTATGGGTAAAGGTTTGCTCCTTAAACCATATAAGAAGGGATTTGGACTTTATTACAATTTTAAAGAACCTACCCCCAAACGACCACTAACAGATATAGATTTGATTAAATATGGTAAACTACTTAATCATTTTAGAGGTGTGTTTATGCGTGATTGTTTACTTAAAAAACCATTACCTCTAGGATGTGGTATTGTTAATTTAGATGACTCAAGCGGTCCTGGAACACATTGGGTAGCGTACTACAAAAATCACAACTATAAGGAATATTTTAATAGTTTTGGAGACTTACAACCACCACTTGAAATAGTTAATTATTTAAAAGCACCTATTGAATATAACTATAAACAAAAACAAAAATTCAATTCTTTCAACCGTGGACATTTATGTTTAAAATTTCTTTTTCTAATATACAATTTAAAAACAAAAACAAAAAAAAAAAAATTATTTATTTATTTAAAAAAGGGAAGCTATACAAAATGGAAGGGTCGATATGGAGCGGAAGCTCTTATTTCCAAGCCGAAATTTAAAGCTTCAACCATATTCAATAAAAATCTTGTTGCTATAGAGCTAAACAAGACAGAAGTTTTCTTCAATAAGCCCATATATGTTGTTATGTGTATCCTCGATCTAGCTAAAACAATCATTTACGATTTTCATTATGGTTATATGCTTCCTGAATTTGGATCCAATTATACTATTTGCTACACTGATACAGATTCTCTTATATATGAAGTCATTTGCCCCGACTTGTATCAAATCATTAAGCGTTATTGTGCTGAACGTTTTGATACAAACTACCCGATTGGAAACAGATGGGATATCCCTCACGTAAATAAAAAAGTTCTGGGTCTCATGAAAGATGAGAATAATGGTCACATAATGACTACATTTGTTGGTATCAGATCAAAAATGTATTCAATACGGGTAGAGGGTAAAGATGAACAAAAAAGTGTAAAGGTGTAAAAAGACATATAATAAAAAATACGATAACATTTGATGACTATGTTGATTGTCTTCAAAATAATATTCAAAAAGTAATCGAACAAAATTTAATTCATTCGCAGAAACATGAAGTTAACAGCATCACTCAAACTAAGCTCGCTTTGAATCCATTTGATGACAAACGATTTGGAGTGTCTGCTACTAATGAAACGAAAGCGTGGGGCCAATTTAGAATTGTGGATATAGATAAAAAAATAAACAACTAATTAAAAATTTATTACAGATTTTTTTTATTCTTTATTTTTAGTTTCAAAAACAAATTTATAGTTATTATTAATTACATTTATCTTTTTAATAAAATATTCTCCACTTGATAAGTTTAAAATATCGTCATCTGTTAAACTATTAAATTTTTGAGGTAAGAATATTACATGTTCATCTAACTTCTCCATACGGTGTATGCTTCCTGTTAGCCTTAATTATCCTTATGAGGGTGTCGCATGGAAAGATTCTAAGGCTTAGAACTGGTTTTTTGTATTCCTTTATTTGGGAAATGTTGTTTAGTGCACTTAAAGTACTATCCATATTTAAAATATGAATATGATTAAATATTCTTCACTTTGTTGTCGAAGAGAAAAGAAAGACTAATATAAACTCGCTCATTAGCGAACTATTTATATGTTGAGTTCGAGGAAGCAACTGCATTTAAAAACACACCTTCGTGTTGAATAAGCTTTTATCTAAATAGGATGCAGCTGCATTTTTTGCAGCTACATTTTTTTTTATTAGTAAACAACAATGAGAGTTCAAGAAGTTTATGTTTTAAAATGGAAAGCAGCTGCATTTTTATCAGTAAAGAACAAAGAGAGTTCAAGAAATTTATATTTTTAAAAATAGAATGCAACTACATTTTTTCTCAGTGAACATCAATCAAAGTTGATTTTAATGGGATGCAGCAGCATTTTTTTTTAGTATATAACAAAGAGAGTTCAAGAAGTTTATATTTTAAAATGGAAAGCAGCTGCATTTGTATCAGTAAACAACAAAGAGAGTTCAAGAAATTTATATTTATAAAAATAGAATACAGTTGCATTTTTTTATTAGTATATAACAAAGAGAGTTAAAGAAGCTTATATTTTTAAATAGAATGCAACTGCATTTTTTCTCAGTGAACATCAATCAGAATTGAAGAAAGCTGTTCAAAAATGATTTCCACTACTGTGTTGGAAAATTTAATATATAAATACAGCTGTTGGATTGAAGCAGAGCATATACAATTCTTCGAAGCGGTAATAAATGAATTAAAAATATCAAAGTTCTCTAATTATATACGAGTATATGGAATTCATAAGTTACATTGTTGCTGGGCAACAAATGATGACAACATACAGAATGTAAGTACACGTGCATGTGTAATGCTTTATGAGCGATATAGAAAGGCGGAAAAACTTTTTCATCTGTATGCAACAATGTTTAAATTAATTCGCATCCCCTTACTCTGATTTCCTTTACTTCAAAATAAGACTATTTAAAAGGCTGTTGTTGGAAAATTTTAAATTCAGTATGGGAACTTTTGCGAACCTTCTTTGTAAGGAAAAAATGGTTCATTTAAAATTTAATGATGAAAAGTCAATTTTGGAAGATCCGAATTATTTCGGAAATAATTTAAATGATGCTGAAATAGATCAAGGTTTTTGCGATCTATGGAACACAGACGATTAATTCTTGGATGCGCTTACAGAATGCGTAGAGCAGGATATCATTTTCAAATTAGAGGAAAAATATGCAACAGAACATCCAGATGAAAAATTTGTGTTAATTCCCAGGAAGATAAATTTTTCTCGTCCAATTGAAATAGCAGTTTGGACTGTCAGCGCTCGTGTAACTACAGAATAAAAACTAATACTTATTTCTTAGCAAAAGGATCTATGTATGCTCTTGTACAAATAGAAAATAGAAAAGTAACAATATATGTAAAACTGTAAAAAATTAAATAAACAAATTGAAAAAAAAAATAAAAAAAAAAAAATAAAAAATAAAAAATAAAAAAAAAAAAAAAAAAATATATATATATATATATATATATATATATATATATATATATATATATATATATATATATATATATATATATATATACGAGTATATATGTTTTTAATTTTATTTAATTTGAAGTTTATATTTTGAAGTAAGTATAAAATTTCCTAATACAATAGTAGCTAAACAGTGTATGTTCTGGCTCAAAAACGCGTGTATTTTTGTAGGGGCCTCTTAAATTTACAAAAAACCGTATCATTTTTATTATTCGAAGTCGAAAGCTTTTAGAGGCGCCATCTGGCGGTGAGTTTTTTTTTGTTGAAAGTTTTTGTGTCTTTGCTATGATCGGAGTGAGATTTTGTGGGAAGCTGTGTTTTGGTTTCTGTCTTTGCTATAAGAAACTTCTTATGTATTGAAATTTCCTCATACCCCCCCCCCCCCTTTCTCTGCTCCTGATTAACACAACTTTCTTTTAAACTAAAAAGTTCAATACAGTATTTACTTACACATTCCGCCCCTGTGTTTGCTGTTGCCAACAAAGTTTAAGTTCAACACAGTTCGGTATTTACTGATGTCGAAAGCTTTTTAGAGGCACCATCTGGCGGAGAGTTTTTTGTTGAAAGTTTTTTGTGGAAAGCTCTGGTTCGATCACCACAAGTGTATTGTAAACTAAAAGTTCAACAAAGTATTTACTCTCACCTTCCGCCCCTGTGTTTACGGCTGTCAGCAATAAATTTTCAGTCAATGAAAAAAGAAATAAATGCAATAGCCTTCATTCCTTTATAAAATTTTCTGTTCTTTTATCTGTGAAACAATAAAAAAAAATGCAATAATCTCCAATCCACAAAAAAATAATTTCTCTCATTTGCAAGCGAATGTGACATTTATTACAAAATGTCTCATTTTCTTATTTTCTGTTCTCTTATCGAAGAACAAAGAAAATTAAATTGAAAATAGCTTCCACCCACAGTAAAATAATTCTGCGACATTGTAATAAATTTTCAGTAAATGAAAAAAGAAATAAATGCAATAGCCTTCATTCCTTTATAAAATTTTCTTTTCTTTTTCTTTTATCTGTGAAACAAAAAAAAAATGTAATAATCTTCAATCCACAATAAAATAATTATGCATCATCTAGTACATTTTTTTATTTTTATTTTTTTATTTCTCGCATTTGAAATTACAATTTTTATATTTAGTTACATTGAAAATATTATAATAAATTTGCATTAGTTCTTTTGCTTCTTCTTCTCTAATTTTTGTCATAAATCGACTATCATAACACTTGCAAGTTTCGGGACATCTATTGAGTTCTGTACCATCTTCTTTTATCCATTCACAGTTCTCATAATGTTGACCATATATTTTTAAACAGTCTATGTACTCCAAATCTGATTGCATATTGATGAGCTTTTGTTTATGATCATCCGAAATAACATGAGCAAATTTTTTTAAGAAGGTTATTATTTCCTTTTTCATATTTGCTGATATGTGTTTACTGTATCATCATATGTAAAGTTTGCGAATAACCTTTGATATAGATTGTTCTGGTATTTATAATATTTGTTGCTCGATCAAACAAGGGGCTTGTTTCATATCTTCTTTCTCTTTCATTCGAGTTTATTATATCTCTATCATTCTCTCCATTATACTCAAAACAATAAATGTTGAGAGTTTTATAATGATAGTTACTATAATAGGAACACCTGATTCTAATTTCACAATTTTCATCGTATTTTAAATTGAAATGACGGAAAAATACTTTACAACTCTCAATAATACCTCCAATATTAATTTCTTTTTCAATTAAATCCCTTCTAAAAGCTTCAATTGCATCGTTTATGCTGTACTTGGCTTCAGAATTATCCGATGGTAACTTAATATTATTTCTTAATGTTGTTGTATCATTTTCCAATTGAATTGATAAATTTTTTCTAATATCTATTGAGTTATTGGGAAGTTTTATATTAAAATTTATGTATTTACTTTTAGGATCTATATTATTAATATTATAACTTTTAACACTATTAACAAATAAAAATATAAATACTATTAAAATAGAGGTGTCACTCTTGCTTTTCCTTTGAGATTACTATGAAAACTATTACTGTTTCCCTATATGATATCCATTTTTTATGTTTGAGTATAGTTTTTTACATCAATTATATTAATATGTTGTAATTTATGGCTCAAATCTGGAGTGAGAACCTTTTCATGACAAGCCTGGGTACAACATTGAAATGCGGTGATCAGGAGATCACATTGGGACCTCATAGCAGTTGCGTGCAACCACGAGAAATTGCAACGTGCACGACAATTCGTGTTGAGAATCTCCCTAATTCCAATGCAACGCCTTCCGAGAGACACACCAACGATAGAGAGCGTAAACCACAGAGACACAACAGAGGACATAGAAAAAATGAACTCAACTTCATATTCCCGATATTCAAAACAACTTATTTTAAGTTGTTTTTTCTCATATATAACATCGTATGTACAACGAATACGTATAACAAATTTATCATATTAAAGTTTAAAATGACGATAAAATGATTCCTTTGCTTCCAGTATACCACCTATATTTGTTTCTTTTTTAACGCTTTCGAACGCATTTGAATGTTGCACACTTTGATAGTTGTAGGACGCACAGTATAAAAATTAAAGCCGTTTGAAGTTTCATTAGAGTTTCATTTTTGACTCAAGGGTTGCATTGTTATACCGATATCTCAAATTGACAGTAGTACTTTATTGTCACAAAATTTCAAGGCTTTATGACGCTCCAGTAAAAAGTTACAGCATTTGAATGTTACAAACTTTGATAGGGGTGCACGCACATTATAAAAGTTAGAGCCATTTGAAGTTTCACCAGTGTTTCATTTTTTCCTCAAGGCAGCATTGTTATACTTATATTTCAAATTGACAATAGTACTTTCAGCATCATGACGCTCCAGTAGAAAGTTGGAGCATTTGAATGTTGCAGACTTTGATAGGGGTAGGACGCACAGTATAAAAGTTAGAGCCATTTGAAACTTCACAAGCGTTTCATTTTTCACTCAAGGATAGCACTGTTATACCGATATCTCAAATTGACAGAAGTACTTTATTGTCACAAAATTTCAAGGCTTTATGACGCTCCAGTAAAAAGTTACAGCATTTGAATATTACAAACTTTGATAGGGGTGCGCGCACATTATAAAAGTTACAGCCATTTGAAGTTTTACCAGTGTTTCATTTTTCCTCAAGGGCAGCATTGTTTTACCAATATCTCAAACTGACAATAGTACTTTATTGTCGCAAAATTTCAAAGCTTTATGACGCTCCAGTAAAAAGTTACAGCATTTGAATGTTACAAACTTTGATAGGGGTGCACGCACATTATAAAACTTAGAGCCATTTGAAGTTTCACCAGAGTATCATTTTTCCTCAAGGGCAGCATTGTTATACCGATATCTCAAAGTGACAATAGTACTTTATTGTCGCAAAATTTCAAGGCTTTATGACGCTCCAGTAAAAAGTTACAGCATTTGAATGTTGCAAACTTTGATAGTTCTAAGACGCACAGTATAAAAATTAGAGCCGTTTGAAGTTTCAATAGAGTTTCATTTTTGACTCAAGGGTTGCATTGTTATGCCGATATCTTAAATTGACAATAGTACTTTATTGTCTCAAAATTTCAAGGTTTTATGACGCTCCAATAAGAAGTTACAGCATTTGAATGTTGCAAACTGTGATAGGGGTAGCACGCACAGTATAAAAGTTAGAGCCATTTGAAATTTCATCTGTATTTCATTTTTCACTCAAGGATAGCACTGTTATACCGATATTTCAAATTGACAATAGTTCTTTATTGTCGCAAAATTTCCAGGTTTTATGACGCTCCAGTAAAAAGTTACAACATTTTAATGTTGTAAACTTTGGTAGGTGTGGCACGCACAGTATAACAGTTAGAGCCATTTGAAGTTTCACCAGTGTTTCATTTTTTCCTCAAGGGCAGCATTGTTATACCGACATCTCAAATTGACAATAGTAATTTATTGTCGCAAAATTTAAAGGTTTCATGACGCTCCAGTAAAAAGTTACAACATTTTAATGTTGTAAACTTTGATAGTGGTAGGACGCACAGTTTAAAAGTTATAGCCATTGTATCGTTTTTTATTCAAGGATAGCACTTTTATACCGATGTCTCAAACTGACAATAGTACTTTATTGTCTAAAAATTTCAAGGCTTTATGACGCTACAATAAGAAGTTACGGCATTTGAATGTTGCAAACTTTGATAGGGGTAGCACACACAGTATAAAAGTTTGAGCCATTTGAAGTTTCACCATAGATATCTCAAATTCACAATAGTACTTTATTGTCGCAAAATTTCTAGGTTTTATGACGGTCCAGTAAAAAGTTACAACATTTTAATGTTGTAAACTTTGGTAGGTGTGGCACGCACAGTATAATAGTTAGAGCCATTTGAAGTTTCATCAGAGTTTCATTTTTTACTCATGGGTTGCAAGGTTATACCGATATCTCAAATTTACATTAGTACTTTATTGTCGCAAAATTTCAAGGTTTCATGACGCTCCAGTAAGAAGCTACAGCATTTGAATGTTGCAAACTTTGATAGCTGTAGGGCGCACAGTATAAAATTTAGAGCCATTCGCAGTTTCGCCAGCGTTTCATTTTTTACTCAAGGATAGCACTGTTATAACGATATCTCAAATTGACAATAGTACTTTATTGTCACAAAATTTCTAGGTTTTATAACGCTCCAGTAAAAAGTTACAGCATTTGAATGTTGCAAACTGTGATAGGTGTGGCACGCACAGTGTAAAAGTTAGAGCCATTTGAAGTTTCATCAGTGTTTCATTTTTTCCTCAAGGGCAGCATTGTTATACCGACATCTTAAATTGACAATAGTACTTTATTGTCTCAATATTTCAAGGTTTTATGATGCTCCAATAAGAAGTTACAGCATTTGAATGTTGCAAACTTTGATAGGGGTAGCACGCACAGTATAAAAGTTAGAGCCATTTGAAATTTCACCTGTATTTCATTTTTCACTCAAGGATAGGACTGTTATACCGATATCTCAAATTGACAATAGTACTTTATTGTCGCAAAATTTCCAGGTTTTATAACGCTCCAGTAAAAGTTTCAACATTTTAATGTTGTAATCTTTGGTAGGTGTGGCACGCACAGTATAAAAGTTAGAGCCATTTGAAGTTTCAGCAGAGTTTCATTTTTTACTCAACGGTTGCATTGTTATACCGATATATCAAATTGACAATAGTACTTTATTGTCGCAAAATTATCAGGTTTTATGACGCTCCAGTAAAAAGTTACAGCATTTTAATATTGCAAACTTTTATAGTGGTAGGACGCACAGTATAAGAGTTAGAGCCATTTGAACTTTCACCAGTGTTTCATTTTTTCCTCAAGGGCAGCATTGTTATACCGATATCTCAAATTGACAATAGTAATTTATTGTCGCAAAATTTTAAGGCTTTATGACGCTCCAGTAAAAAATTACAGCATTTGAATGTTGCAAACTTTGATAGTGGTAGGACGCACCAATAAGAAGTAACAGCATTTGAATGTTGCAAACTTTAATAGTGGTAGGGCGCACAGTATAAAAGTTAGAGCCATTTGAAGTTTCTCCAGTGTTAGTTTTTTACTCAAGGATAGCACTTTTATACCGATATCTCAAATTGACAATAGTACTATATTGTCGCAAAATTTCCAGGTTTTATGAGGCTCCAGTAAAAAGTTACAACATTTTAATGTTGTAAACTTTGATAATGGTAGGACGCACAGTTTAAAAGCTATAGCCATTGTTTCGTTTTTTACTCAAGGATAGCACTTTTATACCGATGTCTCAAACTGACAATAGTACTTTATTGTCTCAAAATTTCAAGGCATTATGACGCTCCAATAAGAAGTTACGGCATTTGAATGTTGCAAACTTTGATAGGGGTAGCACGCACAGTATAAAAGTTTGAGCCATTTGAAGAGTCACCATAGATATCTCAAATTGACAATAGTACTTTATTGTCGCAAAATTTCAAAGTTTCATGATGCTCCAGCAAAGTTATAGCGTTTGAATGTTGCAAACTTTGATAGTGGTAGAACTCACAGTATAAAAGTTAGAGCCATTTGAAGTTTCAGCAGTGTTTCATTTTTCACTCAAGGATAGCACTGTTATACCGATATCACAAATTGACAATAGTACTTTATTGTCGCAAAATTTCCAGGTTTTATGACGCTCCAGTAAAAAGATACAACATTTTAATGTTGCAAACTTTGATTGTGGTAGCCCGCGCAGTATAAAAGTTTGAGCCATTTGAAGTTTCACCAGTGTTTAATTTTTCACTCAAGGATAGCACTGTTATACCGATATCTCAAATTGACAATAGTACTTTATTGTCGTAAAATTTCCAGGTTTTATGACGCTCCAGTAAAAAGTTACAACATTTTAATGTTGCAAACTTTGATAGCTGTAGGGCGCACAGTATAAAAGTTAGAGCCATTCGCAGTTTCGCCAGCGTTTCATTTTTTACTCAAGGAAAGCAAACTTATACTGATATCTCAAATTGACAATAGTACTTTATTGTCACAAAATTTCTAGGTTTTATAACTCTCCAGTAAAAAGTTACATCATTTGAATTTTGCAAACTGTGATAGGTGTGGCACGCACAGTGTAAAAGTTAGAGCCATTTGAAGTTTCATCAGTGTTTCATTTTTTCCTCAAGGGCAGCATTGTTATGCCGACATCTCAAATTGACAAAAGTAATTTAATGTCGCAAAATTTAAAGGTTTCATGATGCTCCAGTAAAAAGTTACCGCATTTGAATTTTGTAAACTTTGATAGTTGTAGGACGCACAGTAAAAGTAAAAAAATTAGAGCCGTTTGAAGTTTCACCAGAGTTTCATTTTTACTCATTGGTTGCATTGTTATACCGATATCTCAAATTGACAATAGTACTTTATTGTCACAAAATTTCAAGGTTTTATAACGCTCCAGTAAAAAGTTACAGCATTTGAATGTTGCAAACTGTGATAGGTGTGGCACGCACAGTGTAAAAGTTAGAGCCATTTGAAGTTTCATCAGTGTTTCATTTTTTCCTCAAGGGCAGCATTGTTATGCTGCCATCTCAAATTGACAATAGTAATTTATTGTCGCAAAATTTAAAGGTTTCATGATGCTCCAGTAAAAAGTTACCGCATTTGAATTTTGTAAACTTTGATAGTTGTAGGACGCACAGTAAAAAAATTAGAGCCGTTTGAAGTTTCAATAGAGTTTCATTTTTCACTCAAGGGCTGCATTGTTATACCGATATCTCAAATTGACAATAGTACTTTATTGTCGCAAAATTTCAAGTCTTTATGACGCTCCAGTAAAAATTTACAGCATTTAAATGTTGCCAACTTTGATAGTGGTAGGGCGCACAGTATAAAAGTTAGAGCCATTTGAAGTTTCACCAGTGTTAGGTTTTTTTCTCAAGGATAGCACTTTTATACCGATATCTCAAATTGACAATAGTACTTTATTGTCGCAAAATTTCCAGGTTTTATGACGCTCCAGTAAAAAGTTTCAACATTCTAATGTTGTAAACTTTGGTAGGTGTGGCACGCACAGTATAAAAGTTAGAGCCATTTGAAGTTTCACCACAGTTTCATTTTTTACTCAAGGGTTGCATTGTTATACCGATATCTCAAATTTACATTAGTACTTTATTGTCGCAAAATTTCAAGGTTTTATGACTCTCCAGTAAGAAGTTACAGCATTTGAATGTTGCAAACAGTGATAGGTGTTGCACGCACAGTGTAATAGTTAGAGCCATTTAAAGTTTCACCAGTGTTTCATATTTTCGTCAAGGGCAGCATTGTTGTACCGATATCTCAAATTGACAATAGTACTTTATTGTCGCAAAATTTCAAGTCTTTATGACGCTCCAGTAAAAATTTACAGAATTTGAATGTTGCAAACTTTGATAGTGGTAGGACGCACAGTATAAAAGTTAGAGCCATTTGAAGTTTCACCAGTGTTTCATTTTTCACTCAAGGATAGCACTGTTATACCGATATCTCAAATTGACAATAGTACTTTATTCTCGCAAAATTTCCAGGTTTTATGACGCTCCAGTAAAAAGTTTCAATATTTTAATGTTGTAAACTTTGGTAGGTGTGGCACGCACAGTATAAAAGTTGGAGCCATTTGAAGTTTCACCAGAGTTTCATTTTTTGCTCTAGGGTTGCATTTTTATACCGATATCTCAAATTGACAATAGTACTTTATTGTCGCAAAATTTCCAGGTTTTATGACGCTCCTGTAAAAAGTTACAGCATTTTAATGTTGCAAGCTTTTATAGTGGTAGGACGCACAGTATAAAAGTTAGAGCCATTTGAAGTTTCACCAGTGTTTCATTTTTTCCTCAAGGGCAGCATTGTTATACCGATATTTCAAATTGACAATAGAAATTTATTGTCGCAAAATTTTAAGGCTTTATGACGCTCCAGTAAAAAATTACAGCATTTGAATGTTGCAAACTTTGATAGTGGTAGGACGCACCAATAAGAAGTAACAGCATTTGAATGTTGCAAACTTTGATAGGGGTAGCACGCACAGTATAAAAGTTTGAGCCATTTGAAGTTTCACCAGTGTTTCATTTTTCACTCGAGGATAGCACTTTTATACCGATATCTCAAATTGACAATAGTACTTTATTGTCTCAAAACTTCAAGGCTTTATGACGCTTCAATAAGAAGTTACGGCATTTGAAAGTTGCAAACTTTGATAGGGGTAGCACGCACAGTATAAAAGTTTGAGCCATTTGAAGTTTCACCAGTGTTTCATTTTTCACTCAAGGATAGCACTGTTATACCGATGTCTCAAATTGACAATAGTACTTTATTGTCTCAAAATTTCTAGGTTTTGTGACGCTCCAATAAGAAGTTACGGCATTTGAATGTTGCAAACTTTGATAGGGGTAGCACGCATAGTATAAAAGTTAGAGTCATTTGAAGTTTCACCAGTGTTACGTTTTTAACTCAAGGATAGCACTTTTATAAAGATATCTCAAATTGACAATAGCACTTTACTGTCTCAAAATTTCAAGGTTTTATGACGCTCCAATACGAAGTTACGGCATTTGAATGTTGCAAACTTTGATAGGGGTAGCACGAAAGTATAAAAGTTTGCGCCATTTGAAGTTTCACCAGAGTTTCATTTTTTACTCATGGGTTGCATTGTTATACTGATATCTCAAATTTACATTAGTACTTTATTGTCGCAAAATTTCTAGGTTTCATGACGCTCCAGTAAGAAGTTACAGCATTTGAATATTGCAAACTTTGATAGGGGTAGCACACACAGTATAAAAGTTTGAGCCATTTGAAGTTTCACCATAGATATCTCAAATTGACAATAGTACATTATTTTCGCAAAATTTCCAGGTTTTATGACGCTCCAGTAAAAAGTCGCAACATTTTAATGTTGTAAACTTTGGTAGGTGTGGCACGCACAGTATAAAAGTTAGAGCCATTTGAAGTTTCATCAGAGTTTCATTTTTTACTCATGGGTTGCATGGTTATACCGATATCTGACATTTACATTAGTACTTTATTGTCGCAAAATTTCAAGGTTTCATGACGCTCCATTAAGAAGTTACAGCATTTGAATGTTGCAAACTTTGATAGCTGTATGGCGCACAGTATAAACTTTAAAGCCATTCGCAGTTTCGCCAGCGTTTCATTTTTTACTCAAGGAGAGCACTGTTATACCGATATCTCAAATTAACAATAGTACTTTATTGTCACAAAATTTCTAGGTTTTATAACGCTCCAGTAAAAAGTTACAGCATTTGAATGTTGCAAACTGTGTTAGGTGTGGCACGCACAGTGTAAAAGTTAGAGCCATTTGAAGTTTCATCAGTGTTTCATTTTTTCCTCAAGGGCAGCATTGTTATACCGACATCTCAAATTGACAATAGTATTTCACTGTCGCAAAATTTAAAGGTTTCATGATGCTCCAGTAAAAAGTTACCGCATTTGAATGTTGTAAACTTTGATAGTTGTAGGACGCACAGTATAAAAATTAGAGCCGTTTGAAGTTCCACCAGAGTTTAATTTTTTACTCAAGGGTTGCATTGTTATACCTATATCTTAAATTGACAATAGTACTTTATTGTCTCAAAACTTCAAGTCTTTATGACGCTTCAATAAGAAGTTACGGCATTTGAAAGTTGCAAACTTTGATAGGGGTGGCACGCACAGTATAAAAGTTTGAGCCATTTGAAGTTTCACCAGTGTTTCATTTTTCACTCAAGGATAGCACTGTTATACCGATGTCTCAAATTGACAATAGTACTTTATTGTCTCAAAATTTCTAGGTTTTATGACGCTCCAATAAGAAGTTACGGCATTTGAATGTTGCAAATTTTGTAGGGGTAGCACGCATAGTATAAAAGTTAGAGTCATTTGAAGTTTCACCAGTGTTTCGTTTTTTACTCAAGGATAGCACATTTATACCGATATCTCAAATGAAAATAGTACTTTATTGTCGCAAAATTTCCAGGTTTTCTGACGCTCCAGTAAAAAGTGACAACATTTTAATGTTGTAAACTTTGGTAGGTGTGGCACGCATAGTATAAAAGTTAGAGCCATTTGAAGTTTCACCAGAGTTTCATTTTTACTCATTGGTTGCATTGTTATACCGATATCTCAAATTGACAATAGTACTTTGTTGTCACAAAATTTCAAGGTTTTATAACGCTCCAGTAAAAAGTTACAGCATTTGAATGTTGCAAACTGTGATAGGTGTGGCACGCACAGTGTAAAAGTTAGAGCCATTTGAAGTTTCATCAGTGTTTCATTTTTTCCTCAAGGGTTGCATTGTTATACCGATATCTTAAATTAACTATAGTACTTTATTGTCTCAAAATTTCAAGGTTTTATGACGCTCCAATAAGAAGTTACAGCATTTGAATGTTGCAAACGTTGATAGGGGTAGCACGCACAGTATAAAAGTTTGAGCCATTTGAAGTTTCACCTGTGTTTAATTTTTCACTCAAGGATAGCACTGTTATACCGATATCTGAAATTGACAATAGTAATTTATTGTCACAAAATTTTAAGGCTTTATAACGCTCCAGTAAAAAATTACAGCATTTGAATATTGGAAATTTTGATAGTGGTAGGACGCACCAATAAGAAGTAACAGCATTTGAATGTTCCAAACTTTGATAGTGGTAGGACGCACAGTATAAAAGGTAGAGCCATTTGAAGTTTCACCAGTGTTACGTATTTTACTCAAGGATAGCACTTTTATACCGATATCTTAAATTGACAATAGTACTTTATTGTCACAAAATTTCTAAGTTTTATAACGCTCCAGAAAAAGTTACAGCATTTGAATGTTGCAAACTGTGATAGGTGTGGCACGCACAAAGTAAAAGTTAGAGCCATTTGAAGTTTCATCAGTGTTTAATTTTTTCCTCAAGGGCAGCAATATTATACCGATATCTCAAATTTTCATTAGTACTTTATTGTCGCAAAATTTCAAGGTATCATGACGCTCCAGTAAAAAGTTACAACATTTTAATGTTGTAAACTTTGGTAGGTGTGGCACGCTCAGTATAAAATTTAGAGCTATTTGCAATTTCGCCAGTGTTTCATTTTTTCCTCAAGGATAGCACTGTTATACCGATATCTCAAATTGACAATAATATTTTATTGTCGCAAAATTTCCAGGTTTTATGACGTTTCACCAGAGTTTTATCTTTTACTCAAGGGATGCGTTGTTATACCGTAATCTCAAATTTACATTAGTACTTTATTGTCGCAAAATTTCAAGGTTTCATGACGTTCCAGTAAGAAGTTACAGCATTTGAATTTTGCAAACTTTGATAGCTGTACGGTGCACAGTATAAAAGTTAGAGCCATTTGAAGTTTCACCAGTGTATCGTTTTTTACTCAAGGATAGCACTTTAATACCGATATCTCAAATTTACATTAGTACTTTATTGTCGCAAAATTTCAAGGTCTTATGATGCTCCAATAAGAAGTTACAGCATTTGAATGTTACAAAATTTGATAGGGGTAGAACGCACAGTATAAAAGTTAGAGCCATTTGAAGTTTCACCAGTGTTTCGTTTTTTACTCAAGGATAGCACTTTAATACCGATATCTCAAATTTACATTAGTACTTTATTGTCGCAAAATTTCAAGGTTTTATGACGCTCCAATAAGAAGTTACGGCATTTGAATGTTGCAAACTTTGTTAGCACAGTATAAAAGTTTGAGCCATTTGAAATTTCACCAGTGTTTCATTTTTCACTCAAAGATAGCACTGTTATACCGATATCTCAAATTCACAATAGTACTTTATTGTCGCAAAATTTTCAGGTTTTATGACGCTCCAGTAAAAAATTACAACATTTGAATGTTGTAAACTTTGGTAGGTGTTGCACGCACAGTATAAACGTTAGAGCCATTTGAAGTTTCACCAGTGTTTCATTTTTTACTCAAGGATAGCACTCTTATACCGATATCTCAAACTGACAATAGTACTTTATTGTTACAAAATTTCTAGGTTTTATAACGCTCCAGTTACAGCATTTGAATGTTGCAAACTTTGATAGGTGTGGCACGCACAGTGTAAAAGTTAGAGCCATTTGAAGTTTCATCAGTGTTTCATTTTTTCCTCAAGGGCAGCATTGTTATACCGACATCTCAAATTGACAATAGTATTTCACTGTCGCAAAATTGAAAGGTTTCATGATGCTCCAGTAAAAAGTTACCGCATTTGAATGTTGTAAACTTTGATAGTTGTAGGACGCACAGTATAAAAATTAGAGCCGTTTGAAGTTCCACCAGAGTTTCATTTTTTACTCAAGGGTTGCATTGTTATACCTATATCTTAAATTGACAATAGTACTTTATTGTCTCAATATTTCTAGGTTTTATGACGCTCCAATAAGAAGTTACAGCATTTGAATGTTGCAAACTTTGATAGGGGTAGCACGCACAGTATAAAAGTTAGAGCCATTTGAAATTTCACCTGTATTTAATTTTTCACTCAAGGATAGCACTGTTATACCGATATCTCAAATTGACAATAGTACTTTATTATCGCAAAATTTCCAGGTTTTATGCCGCTCCAGTAAAAAGTTACAACATTTTAATGTTGTAAACTTTGGTAGGTGTGGCACGCACAGTATAATAGTTAGAGCCATTTGAAGTTTCACCAGTGTTTCATATTTTCCTCAAGGGCAGCATTGTTATACCGATATCTCAAATTGACAATAGTACTTTATTGTCGCAAAATTTCAAGTCTTTATGACGCTCCAGTAAAAATTTACAGAATTTGAATGTTGCAAACTTTGATAGTGGTAGGACGCACAGTATAAAAATTAGAGCCATTTGAAGTTTCACTAGTGTTTCATTTTTCACTCAAGGGCAGCATTGTTATACCGATATCTCAAATTGACAATAGTAATTTATTGTCACAAAATTTTAAGGCTTTATAACGCTCCAGTAATAAATTACAGCATTTGAATATTGGAAATTTTGATAGTGGTAGGACGCACCAATAAGAAGTAACAGCATTTGAATGTTCCAAACTTTGATAGTGGTAGGACGCACAGTATAAAAGTTAGAGCCATTTGAAGTTTCACCAGTGTTACGTATTTTACTCAAGGATAGCACTTTTATACCGATATCTTAAATTGACAATAGTACTTTATTGTCACAAAATTTATAAGTTTTATAACGCTCCAGAAAAAGTTACAGCATTTGAATGTTGCAAACTGTGATAGGTGTGGCACGCACAGTGTAAAAGTTAGAGCCATTTGAAGTTTCATCAGTGTTTCAGTTTTTCCTCAAGGGCAGCATTATTATACCGATATCTCAAATTTTCATTAGTACTTTATTGTCGCAAAATTTCAAGGTATCATGACGCTCCAGTAAAAAGTTACAACATTTTAATGTTGTAAACTTTGGTAGGTGTGGCACGCACAGTATAAAATTTAGAGCTATTTGCAATTTCGCCAGTGTTTTATTTTTTCCTCAAGGATAGCACTGTTACACCGATATCTCAAATTGACAATAATATTTTATTGTCGAAAATTTCCAGGTTTTATGACGTTTCACCAGAATTTTATTTTTTACTCAAGGGATGCATTGTTATACCGTAATCTCAAATTTACATTAGTACTTTATTGTCGCAAAATTTCAAGGTTTCATGACGCTCCAGTAAGAAGTTACAGCATTTGAATTTTGCAAACTTTGATAGCTGTACGGTGCACAGTATAAAAGTTAGAGCCATTTGAAGTCTCACCAGTGTTTCGTTTTTTACTCAAGGATAGCACTTTTATACCGATATCTCAAATTGACAATAGTAGTTTATTGTCACAAAATTTCTAGGTTTTATAACGCTCCGGTAAAAAGTTACAGAATTTGAATGTTGCAAACTGTGATAAGTGTGGCACGCACAGTGTAAAAGTTAGATTCATTTGCAGCTTCATCACTGTTTAATTTTTTCCTCAAGGCAGCATTGTTATACCGACATCTCAAATGGACTATAGTACTTTATTGTCGCAAAATTTAAAGGTTTCATGATGCTCCAGTAAAAGTTTCCGCATTTGAATGTTGCAAACTTTGATAGTTGTAGGGCGCACAGTATAAAAATTAGAGCCGTTTGAAGCTTCACCAGAGTTTCATATTTTACTCAAGGGTTGCATTGTTTCACCGATATCTCAAATTGACAATAGTCCTTTATTGTCGCAAAGTTTCAAGGTTTTATGATGCTCCAGTAAAAAGTTACCGCATTTGAATGTTGCAAACTTTGATAGTTGTAGGACACACAGTATAAAAATTAGAGCCGTTTGAAGTTACACCAGTGTTTCATTTTTTACTCAAGGGTTGGATTGTTACAACGATTTCTCAAATTGACATTAGAACTTTATTGTCGCAAAATTTCAAGGCTTTATGACGCTCCAATAAGAAGTTACGGCATTTGAAAGTTGCAAACTTTGATAGGGGTAGCACGCACAGTATAAAAGTTTGAGCCATTTGAAGTTTCACCAGTGTTTCATTTTTCACTCAAGGATAGAACTGTTATACCGATGTCTTAAATTGACAATAGTACTTTATTGTCTCAAAATTTCTAGGTTTTATGTCGCTCCAATAAGAAGTTACGGCATTTGAATGCTGCAAACTTTGATAGGGGTAGCACGCACAGTATAAAAGTTAGAGTCATTTGAAGTTTCACCAGTGTTTCGTTTTTTACTCAAGCATAGCACTTTTATACCGATATCTCAAATGAAAGTAGTACTTTATTGTCGCAAAATTTCCAGGTTTTATGACGCTCCAGTAAAAAGTTACAACATTTTAATGTTGTAAACTTTGGTAGGTGTGGCACGCATAGTATAAAAGTTAAAGCCATTTGAAGTTTCACCAGAGTTTCATTTTTACTCATTGGTTGCATTGTTATACCGATATCTCAAATTGCCAATAGTACTTTATTGTCACAAAATTTCAAGGTTTTATAACGCTCCAGTAAAAAGTTACAGCATTTGAATGTTGCAAACTGTGATAGGTGTGGCACGCACAGTGTAAAAGTTAGAGCCATTTGAACTTTCATCAGTGTTTCGTTTTTTACTCAAGGATAGCACTTTAATACCGATATCTCAAATTGACAATAGTACTTTATTGTCACAAAATTTCTAGGTTTTATAAAGCTCCGGTAAAAAGTTACAGAATTTGAATGTTGCAAACTGTGATAAGTGTGGCACGCACAGTGTAAAAGTTAGAGTCATTTGCAGCTTCATCACTGTTTAATTTTTTCCTCAAGGCAGCATTATTATACCGACATCTCAAATTGACAATAGTCCTTTATTGTCGCAAAATTTAAAGGTTTTATGATGCTCCAGTAAAAAGTTACCGCATTTGAATGTTGCAAACTTTGATAGTTGTAGGACACACAGTATAAAAATTAGAGCCGTTTGAAGTTACACCAGTGTTTCATTTTTTACTCAAGGGTTGGATTGTTACAACGATTTCTCAAATTGACATTAGAACTTTATTGTCGCAAAATTTCAAGGTCTTATGATGCTCCAATAAGAAGTTACAGCATTTGAATGTTACAAAGTTTGATAGGGGTAGAACGCACAGTATAAAAGTTAGAGCCATTTGAAGTTTCACTAGTGTTTCATATTTTCCTCAAGGACAGCATTGTTATACCGATATCTTAAATAGACTATAGCACTTTATTGTCGCCAAATTTCAAGGTTTTATTACACTCCAGTAAAAAGTTACAACATTTTAATGTTGTAGACTTTGGTAGGTGTGGCACGCACAATATAAAGCCATTTGAAGTTTCATCAGTGTTTCGTTTTTTACTCAAGGTTAGTAGTGTTAAACCGATATCTCAAATTGACAATAGTACTGTATTGCCGCAAAATTTAAAGGTTTTGTGATGCTCCAGTAAAAAGTTACCACATTTGAATGTTGCAAACTTTGATAGTTGTAGGACACACAGTATAAAAATTAGAGCCGTTTGAAGTTTCACCAGTGGTTCATTTTTCATTTAAGGATAGCACTGTTATACCGATATGTCAAATTTACAATAGTACTTTATTGACGCAAAATTTCAAGGTTTTAGGACATTGTAGTAAAAAGTTACAGCGTTTGAATGTTTCAAACTTTGATAGTGGTTGGAACCCCATTATAAAATTTAGAGGCATTTGAAGTTTCGCCAGTGTTTCGGTTTGTACTCAAGGAAAGCACGTTTATGCCGATATCTGATACTGACAATAGTACTTTATTGCCGCAAAATTTCAATATATTATGACGCTCCAGCAAAAAGTTACAGTATTTGAATGTTACAAACTTTGATATGGGTAGAACGCACAGTATAAAAGTTAGAGCCCTTTGAAGTTTCACCAGTGTTTCGTTTTTTACTCAAGGATAGCACGTTTATGCCGATATCTGAAACTGACAATATTGCTTTATTGTCGCAAAATTTCAAGGTTTTATGACGCTCCAGCAAAAAGTTACAGCATTTGAGTGTTACAAACTTTGATATGGGTAGAACGCACAGTATAAAAGTTAGAGCCCTTTGAAGTTTCACCAGTGTTTCGTTTTTTACTCAAGGATAGCACTTTTATACCGATATCTGAAATTGACAATAGTACTTTATTATCTCAAAATTTCAAGGTTTTATGACGCTCCAATAAGAAGTTACAGCATTTGAATGTTGCAAACTTTGATAGTGGTAGGACGCACAGTATAAAAGTTAGAGCCATTTGAAATTTCACCACTATTTCATTTTTCACTCACCAGTGTTTCATTTTTCACTCAAGGATAGCACTAATATTCCGATATCTGAAATTGACAATAGTACTTTTTTGTCGCAAAATTTCCAGGTTTTATGACGCTCCAGTAAAAATTTACAACATTTTAATATTGTAAACTTTGATAGGTGTGGCCGCACAATATAAAAGTTAGAGCCATTTGAAGTTTCACCAGTGTTTCATATTTTCCTCAAGGGCAGCATTGTTATACCGATATCTCAATTATACTATAGCACTTTATTGTTGCAAAAATTCAAGGTTTTATGACACTCCAGTAAAAAGTTACAACATTTTAATGTTGTAAACTTTGGTAGGTGTGGCACGCACAATATAAAAGTTAGAGCCATTTGAAGTTTCACCCGTGTTTCGTTTTTTCCTCAAGGATAGTAGTATTAAACCGATATCTCTAATTGACAATAGTACTTTATTGTCGCAAAATTTATTGGTTTTATGATGCTCCAGGAAAAAGTTATCGCATTTGAATGTTGCAAACTTTGATAGTTGTAGGACGCACAATATAAAAATTAAAGCCGTTTGAAGTTTCACCAGTGTTTCATTTTTTACTCAAGGGTTGGATTGTTACACCGATATCTCAAATTGACAATAGAACTTTATTGTCGCAAAATTTCCAGGTTTTATGACGCTCCAATAAGAAGTTACAGCATTTGAATATTGCAAACTTTGATAGGGGAGCACGCACAGTATAAAAGTTAGAGCCATTTGAAATTTCACCAGTGTTTCATTTTTCACTCAAGGATAGCACTGTTATACCGATATCTTAAACTGACAATAGTACTTTATTGTCGCAAAATATCCAGGTTTTATGACGCTCCAGTAAAAAGTTACAACATTTTAATGTTGTAAACTTAGGTAGGTGTGGCACGCACAGTATAAAAGTTAGAGCCATTTGAAGTTTCACCAGCGTTTCATTTTTTGCTCAAGGAAAGCACTGTTATACCGATATCTCAAATTGACACCAGTACTTTATTGTCGCAAAATTTCAAGGCTTTATGACGTTCCAGTAAAAAGTTACAGCATTTGAATGTTGCAAACTGTTATAGTGGTAGGACGCACAGTATATTAGATAGAGCCATTTGCAGTTTCACCAGTGTTTCATTTTTTCCTCATGGGCAGCATTGTTATACCGATATCTCAAATTGACAATAGTAGTTTATTGTCTCAAAATTTAAAGGTTTTATGACGCTCCAATAACGAGTTACAGCATTTGAATGTTGCAAACTTTGATAGGGGTACAGTATAAAAGTTAGAGAGGTCATAAAACCTGGAAATTTTCGACAATAAAATATTATTGTCAATTTGAGATATGGGTGTAACAGTGCTATCCTTGAGGAAAAAATGAAACACTGGCGAAATTGCAAATAGCTCTAAATTTTATACTGTGCGTGCCACACCTACCAAAGTTTACAACATTAAAATGTTGTAACTTTTTACTGGAGCGTCATGATACCTTGAAATTTTGCGACAATAAAGTACTAATGAAAATTTGAGATATCGGTATAATAATGCTGCCCTTGAGGAAAAAATTAAACACTGATGAAACTTCAAATGGCTCTAACTTTTACACTGTGCGTGCCACACCTATCACAGTTTGCAACATTCAAATGCTGTAACTTTTTCTGGAGCGTTATAAAACTTATAAATTTTGTGACAATAAAGTACTATTGTCAATTTAAGATATCGGTATAAAAGTGCTATCCTTGAGTAAAATACGTAACACTGGTGAAACTTCAAATGGCTCTAACTTTTATACTGTGCGTCCTACCACTATCAAAGTTTGGAACATTCAAATGCTGTTACTTCTTATTGGTGCGTCCTACCACTATCAAAATTTTTAATATTCAAATGCTGTTTTACTGGAGCGTTATAAAGCCTTAAAATTTTGTGACAATAAATTACTATTGTCAATTTGAGATATCGGTATAACAATGCTGCCCTTGTGGAAAAAATGAAACACTGGTGAAACTTCAAATGGCTCTAACTTTTATACTGTGCGTCCTACCACTATAAAAGTTTGCAACATTAAAATGCTGTAACTTTTTACTGGAACGTCATAAAGACTTCAAATTTTGCGACAATAAAGTACTATTGTCAATTTGAGATATCGGTATAACAATGCTGCCCTTGAGGCAAATATGAAACACTGGTGAAACTTCAAATGGCTCTAACTATTATACTGTGCGTGCCACACCTACCAAGGTTTGCAACATTCAAATTTGTTACTTTTTACTGGAGCGTCATAAAACCTGGAAATTTTGCGACAATAAAGTACTATTGTCAATTGGAGATATCGGTATAACAGTGCTATCCTTGAGTGAAAAATTAAACACAGGTGAAACTTCAAATGGCTCCTACTTTTATACTGTGCGTGCTACCCCTATCAACGTTTGCAACATTCAAATGTTGTAACTTCTTATTGGAGCGTCATAAAACCTTGAAATTTTGAGACAATAAAGTACTATAGTTAATTTAAGATATCGGTATAACAATGCAACCCTTGAGTAACAAATGAAACTCTGGTGAAACTTCAAACGGTTCTAATTTTTATACTGTGCGTTTACAACATTCAAAAGCGGTAACTTTTTACTGGAGCATCATGAAACCTTTAAATTTTGCGACAATAAAGTACTATTGTCAATTTGAGATGTCGGTATAACAATGCTGCCCTTGAGGAAAAAATGAAACACTGATGAAACTTCAAATGGCTCTAACTTTTACACTGTGCGTGCCACACCTATCACAGTTGGGAACATTCAAATGCTGTAACTTTTTACTGGAGCGTTATAAAACCTTGAAATTTTGTGACAATAAAGTACTATTGGCAATTTGAGATATCGGTATAACAATGCAACCAATGAGTAAAAATGAAACTCTGGTGAAACTTCAAATGGCCCTAACTTTTATACTATGCGTGCCACACTTACCAAAGTTTACAACATTAAAATGTTGTAACTTTTTACTGGAGCGTCATAAAACCTGGAAATTTTGCGACAATAAAGTACTATTTTCATTTGAGATATCGGTATAAAAGTGCTATCCTTGAGTAAAAAACGAAACACTGGTGAAACTTCAAATGACTCTAACTTTTATACTGTGCGTGCTACCCCTATCAAAGTTTGCAACATTCAAATGCCGTAACTTCTTATTGGAGCGTCATAAAACCTAGAAATTTTGAGACATTAAAGTACTATTGTCAATTTGAGACATCGGTATAACAGTGCTATCCTTGAGTGAAAAATGAAACACTGGTGAAACTTCAAATGGCTCAAACTTTTATACTGTGCGTGCTACCCCTATCAAAGTTTGCAACTTTCAAATGCCGTAACTTCTTATTGGAGCGTCATAAAGTCTTGAAGTTTTGAGACAATAAAGTACTATTTTCAATTTGAGATATCGGTATAAAAGTGCTATCTTTGAGTGAAAAATGAAACACTGGTGAAACTTCAAATGGCTCAAACTTTTATACTGTGCGTGCTACCCCTATCAAAGTTTGCAACTTTCAAATGCCGTAACTTCTTATTGGAGCGTCATAAAGTCTTGAAGTTTTGAGACATTAAAGTACTATTGTCAATTTGAGATATCGGTATAACAATGCAACCCTAGAGTAAAAAATGAAACTCTGGTGAAACTTCAAATGGCTCTAACTATTATACTGTGCGTGCCACACCTACCAAAGTTTACAACATTAAAATGTTGTAACTTTTTACTGGAGCGGCATAAAACCTGGAAATTTTGCGACAATAAAGTACTATTGTCAATTTGAGATATCGGTATAACAGTGCTATCCTTGAGTGAAAAATTAAATACAGGTGAAATTTCAAATGGCTCTAACTTTTATACTGTGCGTGCTACCCCTATCAAAGTTTGCAACATTCAAATGCTGTAACTTCTTATTGGAGCGTCATAAAACCTTGAAATATTGAGACAATAAAGTACTATTGTCAATTTAAGATATAGGTATAACAATGCAACCCTTGAGTAAAAAATGAAACTCTGGGGGAACTTCAAACGGCTCTAATTTTTATACTGTGCGTCCTACAACTATCAAAGTTTACAACATTCAAATGCGGTAACATTTTACTGGAGCATCATGAAACCTTTAAATTTTGCGACAGTGAAATACTATTGTCAATTTGAGATGTCGGTATAACAATGCTGCCCTTGAGGAAAACATGAAACACTGATGAAACTTCAAATGGCTCTAACTTTTACACTGTGCGTGCCACACCTATCAAAGTTTGCAACATTCAAATGCTGTAACTGGAGCGTTATAAAACCTAGAAATTTTGTGACAATAAAGTACTATTGTCAGTTTGAGATATCGGTATAAGAGTGCTATCCTTGAGTAAAAAATGAAACACTGGTGAAACTTCAAATGGCTCTAACGTTTATACTGTGCGTGCAACACCTACCAAAGTTTACAACATTAAAATGTATTAATTTTTTACTGGAGCGTCATAAAACCTGGAAATTTTGCGACAATAAAGTACTATTGTGAATTTGAGATATCGGTATAACAGTGCTATCTTTGAGTGAAAAATGAAACACTGGTGAAATTTCAAATGGCTAAAACTTTTATACTGTGCGTGCTACCCCTAACAAAGTTTGCAACATTCAAATGCCGTAACTTCTTATTGGAGCGTCATAAAACCTTGAAATTTTGCGACAATAAAGTACTAATGTAAATTTGAGATATCGGTATTAAAGTGCTATCCTTGAGTAAAAAACGAAACACTGGTGAAACTTCAAATGGCTCTAACTTTTATACTGTGCGTTCTACCCCTATCAAATTTTGTAACATTCAAATGCTGTAACTTCTTATTGGAGCATCATAAGACCTTGAAATTTTGCGACAATAAAGTTCTAATGTCAATTTGAGAAATCGTTGTAACAATCCAACCCTTGAGTAAAAAATGAAACACTGGTGTAACTTCAAACGGCTCTAATTTTTATACTGTGTGTCCTACAACTATCAAAGTTTGCAACATTCAAATGCGGTAACTTTTTACTGGAGCATCATAAAACCTTTAAATTTTGCGACAATAAAGGACTATTGTCAATTTGAGATATCGGTGAAACAATGCAACCCTTGAGTAAAAAATGAAACTCTGGTGAAACTTCAAACGGCTCTAATTTTTATACTGTGCGCCCTACAACTATCAAAGTTTGCAACATTCAAATGCGGAAACTTTTACTGGAGCATCATGAAACCTTTAAATTTTGCGACAATAAAGTACTATAGTCCATTTGAGATGTCGGTATAACAAAGCTGCCTTGAGGGAAAAATTAAACAGTGATGAAGCTGCAAATGACTCTAACTTTTACACTGTGCGTGCCACACTTATCACAGTTTGCAACATTCAAATTCTGTAACTTTTTACTGGAGCGTTATAAAACCTAGAAATTTTGTGACAATAAAGTACTATTGTCAATTTGAGATATCGGTATAAAAGTGCTATCCTTGAGTAAAAAACGAAACACTGGTGAAACTTCAAATGGCTCTAACTTTTATACTGTGCACCGTACAGCTATCAAAGTTTGCAAAATTCAAATGCTGTAACTTCTTACTGGAGCGTCATGAAACCTTGAAATTTTGCGACAATAAAGTACTAAAGGAAATTTGAGATTACGGTATAACAATGCATCCCTTGAGTAAAAAAATAAAACTCTGGTGAAACGTCATAAAACCTGGAAATTTTGCGACAATAAAATATTATTGTCAATTTGAGATATCGGTATAACAGTGCTATCCTTGAGGAAAAAATGAAACACTGGCGAAATTGCAAATAGCTCTAAATTTTATACTGAGCGTGCCACACCTACCAAAGTTTACAACATTAAAATGATGTAACTTTTTACTGGAGCGTCATGATACCTTGAAATTTTGCGACAATAAAGTACTAATGAAAATTTGAGATATCGGTATAATAATGCTGCCCTTGAGGAATAAATTAAACACTGATGAAACTTCAAATGGCTCTAACTTTTACACTGTGCGTGCCACACCTATCACAGTTTGCAACATTCAAATGCTGTAACTTTTTCTGGAGCGTTATAAAACTTAGAAATTTTGTGACAATAAAGTACTATGGTCAATTTAAGATATCGGTATAAAAGTGCTATCCTTGAGTAAAATACGTAACACTGCTGAAACTTCAAATGGCTCTAACTTTTATACTGTGCGTCCTACCACTATCAAAGTTTGGAACATTCAAATGCTGTTACTTCTTATTGGTGCGTCCTACCACTATCAAAATTTCCAATATTCAAATGCTGTAATTTTTTACTGGAGCGTTATAAAGCCTTAAAATTTTGTGACAAAAAATTACTATTGTCAATTTCAGATATCGGTATAACAGTGCTATCCTTGAGTGAAAAATTAAACACAGGTGAAACTTCAAATGGCTCCAACTTTTATACTGTGCGTGCTACCCCTATCAACGTTTGCAACATTCAAATGCTGTAACTTCTTATTGGAGCGTCATAAAACCTTGAAACTTTGAGACAATAAAGTACTATAGTTAATTTAAGATATCGGTATAACAATGCAACCCTTGAGGAAAAAATGAAACACTGATGAAACTTCAAATGGCTCTAACTTTTATACTATGCGTGCCACACCTACCAAAGTTTACAACATTAAAATGTTGTAACTTTTTACTGGAGCGTCATAAAACCTGGAAATTTTGCGACAATAAAGTACTATTTTCATTTGAGATATCGGTATAAATGTGCTATCCTTGAGTAAAAAACGAAACACTGGTGAAACTTCAAATGACTCTAACTTTTATATTATGCGTGCTACCCCTATCAAAGTTTGCAACATTCAAATGCCGTAACTTCTTATTGGAGCGTCATAAAACCTAGAAATTTTGAGACAATAAAGTACTATTGTCAATTTGAGACATCGGTATAACAGTGCTATCCTTGAGTGAAAAATGAAACACTGGTGAAACTTCAAATGGCTCAAACTTTTATACTGTGCGTGCTATCCCTATCAAAGTTTGCAACTTTCAAATGCCGTAACTTCTTATTGAAGCGTCATAAAGCCTTGAAGTTTTGAGACAATAAAGTACTATTGTCAATTTGAGATATCGGTATAAAAGTGCTATCCTCGAGTGAAAAATGAAACACTGGTGAAACTTCAAATGGCTCAAACTTTTATACTGTGCGTGCTACCCCTATCAAAGTTTGCAACATTCAAATGCTGTTACTTCTTATTGGTGCGTCCTACCACTATCAAAGTTTGCAACATTCAAATGCTGTAATTTTTTACTGGAGCGTCATAAAGCCTTAAAATTTTGCGACAATAAATTTCTATTGTCAATTTGAGATATCGGTATAACAATGCTGCCCTTGAGGAAAAAATGCAACACTGGTGAAACTTCAAATGGCTCTAACTTTTATACTGTGCGTCCTACCACTATAAAAGCTTGCAACATTAAAATGCTGTAACTTTTTACAGGAGCGTCATAAAACCTGGAAATTTTCAGACAATAAAGTACTATTGTCAATTTGAGATATCGGTATAACAATGCAACCCTAGAGTAAAAAATGAAACTCTGGTGAAACTTCAAATGGCTCCAACTTTTATACTGTGCGTGCCACACCTACCAAAGTTTACAACATTAAAATATTGAAACTTTTTACTGGAGCGTCATAAAACCTGGAAATTTTGCGAGAATAAAGTACTATTGTCAATTTGAGATATCGGTATAACAGTGCTATCCTTGAGTGAAAAATTAAATACAGGTGAAATTTCAAATGGCTCTAACTTTTACACTGTGCGTGCTACCCCTATCAAAGTTTGCAACATTCAAATGCTGTAACTTCTTATTGGAGCGTCATAAAACCTTGAAATATTGAGACAATAAAGTACTATTGTCAATTTAAGATATAGGTATAACAATGCAACCCTTGAGTAAAAAATTAAACTCTGGTGGAACTTCAAACGGCTCTAATTTTTATACTGTGCGTCCTACAACTATCAAAGTTTACAACATTCAAATGCGGTAACTTTTTACTGGAGCATCATGAAACCTTTAAATTTTGCGACAGTGAAATACTTTTGTCAATTTGAGATGTCGGTATAACAATGCTGCCCTTGAGGAAAAAATGAAACACTGATGAAACTTCAAATGGCTCTAACTTTTACACTGTGCGTGCCACACCTAACACAGTTTGCAACATTCAAATGCTGTAACTTTTTACTGGAGCGTTATAAAACCTAGAAATTTTGTGACAATAAAGTACTATTGTCAATTTGAGATATCGGTATAACAGTGCTCTCCTTGAGTAAAAAATGAAACGCTGGCGAAACTGCGAATGGCTTTAAAGTTTATACTGTGCGCCATACAGCTATCAAAGTTTGCAACATTCAAATGCTGTAACTTCTTAATGGAGCGTCATGAAACCTTGAAATTTTGCGACAATAAAGTACTAATGTAAATTTGAGATATCGGTATAACCATGCAACCCATGAGTAAAAAATTAAACTCTGATGAAACTTCAAATGGCTCTAACTTTTATACTGTGCGTGCCACACCTACCAAAGTTTACAACATTAAAATGTTGCAACTTTTTACTGGAGCGTTATAAAACCTGGAAATTTTGCGAAAATAATGTACTATTGTCAATTTGAGATATCTATGGTGAAACTTCAAATGGCTCAAACTTTTATACTGTGTGTGCTACCCCTATCAGAGTTTGCAATATTCAAATGCCGTAACTTCTTACTGGAGCGTCATGAAACCTAGAAATTTTGCGACAATAAAGTACTAATGTAAATTTGAGATATCAGTATAACAATGCAACCCATGAGTAAAAAATGAAACTCTGGTGAAACTTCAAATGGCGCAAACTTTTATACTTTGCGTGCTACCCCTATCAAAGTTTGCAACATTCAAATGCCGTAACTTCGTATTGGAGCGTCATAAAACCTTGAAATTTTGAGACAGTAAAGTGCTATTGTCAATTTGAGATATCTTTATAAAAGTGCTATCCTTGAGTTAAAAACGTAACACTGGTGAAACTTCAAATGACTCTAACTTTTATACTGTGCGTGCTACCCCTATCAAAGTTTGCAACTTTCAAATGCCGTAACTTCTTATTGAAGCGTCATAAAGCCTTGAAGTTTTGAGACAATAAAGTACTATTGTCAATTTGAGATATCGGTATAAAAGTGCTATCCTCGAGTGAAAAATGAAACACTGGTGAAACTTCAAATGGCTCAAACTTTTATTCTGTGCGTGCTACCCCTATCAAAGTTTGCAACATTCAAATGCTGTTACTTCTTATTGGTGCGTCCTACCACTATCAAAGTTTGCAACATTCAAATGCTGTAACTTCTTATTGGAGCGTCATAAAACCTTGAAATATTGAGACAATAAAGTACTATTGTCAATTTAAGATAAAGGTATAACAATGCAACCCTTGAGTAAAAAATTAAACTCTGGTGGAACTTCAAACGGCTCTAATTTTTATACTGTGCGTCCTACAACTATCAAAGTTTACAACATTCAAATGCGGTAACTTTTTACTGGAGCATCATGAAACCTTTAAATTTTGCGACAGTGAAATACTTTTGTCAATTTGAGATGTCGGTATAACAATGCTGCCCTTGAGGAAAAAATGAAACACTGATGAAACTTCAAATGGCTCTAACTTTTACACTGTGCGTGCCACACCTAACACAGTTTGCAACATTCAAATGCTGTAACTTCTTACTAGAGAGTCATAAAACCTTGAAATTTTGCGACAATAAAGGACTAATGTAAATTTGAGATATCGGTATAACAATGCAACCCTTGAGTAAAAAATGAAACTGTGGTGAAACTTCAAATGGCTCTAACTTTTATACTGTGCGTGCCACACCTACCAAAGTTTACAACATTAGAATGTTGAAACTTTTTACTGGAGCGTCATAAAACCTGGAAATTTTGCGACAATAAAGTACTATTGTCAATTTGAGATATCGGTATAAAAGTGCTATCCTTGAGTAAAAAACGTAACACTGGTGAAACTTCAAATGGCTCTAACTTTTATACTGTGCGCCCTACCACTATCAAAGTTGGTAACATTTAAATGCTGTAAATTTTTACTGGAGCGTCATAAAGACTTGAAATTTTGCGACAATAAAGTACTATTGTCAATTTGAGATATCGGTATAACAATGCAGCCCTTGAGTCAAAAATGAAACTCTATTGAAACTTCAAACGGCTCTAATTTTTTTACTGTGCGTCCTACAACTATCAAAGTTTACAAAATTCAAATGCGGTAACTTTTTACTGGAGCATCATGAAACCTTTAAATTTTGCGACAATAAATTACTATTGTCAATTTGAGATGTCGGCATAACAATGCTGCCCTTGAGGAAAAAATGAAACACTGATGAAACTTCAAATGGCTCTAACTTTTACACTGTGCGTGCCACACCTATCACAGTTTGCAAAATTCAAATGATGTAACTTTTTACTGGAGAGTTATAAAACCTAGAAATTTTGTGACAATAAAGTACTATTGTCAATTTGAGATATCAGTATAACATTGCTATCCTTGAGTAAAAAATGAAACGCTGGCGAAACTGCGAATGGCTCTAACTTTTATACTGTGCGCCCTACAGCTATCAAAGTTTGCAACATTAAAATGTTGTAACTTTTTACTGTAGCGTCATGAAACCTTGAAATTTTGCGACAATAAAGTACTAATGTAAATTTGAGATATCAGTATAACAATGCAACCCAATGAGTGAAAAATGAAATTCTGATGAAACTTCAAATGGCTCAAACTTTTATACTTTGCGTGCTACCCCTATCAAAGTTTGCAACATTCAAATGCCGCAACTTCTTATTGGAGCGTCATAAAACCTTGAAATTTTGAGACAGTAAAGTGCTATTGTCAATTTGAGATATCTTTATAGAAGTGCTATCCGTGAGTAAAAAACGTAACACTGGTGAAACTTCAAATGGCTCCAGCTTTTATACTGTGCGTCCTACCACTATCAAAGTTTGCAATATTCAAATTCTGTAAATTTTTACTGGAGCGTCATAAAGACTTGAAATTTTGCGACAATAAAGTACTATTGTCAATTTGAGATATCGGTATAACAGTGCTATCTTTGAGTAAAAAATGAAACGCTGGCGAAACTGCGAATGGCTCTAACCTTTATACTGTGCGCCCTACAGCTATCAAAGTTTGCAACATTCAAATGATGTAACTTCTAATTGGAGCGTCATGAAACCTTGAAATTTTGCGACAATAAAGTACTTATGTAAATTTGAGATATCGGTATAACAATGCAACCCATGATTAAAAATGAAACTCTGGTGAAACTTCAAATGGCTCCAACTTTTATACTGAGCGTGCCACACCTACCAAACTTTACAACATTAAAATGTTGTAACTTTTTACTGGAGCATCATTAAACCTGGAAATTTTACGACAATAAAGTATTATTGTCAATTTGAGATATCGGTATAACAATGCTATCCTTGAGTAAAAAATGAAACGCTGGCGAAACTGCGAATGGCTCTAACTTTTATACTGTGCGCCCTACACCTACCAAAGTTTACAACATTAAAATGTTGTAGCTTTTTACTGGAGCGTCATAAAACCTGGAAATTTTGCGACAATAAAGAACTATTGTCAATTTGAGATATCGGTATAACAGTGCTATCCTTGAGTGAAAAATGAAATACAGATGAAATTTCAAATGGCTCTAACTTTTATACTGTGCGTGCTACCCCTATCACAGTTTGCAACATTCAAATGCTGTAACTTCTTATTGGAGCGTCATAAAACCTTGAAATTTTGAGACAATAAAGTACTATAGTTAATTTAAGATAGCGGTATAACAATGCAACCCTTGAGGACAAAATGAAACACTGATGAAACTTCAAATGGCTCTAACTTTTACACTGTGCGTGCCACACCTATCACAGTTTGGAACATTCAAATGCTGTAACTTTTTACTGGAGCGTTACAAAACCTTGAAATTTTGTGACAATAAAGTACTATTGTCAATTTGAGATATCGGTATAACAATGCAACCAATGAGTAAAAATGAAACTCTGGTGAAACTTCAAATGGCTCTAACTTTTATACTATGCGTGCCACACCTACCAAAGTTTACAACATTAAAATGTTGTAACTTTTTACTGGAGCGTCATAAAATCTGGAAATTTTGCGACAATAAAGTACTATTGTCAATTTGAGATATCGGTATAACAATGCAACCCTTGAGTCAAAAATGAAACTCTATTGAAACTTCAAACGGCTCTAATTTTTTTACTTTTACTGTGCGTCCTACAACTATCAAAGTTTACAAAATTCAAATGCGGTAACTTTTTACTGGAGCATCGTGAAACCTTTAAATTTTGCGACAATAAATTACTTTTGTCAATTTGAGATTTCGGCATAACAATGCTGCCCTTGAGGAAAAAATGAAACACTGATGAAACTTCAAATGGCTCTAACTTTTACACTGTGCGTGCCACACCTATCACAGTTTGCAAAATTCAAATGATGTAACTTTTTACTGGAGAGTTATAAAACCTAGAAATTTTGTGACAATAAAGTACTATTGTCAATTTGAGATATCAGTATAACATTGCTATCCTTGAGTAAAAAATGAAACGCTGGCGAAACTGCGAATGGCTCTAACTTTTATACTGTGCGCCCTACAGCTATCAAAGTTTGCAACATTAAAATGTTGTAACTTTTTACTGGAGCGTCATAAAACCTGGAAATTTTACGACAATAAAGTACTATTGTCAATTTGAGATATCGGTATAACAGTGCTATCCTTGAGTGAAAAATTAAACACTGGTGAAACTTCAAATGGCTCAAACTTTTATACTGCGCGGGCTACCACAATCAAAGTTTGCAACATTAAAATGTTGTAACTTTTTACTGGAGCGTCATAAAACCTGGAAATTTTGCGACAATAAAGTACTATTGTCAATTTGAGATATCGGTATAACAGTGCTATCCTTGAATGAAAAATGAAACACTGCTGAAACTTCAAATGGCTCTAACTTTTATACTGTGAGTTCTACCACTATCAAAGTTTGCAACATTCAAACGCTATAACTTTGCTGGAGCATCATGAAACTTTGAAATTTTGCGACAATAAAGTACTATTGTCAATTTGAGATATCTATGGTGACTCTTCAAATGGCTCAAACTTTTATACTGTGCGTGCTACCCCTATCAAAGTTTGCAACATTCAAATGCCGTTACTTCTTACTGTAGCGTCATGAAACCTTGAAATTTTGCGACAATAAAGTACTAATGTAAATTTGAGATATCAGTATAACAATGCAACCCAATGAGTGAAAAATGAAATTCTGATGAAACTTCAAATGGCTCAAACTTTTATACTTTGCGTGCTACCCCTATCAAAGTTTGCAACATTCAAATGCCGCAACTTCTTATTGGAGCGTCATAAAACCTTGAAATTTTGAGACAGTAAAGTGCTATTGTCAATTTGAGATATCTTTATAAAAGTGCTATCCGTGAGTAAAAAACGTAACACTGGTGAAACTTCAAATGGCTCCAGCTTTTATACTGTGCGTCCTACCACTATCAAAGTTTGCAATATTCAAATTCTGTAAATTTTTACTGGAGCGTCATAAAGACTTGAAATTTTGCGACAATAAAGTACTATTGTCAATTTGAGATATCGGTACAACAATGCTGCCCTTGAGGAAAATATGAAACACTGGTGAAACTTCAAATGACTCTAACTGTTATACTGTGCGTGCCACACCTACCACAGTTTGCAACATTCAAATGCTGTAACTTTTTACTGGAGCGTTATAAAACCTGGAAATTTTGTGACAATAAAGTACTATTGTCAATTTGAGATATCGGTATAACAGTGCTATCTTTGAGTAAAAAATGAAACGCTGGCGAAACTGCGAATGGCTCTAACCTTTATACTGTGCGCCCTACAGCTATCAAAGTTTGCAACATTCAAATGATGTAACTTCTAAATGGAGCGTCATGAAACCTTGAAATTTTGCGACAATAAAGTACTTATGTAAATTTGAGATATCGGTATAACAATGCAACCCATGATTAAAAATGAAACTCTGGTGAAACTTCAAATGGCTCCAACTTTTATACTGAGCGTGCCACACCTACCAAACTTTACAACATTAAAATGTTGTAACTTTTTACTGGAGCATCATTAAACCTGGAAATTTTACGACAATAAAGTATTATTGTCAATTTGAGATATCGGTATAACAGTGCTATCCTTGGGTAAAAAATGAAACGCTGGCGAGACTGCGAATGGCTCTAACTTTTATACTGTGCGCCCTACACCTACCAAAGTTTACAACATTAAAATGTTGTAACTTTTTACTGGAGCGTCATAAAACCTGGAAATTTTGCGACAATAAAGAACTATTGTCAATTTGAGATATCGGTATAACAGTGCTATCCTTGAGTGAAAAATGAAATACAGATGAAATTTCAAATGGCTCTAACTTTTATACTGTGCGTGCTACCCCTATCACAGTTTGCAACATTCAAATGCTGTAATTTCTTATTGGAGCGTCATAAAACCTTGAAATTTTGAGACAATAAAGTACTATTGTCAATTTAAGATATCGGCATAACAATGCAACCCTTGAGTCAAAAATGAAACTCTATTGGAACTTCAAACGGCTCTAATTTTTATACTGTGCGTCCTACAACTATCAAAGTTTGCAACATTCAAATGCTGTAACTTTTTACTGGAGCGTCAGAAAGCCTTGAAATTTTCCGACAATAAAGTTCTATTGTCAATTTGAGATATCGGTATAACAATGCTGCCCTTGAGGAAAAATGATACTCTGGTGAAACTTCAAATGGCTCAAACTTTTATAATGTGCGTGCACCCCTATCACAGTTTGCAAAATTCAAATGATGTAACTTTTTACTGGAGAGTTATAAAACCTAGAAATTTTGTGACAATGAAGTACTATTGTCAATTTGAGATATCGGTATAACAGTGCTATCCTTGAGTGAAAAATTAAACACAGGTGAAGCTTCAAATGGCTCCAACTTTTATACTGTGCGTGCTACCCCTATCAACGTTTGCAACATTCAAATGCTGTAACTTCTTATTGGAGCGTCATAAAACCTTGAAATTTTGAGACAATAAAGTACTATAGTTACTTTAAGATAGCGGTATAACAATGCAACCCTTGAGGACAAAATGAAACACTGATGAAACTTCAAATGGCTCTAACTTTTACACTGTGCGTGCCACACCTATCACAGTTTGGAACATTCAAATGCTGTAACTTTTTACTGGAGCGTTATAAAACCTTGAAATTTTGTGACAATAAAGTACTATTGTCAATTTGAGATATCGGTATAACAATGCAACCAATGAGTAAAAATGAAACTCTGGTGAAACTTCAAATGGCTCTAACTTTTATACTATGCGTGCCACACCTACCAAAGTTTACAACATTAAAATGTTGTAACTTTTTACTGGAGCGTCATAAAATCTGGAAATTTTGCGACAATAAAGTACTATTGTCAATTTGAGATATCGGTATAACAATGCAACCCTTGAGTCAAAAATGAAACTCTATTGAAACTTCAAACGGCTCTAATTTTTTTACTTTTACTGTGCGTCCTACAACTATCAAAGTTTACAAAATTCAAATGCGGTAACTTTTTACTGGAGCATCGTGAAACCTTTAAATTTTGCGACAATAAATTACTTTTGTCTATTTGAGATTTCGGCATAACAATGCTGCCCTTGAGGAAAAAATGAAACACTGATGAAACTTCAAATGGCTCTAACTTTTACACTGTGCGTGCCACAGCTATCACAGTTTGCAAAATTCAAATGATGTAACTTTTTACTGGAGAGTTATAAAACCTAGAAATTTTGTGACAATAAAGTACTATTGTCAATTTGAGATATCAGTATAACATTGCTATCCTTGAGTAAAAATTGAAACGCTGGCGAAACTGCGAATGGCTCTAACTTTTATACTGTGCGCCCTACAGCTATCAAAGTTTGCAACATTAAAATGTTGTAACTTTTTACTGGAGCGTCATAAAACCTGGAAATTTTACGACAATAAAGTACTATTGTCAATTTGAGATATCGGTATAACAGTGCTATCCTTGAGTGAAAAATTAAACACTGGTGAAACTTCAAATGGCTCAAACTTTTATACTGCGCGGGCTACCACAATCAAAGTTTGCAACATTAAAATGTTGTAACTTTTTACTGGAGCGTCACAAAACCTGGAAATTTTGCGACAATAAAGTACTATTGTCAATTTGAGATATCGGTATAACAGTGCTATCCTTGAATGAAAAATGAAACACTGCTGAAACTTCAAATGGCTCTAACTTTTATACTGTGAGTTCTACCACTATCAAAGTTTGCAACATTCAAACGCTATAACTTTGCTGGAGCATCATGAAACTTTGAAATTTTGCGACAATAAAGTACTATTGTCAATTTGAGATATCTATGGTGACTCTTCAAATGGCTCAAACTTTTATACTGTGCGTGCTACCCCTATCAAAGTTTGCAACATTCAAATGCCGTTACTTCTTACTGTAGCGTCATGAAACCTTGAAATTTTGCGACAATAAAGTACTATTGTCAATTTGAGATATCGGTATAACAATGCTGCCCTTGAGGAAAAATGATACTCTGGTGAAACTTCAAATGGCTCAAACTTTTATAATGTGCGTGCACCCCTATCACAGTTTGCAAAATTCAAATGATGTAACTTTTTACTGGAGAGTTATAAAACCTAGAAATTTTGTGACAATGAAGTACTATTGTCAATTTGAGATATCGGTATAACAGTGCTATCCTTGAGTGAAAAATTAAACACAGGTGAAGCTTCAAATGGCTCCAACTTTTATACTGTGCGTGCTACCCCTATCAACGTTTGCAACATTCAAATGCTGTAACTTCTTATTGGAGCGTCATAAAACCTTGAAATTTTGCGACAATAAAGTACTAATGTAAATTTGAGATATCAGTATAACAATGCAACCCAATGAGTGAAAAATGAAATTCTGATGAAACTTCAAATGGAAGTTGCATTGAAATTAGGGAGATTCTCAACACGAATTGTCGTGCACGTTGCAATTTCTCGTGGTTGCACGCAACTGGTATGAGGTCCCAATGTGATCTCCTGATCACCGCATTTCAATGTTGTACCCAGGCTTGTCATGAAAAGGTTCTCACTCCAGATTTGAGCCATAAATTACAACATATTAATATAATTGATGTAAAAAACTATACTCAAACATAAAAAATGGATATCACATAGGGAAACAGTAATAGTTTTCATAGTAATCTCAAAGGAAAAGCAAGAGTGACACCTCTATTTTAATAGTATTTATATTTTTATTTGTTAATAGTGTTAAAAGTTATAATATTAATAATATAGATCCTAAAAGTAAATACATAAATTTTAATATAAAACTTCCCAATAACTCAATAGATATTAGAAAAAATTTATCAATTCAATTGGAAAATGATACAACAACATTAAGAAATAATATTAAGTTACCATCGGATAATTCTGAAGCCAAGTACAGCATAAACGATGCAATTGAAGCTTTTAGAAGGGATTTAATTGAAAAAGAAATTAATATTGAAGGTATTATTGAGAGTTCTAAAGTATTTTTCCGTCATTTCAATTTAAAATACGATGAAAATTGTGAAATTAGAATCAGGTGTTCCTATTATAGTAACTATCATTATAAAACTCTCAACATTTATTGTTTTGAGTATAATGGAGAGAATGATAGAGATATAATAAACTCGAATGAAAGAGAAAGAAAATATGAAACAAGCCCCTTGTTTGATCGAGCAACAAATAATATAAATACCAGAACAATCTATATCAAAGGTTATTCGCAAACTTTACATATGATGATACAGTAAACACATATCAGCAAATATGAAAAAGGAAATAATAACCTTCTTAAAAAAATTTGCTCATGTTATTTCGGATGATCATAAACAAAAGCTCATCAATATTCAATCAGATTTGGAGCACATAGACTGTTTAAAAATATATGGTCAACAATATGAGAACTGTGAATGGATAAAAGAAGATGGTACAGAACTCAATAGATGTCCCGAAACTTGCAAGTGTTATGATAGTCGATTTATGACAAAAATTAGAGAAGAAGAAGCAAAAGAACTAATGCAAATTTATTATAATATTTTCAATGTAACTAAATATAAAAATTGTAATTTCAAATGCGAGAAATAAAAAAATAAAAATAAAAAAATGTACTAGATGATGCATAATTATTTTATTGTGGATTGAAGATTATTACATTTTTTTTTTTGTTTCACAGATAAAAGAAAAAGAAAAGAAAATTTTATAAAGGAATGAAGGCTATTGCATTTATTTCTTTTTTCATTTACTGAAAATTTATTACAATGTCGCAGAATTATTTTACTGTGGGTGGAAGCTATTTTCAATTTAATTTTCTTTGTTCTTCGATAAGAGAACAGAAAATAAGAAAATGAGACATTTTGTAATAAATGTCACATTCGCTTGCAAATGAGAGAAATTATTTTTTTGTGGATTGGAGATTATTGCATTTTTTTTTATTGTTTCACAGATAAAAGAACAGAAAATTTTATAAAGGAATGAAGGCTATTGCATTTATTTCTTTTTTCATTGACTGAAAATTTATTACAATGTCGCCTGGGTACTCAGCGTTAAGCTAGCACAACAGATCGAATGCAGCTGCTTTCTTATCAATAAATAGCAAACTGTGTTGAACTTAAACTTGAAGGCAGCTGCATGGACTCAGCGCCCAAGCGATCACATCAGACCGAACGCATATGCTTTTTATCAATAAATACCAAATTGTGTTGAACTTGCTGACAGCCGTAAACACAGGGGCGGAAGGTGAGAGTAAATACTTTGTTGAACTTTTAGTTTACAATACACTTGTGGTGATCGAACCAGAGCTTTCCACAAAAAACTTTCAACAAAAAACTCTCCGCCAGATGGTGCCTCTAAAAAGCTTTCGACATCAGTAAATACCGAACTGTGTTGAACTTAAACTTTGTTGGCAACAGCAAACACAGGGGCGGAATGTGTAAGTAAATACTGTATTGAACTTTTTAGTTTAAAAGAAAGTTGTGTTAATCAGTAGCATAGAAAGGGGGGGGGGGGGGGGGGTATGAGGAAATTTCAATACATAAGAAGTTTCTTATAGCAAAGACAGAAACCAAAACACAGCTTCCCACAAAATCTCACTCCGATCATAGCAAAGACACAAAAACTTTCAACAAAAAAAAACTCACCGCCAGATGGCGCCTCTAAAAGCTTTCGACTTAGAATAATAAAAATGATACGGTTTTTTGTAAATTTAAGAGGCCCCTACAAAAATACACGCGTTTTTGAGCCAGAACATACACTGTTTAGCTACTATTGTATTAGGAAATTTTATACTTACTTCAAAATATAAACTTCAAATTAAATAAAATTAAAAACATATATACTCGTATATATATATATATATATATATATATATATATATATATATATATATATATATATATATATATATATATATATATATATATATATATATATATATATATATATATATATATATATATATATATATATATATATATATATATATATATATATATATATATATATATATTTTTTTTTTATTTATTTTTTTTTTATTTTAATTTTTTTTATTTTTATTTTTTATTTTCAATTTGTTTATTTTATTTTTTACAGTTTTACATATTGTTACGAAATTGCCCTCTTGACAATTTACTCTGTTACAAAATTGCCCTCCTGACAATTCCTCTAACTCTCTGTACTCGGACTCGTACCGCTGGATTGTGTAGTAATCAAACAATCGCTGGTTAAATTAAAATAATTAGCTTTATTTAATTATTGCTATTTACACATTCAATATTAGGCTTAAAGTTTACTTAGTTATTATTTGTACTTTATTTAACAAACCATTAGTCACTTTATTTAATAACTAATCTCATCACTTTATTTAATAATGAATTTCATCACTTTGCACAATTACAAATACTGCTGCTTAAAATGCCTGCTGTACACACTTTTACGATCTCTGATCTACTGTATTCCACTTTGAACAGTCTTGTCGCTTTTATAGTTTTCGAATGGTTGGTGTAGAAACTTCCACGCTATTCTCGTATATTCTAGAAGCTTCTATCCTCTTCGGCAGAAGTCGAGAATATTCTTTTTGATATTACCGACAGATGGTTCTTGAATAAGCTTTTATTCGAATAGTTCGCATCTTGACTCACAGGGGGCACTCATTCTCCAGATGGGATCCTAAAAATATGCTATCCCGTTTCACTGATATGCAATCACGTTTCACTGCCCTCCGCTTAATCTTGTTCGTCCCGAACAAGGATAGTACTGCAACCTTTATAAGGAGATAACCTCTCTAAATGAACGACTTTCATTTTGCTCCTGGCATTTCTCGCCAACTGGATGCGGTATACTACATCGTTGAGCCGCTTTATCACCTTATAAGGGCCTTCCCAGTGTGTTTGCAGTTTTGGCGATAATCCCTTTTTCCTTTGCGGATTATGAAGCATAACTAGCTGCCCTTCCTGAAATCCTTTGGAGTTTGCTCGTAGATCATATCTGGCTTTCATTTTATCACTCATCAGTTGTGTGCGCTTTCTGATGGTTCCATGAATTTCATTCAGCTGTCTTCGTTTGTCAGCTACATAACTGCTACATGAAACTTCCGTAGATGAGTGGGCACCGAATTTCAGATCTGCAGGCAATCTTATGTCACAACCGAAAATAGCCTTAGCTGGTGTTGTAGATGTTGTATCGTGAGTTGCCGATCGGTATGCCATTAAGAAGAGGGGTATGTGTTGGTCCCAATCTTTCTGGTTTCTGTCCACGACTTTCCTTAGGTGTTCCTCAAGCGTACGATTAAATCTTTCAACCATTCCATCGGATTGTGGGTGCAAAGGGGTTGTACGAGTTTTGCGTATGCCCATCAATTCACTCATTTCCCTGAATATTGTTGACTCGAAATTTCTGCCTTGATCCGAGTGCAACTCGAGGGGAGCTCCGAATCTGCAGACCCAATTATTGATAAATGCATCTGCAACGGTCTTAGCTTCTTGATCGGGAATGGGGTATACTTCTGGCCATTTACTAAAATAGTCGATTACGACGAGAACATATTTGTTGCCGGAATCACTAATTGGAAACGAACCTGCTATGTCCATTGCAATATGCTCAAATGGCGCTCCCACGTTGTATAAATGCATCTTCCCCTGGCTGCGACGGCTCGGTCCCTTGGCAGCTGTACACTTTTCACAAGCACTAATCCAGTCAACTACCGATTGCTGGCAACCAACCCAATAAAATCGTGTTTTAATTTTCTCGACTGTTTTTGTTATTCCCAAATGCCCTCCGCTTGGCCCACTATGGTATTCCTTGAGAATTTCGCTTATTCTTGCCTTGGGTACCACAATCAAGTTCTTCGTGGTTTTTCCATCTTCGCTCTCCCACAGGCGGAATAGGCATCCATCTTGCAGCTTTAAGCTATTCCATTGAGCCCAATATGCTTTAGTTATGGGGCTTTCTGTCGAGATTTCGTTCCAATCAGGCCGTTTTCCTTCACTCTTACTTGATACGATTTTTGCCAAATCTGGGTCATTTCGTTGTTCTTCTTTTATCTTTTCCGCTGTCCATTTATCGTCTGGTAAAACAGCCATTAAGCGCACATCGACTACTCCTTCTTTCCCTTCAGTTTTAGAACAGTGCTTACATTCCATACTGCAAGGACGTCGTGATAGTGCGTCAGCATTCCCGTGGTTTCCGCCTCTGCGATGTTCTATTGTGAAATCGTAGCTTTGGAGTCTCTCAATCCATCTCGCAACCTGACCTTCGGGATTTTTGAACTGTAATAGCCAGCGCAGAGCAGCGTGATCCGTTCTCAACAAGAACTTTTGTCCATACAAGTACTTGTTAAAGTGCTTCACGCACTGCATAACCGCCAAAAGTTCTCTCCGTGTTACACAGTAATTTCGCTCTGCCTTTGATAAGATCTTGCTGAAGTAGGCTATTACTCTTTCATGTCCGTCAATAACTTGCGACAGGACACCTCCAATCCCGAATCCACTTGCATCTGTATCCAAAATAAATTTTTCGCCCGGTATTGGATACGCAAGGAGCGGAGCTGTACACAATAGCTCTTTCAATCTGTTGAATGCTTTCTCCTGTTCGCTTTTCCACTCAAAAGGACAATTTTTCCTCGTTAATGCATGCAGACTACCAGCCACGTCTGCAAAGCCTGGAACAAAGCGTCTGTAATAGGTGCAAAGACCCAAGAAGCTGCGTAGTTCATGCAAACTAGTTGGTCTTGGCCACTCCCTTACTGAGTCTATCTTATCTGGATCTGTGTGTACTCCTTCAGGTGTGACTTTATGTCCAAGGTACTTGACTTCTTTCTTGAAGAACGAGCATTTCTTTGCGCTCAGCTTCAACCCTGAAGCTCCTAATCGCATCAATACTTCTTCCAAATTCTTCAAGTGATCCTCGAAGTCCTTTCCCATAACGATGATATCATCTAGGTACACCAGACACGTTTTCCAGTGGAGGCCCTTTAGCACATGTTCCATTAGGCGTTCAAATGTAGCTGGAGCATTACACAGTCCGAATGGCATCACCAAAAATTGCCATAGTCCATCACCGGCGCTGAATGCTGTCTTTTCCTTGTCTTGGTCGTCTACTGCCACTTGCCAATATCCGCTTTGTAAATCCAGCGTTGAGAACCAATTTGAACCAGAAAGTGTGTCCAACGTATCGTCGATTCGAGGTAATGGATAACTATCTTTCTTCGTTACCTCATTTAGTTTACGATAATCTACACAGAAACGTGTGGAGCCATCCTTCTTCTTGACTAATACCACTGGAGAACTCCAGGGGCTCGCTGATGGCTCTATGACGTTGTTCTGATGCATTTCCTTCAGCAATACATTCACCTCTTCTCTCTTTGCCAGAGGTACTCTTCTTGACGCTTGACGAATGGGTTTGGCATCACCAGTGTTGATTGTGTGTTTCACCATCTTTGTTCTGCCTTCGTTTTTACCCTTTTCAGCAAATACTGACCAATGTCTTGCCAAAAGTTGGCTGGCAGTCCTCCTCTGCTCTGTGGATAAGTCTTTGCTCCATTCTTTCGTGAGATCGTAGAGTACCTTTTTATCAGCTGGTATCTTCATTTTTGTGTCTCGAGGCTGGCTTTCACAGTTTACAATTGCCGAAATTGCCCGGCAATTTCCAATTATCTGTCCTTTCTCTATGGTTTTAGCGGAATTTGCAAGATTGACCACTCTTACTGGCACTATTCTGTTCTGCTGTTCTTCTACGAGGGTTTTTCCAATGATGATGTCATCCAGTACAAATTTTTCATCCGTTTCCACAACCCACAACGTGTTCTTCTCCACATCTCCGTCCATTTTGGCCCATATGACTGCCTCTGACTTTGCTTGGATTTTTGTCCGCCGCGATACAATGGCTTGTCGGATACCTCCATACTTATCCTCACCAACGGATAACGGTATTTCGGTGTTCGCATACTTCAACGTTCGGCATTTCAAATCTAGGGTGAATCCATTCCGAATCATAAAATCCACACCTAAGATTAATTCGTCCACAATATCCGCAACTACAAACTCGTGCTTCACTGTTGTGGTACCGATAGTGATTTTCCGTGTAACTTTTCCAAGTACCGGCAGTTGCTTCCTCGAACTCAACATATAAATAGTTCGCTAATGAGCGAGTTTATATTAGTCTTTCTTTTCTCTTCGACAACAAAGTGAAGAATATTTAATCATATTCATATTTTAAATATGGATAGTACTTTAAGTGCACTAAACAACATTTCCCAAATAAAGGAATACAAAAAACCAGTTCTAAGCCTTAGAATCTTTCCATGCGACACCCTCATAAGGATAATTAAGGCTAACAGGAAGCATACACCGTATGGAGAAGTTAGATGAACATGTAATATTCTTACCTCAAAAATTTAATAGTTTAACAGATGACGATATTTTAAACTTATCAAGTGGAGAATATTTTATTAAAAAGATAAATGTAATTAATAATAACTTTAAATTTGTTTTTGAAACTAAAAATAAAGAATAAAAAAAATCTGTAATAAATTTTTAATTAGTTGTTTATTTTTTTATCTATATCCACAATTCTAAAGTGGCCCCACGCTTTCGTTTCATTAGTACCAGACACTCCAAATCGTTTGTCATCAAATGGATTCAAAGCGAGCTTAGTTTGAGTGATGCTGTTAACTTCATGTTTCTGCGAATGAATTAAATTTTGTTCGATTACTTTTTGAATATTATTTTGAAGACAATCAACATAGTCATCAAATGTTATCGTATTTTTTATTATATGTCTTTTTACACCTTTACACTTTTTTGTTCATCTTTACCCTCTACCCGTATTGAATACATTTTTGATCTGATACCAACAAATGTAGTCATTATGTGACCATTATTCTCATCTTTCATGAGACCCAGAACTTTTTTATTTACGTGAGGGATATCCCATCTGTTTCCAATCGGGTAGTTTGTATCAAAACGTTCAGCACAATAACGCTTAATGATTTGATACAAGTCGGGGCAAATGACTTCATATATAAGAGAATCTGTATCAGTGTAGCAAATAGTATAATTGGATCCAAATTCAGGAGGCATATAACCATAATGAAAATCGTAAATGATTGTTTTAGCTAGATCGAGGATACACATAACAACATATATGGGCTTATTGAAGAAAACTTCTGTCTTGTTTAGCTCTATAGCAACAGGATTTTTATTGAATATGGTTGAAGCTTTAAATTTCGGCTTGGAAATAAGAGCTTCCGCTCCATATCGACCCTTCCATTTTGTATAGCTTCCCTTTTTTAAATAAATAAATAATTTTTTTTTTTGGTTTTTGTTTTTAAATTGTATATTAGAAAAAGAAATTTTAAACATAAATGTCCACGGTTGAAAGAATTGAATTTTTGTTTTTGTTTATAATTATATTCAATAGGTGCTTTTAAATAATTAACTATTTCAAGTGGTGGTTGTAAGTCTCCAAAACTATTAAAATATTCCTTATAGTTGTGATTTTTGTAGTACGCTACCCAATGTGTTCCAGGACCGCTTGAGTCATCTAAATTAACAATACCACATCCTAGAGGTAATGGTTTTTTAAGTAAACAATCACGCATAAACACACCTCTAAAATGATTAAGTAGTTTACCATATTTAATCAAATCTATATCTGTTAGTGGTCGTTTGGGGGTAGGTTCTTTAAAATTGTAATAAAGTCCAAATCCCTTCTTATATGGTTTAAGGAGCAAACCTTTACCCATAGCACTTGACTCCATGTATTGTAACGACTCTTCTTTTGCCGGGGTAAAACTCAGCGGAGTCCAGGAGTCGTACACAGAATTATTTATTCTTTCTGACTACAATAGATTCCTAGCGAGTCCTGGAACTCGCGTGACTTGAGATGATCCGGAACGCGTAACTAGCGAAGGACCTGGGTGAGTACCGGAACACGCATGACGTGAGATGATCCAGAACGCGTGACTAGCAAATAGTTGTGAGTTGAGTTTGAAGAACGAATGAATGAATGAAAACAATTGATTCCACGCATTTTTCCGAATTTATACATTTTTTCCCGCCTACTATTGTTTTATTAGTTTTCGTGTGAGTGAAATTTGTCAGCGGGAAAATTTCATTCTCACACTCCTCCCTTACTTCGCGGTGGAAAAGACATGGCGTTTCCTCTTGGCTTGGCTTTCCTTCAGAGTGGCTATTGTATCTGCTTCTAGTGCCGCTGGTAAGCCATCCGTCTTGGGTCCCCTGAGTTCGGTTACGCTGTGGAAGTGGAAGTCTTCCCTGGGTGTTGGATTCAGTTTTGGCGGTGTCCTCGTGTGGTCACGTTTAGTCTTCCCTCGTTTGAATGTACCTCCCTTGTCGTCGCTTTTGCTGTTACTGGTGCACTTGATTGCACCCTGGTTGCCCCTTGACCTGCCGTTGTGTCTACGTGGTATGTCTCTGCTGTTTCTCTCTGGTGCTGAGCTTGCGGAATGGGTAGTAGGTACGCTGATTGCTCTGATGGTGGGTCGCCTTCGCTGTGCAACCTTCTTGCTCTGGCGTGCGCTCGCGTCCTTTTTCCGAGGTCCATGTATTGATCCTTGGGAGGGCCTTCTCTCTGTGCCTTTGTGGATGTCCGCTTTGGCTCGGCATAGTCCGTGGAAGGCGAATTTGTTCGTGCTAGTTGTGTTCTTCCCTGGTGGTGCGGTCTTGCGAATGAGTTCATTTTTTCTATGTCCTCTGTTGTGTCTCTGTGGTTTACGCTTTCTATCGTTGGTGTGTCTCTTGGAAGGCGTTGCATTGAAATTAGGTAGATTGTCAACACGAATTGTCGTGCACGTTGCAATTTCTCGGGGTTGCACGCAACTGGTATGAGGTCCCAATGTGATATCCTGATCACCGCATTTCAATGATGTACCCAGGCTTGTCATGAAGTCTAGTCACAGGAGTAGATGATCACTGGAGTCCGGCATGACCAGTAGCTCTAGATTGCTTCCTTCCCTCCAAGCCTTACAGCCGTCACACACGTCTCTCTGACTCTCCTAGTACTGCCGTCTGCCATACGCACTCTAGTATGGGATTTTCCCAATTTGCTGGTGGGAGCGCGTAGCTTTCGAGCTGTTTCTGTTCACAAAACTGTTAGTTGCACCTGTGTCCAGTGTAGCGGTGGTGGTTTCGGGTAAAATGGAAACGGTGGCACAGATTCGTTGTCTGACACATTGCAATATTTTTTCCACTTGTGAGGTCTGATGTCGCTGCTCTGTTCCTGACTGTAGTCTGCGGCTGACTGGTGCTCTCTGATTGCAGCACTCGATCGTCCTCACTTCCCTACGCCCACACTCCCAACAGAACAGCAGTTGTACATTTCGGCAGTATCGCGCGAAATTCCCCGCCTGTCCGCAGCGCCTGCAAGCTGCGCGTACATCTATGCACGCCTCCAGTCCCGCATGAGTAACAGGCGCCACTTGTCGATGGCGTGCCTCACGTGGTGGCGTACATTCGACTCGAGATTGCACAGGTACTTGACGTGTATCAGGATCACGCCGAAGGCCTTCGAGATCTTCCGCCATCTCTACCAGCTCTTCTAGCGTTCCGAAATCCTTACGGCGTATATACCACTGGTACTTTTATAAACTATTCCGAAAAATTAGTCCAAATTTCTGCGCCTCGGTGTACCCAGCATGCCGCATGAGATTTTGGATCTCCACAACGTATTCTTTAAACGTCTCCCGTGGTTTTTGCCGCCTTTGCCGTATCTCATCTTCTAATTTCTCCAGGTATCTGGCAGGCAAGAAGAATTTGAGAAAATCCTTTCTGAACAAGCCCCAATTTGTCCAGGAACGATTGTTTTTGCGGTACCAGAGATGCGCACGATCCTTTAGGAGTTCAGGCATAGTACGAGGAAGCATATCTATGCTGAGTCCGTATACCTCGGAGAGTTCCTCGACTCGTTCGACGAAGGCTAAGGGGTCCCGTTCTCCACCGAATTTAATTGATCACTTCCTCACATGGTCAATAACGACGGCGTACGGTGTAGCCCTGCTATGCGGTCGATCCACTCCTGCTGTCCGCAGAGCATCATGTGACCTGTCTGCCTCTTCCTTAGGAATCTCAGATGGTTCCATGTTTTGTACTCTATATTCGTCGTGGATAGTGTGACGAAGGATTTTCCGTGTGAACTCTCGTTTTGTTTGTTTTTTAGTCCCTGCTCGGGCGCCACTGTAACGACTTTTCTTTTGCCGCGGTAAAACTCAGCGGAGTCCAGGGGTCGTATACAGAATTATTTATTCTTTCTGACTACAATAGATTCCTAGCGAGTCCTGGAACTCGCGTGACTTGAGATGACCCGGAACGCGTGATTAGCGTAGGACCTGGGTGAGTACCGGAACACGCGGGACTTGAGATGATCCAGAACGTGTGACTAGCGACAGACCTGGGTGAGTACCGGAACACGTGTGACTTTAGATGATCCAGAATGCGCGACTAGCGAAGGACCTGGGTGAATACCGGAACACGCGTGACTTGAGATGATCCGGAACGCGTGACTACCGAAGGACCTGTGTGAGTACCGGAACACGCTTGACTTGAGATGATCCGGAACGCGTGACTAGCGAAGGACCTGGGTGAGTACCGGAACACGCGTGACTTGAGATGATCCAGAACGCGTGACTAGCAAATAGTTGTGTGTTGAGTTTGAAGAACGAATGAATTAATGAAAACAATTGATTTCCCGCATTTTTCCGACTATATACATTTTTTCCCACCTACTATTGTTTTATTAGTTTTCGTGTGAGTCAAATTTGTCAGTGGGCAAATTTCATTCTCACAGTATCTATTGTGACGCGTAGCTTCTGCTAGTTGTTCCTTTCCATTTTTTAGATTATTTGTAGCTTTTGCAATAGCTGATCCACCAGTAGCTAAACCACCAAGTGCAGACAACGCTGTTAAAACTGGAATTAATGGAATTTTTGGTACTGGAATAACTCTCGGTATAGCAATATTAGTTTTTTTTTTCTTTCTAAAACTTGAATGTACAGCTTTTTGGGGAATTTTAATAGCAACATTTATATTATCAGGTTTTTCTTTCTTTAAGATTTACAGGTTGTTTTTGATAGTAGTTGAAAATAATTTTTTATTATATCCTTTTGTCTTTCTCTTTCTTCTTTTTTCCTTTAATTTCCTTGTTTTACGAATGTTATTTTTCATTCCTAATCCAAATTTAACTTTTGTCTTCATTGCGTTTGTTACAAACCATTGCGTTTGTTAAACTCCAAGCGTCTGCACGCTCTCTTAAATTACTATCTTTTGATTTTACTCGTCCCCAAGCTTTTTCAGCTAATATTTGGTCAGCGTAATGTCTTTTATTTATATCTTTTGATTGAGAATATGCAATATCATGCTCTTTGCAAGCCGCATCCAATAGATTTATTCCTTTATCTCCTCTCGCTAAACGTTCTTTTAATTTCGTTCCTGGTCCACAAAATTGATAACCAGGTAAATGTAGTTCAAAAGGTAATGCGTTAATTAAGTTGTTTACGAGTCCCCTGCCAATCTTAATCAGATTAAGTGTTTGTCTTTTGTTATAGTTTATAACCATTCTTTTTGTTATATGAAATAGTCAAGGCCCATTCGTGTTAGCATTACAAATCGAAATGAGATACTTTCTACATATAATAGAGAATTTATATTGAAAACATATTAGTTATCTGCGATTAAAGAAGCAACTTAAGCAAATTGTAGTAAGAAATGCTTATGATATTTATATGGAAGGGAAAAAAACAAAAATTATTCATAGTTCACTTTTACCAAATTCTATACGTGCACTTATTGTAGGACCATCAGACTGGGGTAAGACTAATGTTATGCTTAGTCTAATAGAAAGTCCTAATGGTCTTTATTTCAAAAATATCTACATATATTCAAAATATTTGTATCAACCAAAATATTGCTACCTAAAGAAATTGATTGATCCAATAAAGGGAATAAACCTTTTTACATTTTCGGAAAATGAAAATGTTATAAGTCCAGTTAAAGCTAAACCACACTCCATAATAATATTCGATGATGTAATTTGTGATAAACAAAACACAATAAGAGATTATTTTTGTATGGGAAGACACAAGTTGATTGATTGTTTTTATTTATGTCAAACTTATACGAAATTTCCAAAACATTTAATACGAGACAATGCAAATATGGTTATTATATTTAAACAAGATGAAATGAATGTTAAGCATATATATAATGATCATATTATCGGTGATATGTCATTTAATCAATTTATGAAGATTTGTATTGAATGTTGGAGAGATAAGAATGGGTTTGTTGTTGTAACTAAGGATGATTTAATAAATAAAGGATGATATCGAAAAGGATTTGATAATTTCTTTCAATTATGAGAGACCTGATGTGAAGCAGATCAATAGCAGTTCGATAGCAGATTGATAACAGATATAAAGCAGATTGATAGCAGATTGAAAATAGAGAACATTGGCCGGAAGAAATCGGAAAAAGGAAGCACCATGAATAAAAATAATAAACTACTAAAAGATATAGTAAAGACAAGAGCGGTAATAAAAGAAAAACTAAAAAATTTCAAATCAAATGCATTAGATAGGGTAAATATGTAGGAAGATACATTTCAACATATTACCAAACCTTTGAATGAAATAATTGGAAAATTGAAAAATAAAGAAAATATTTCAAATACCGTCGTTGATGAAAACTATGATACAGATGATGATGAAGATGCAGATGGTGATGATAATGATGTTAATGATGATAATGATGATAACAAAAACGATCATTATAACATGGCTTCTTTCATAAATGATAATGATTCATTAGCAAATAGTCAGAAATCACAAAAAAATAATTTTGATAAAAACAAACTCAAAAGAATGAAACAAAATAATTTATATGAAAACAAACTAAAAAAATTAAAAGATAATTATTTTAAACCAAATAAAAGAAAATTAAATGTGAAAAGACAATTAAAAGAGAAAAGATATAACAAAATTACGGAACACAAACAAGTAAAAAGTGCAAATGATGCTGATAAAGAGAATGTAGTTCATAATACAGTAGACCCTTTAATTACATCACAAGCACCATTTCCCATGAAAAAAGCTAGCACATCAACAGACGATAGATATGAAAACAATCTAAAATAATACAAGCAATTTAAAAGGAAATCTTATGAAAGAAATATAGAGTAAACAAGTAAAAAGAAAAAGTGATGATGCGAATGTACTCGTATTGCATAATACTATGCATCCTTAATAACTTCACAATCGACAACTGCAAGACAAACAAAAGTGAAGCGAAAACGAAAAGTGAATACAAAATTAAATGATTTTAACTATGATTTAAAAATGATATTAACTGCAATGTAGTCGCTTAGGTGGTTGGTACTGAACTGATTTATTAAATCACTTAACTTAACACAACACCTTAACCTGTTCTTATACCGTAAAGAGTACTTAACATGTATGTAAATAACTTAATACTTAACAAGTATTAAGTTATTTACATACTCTCCCTAAGCTGTATACAATTTTAAGAAATATCTACGAACTTATCTCTATATCAAATGCCAATAAAGAAAATAGAATTTGCATTACATGGTTATATATAAAGAAATTCATATAAATAAAAGGTTCGAAGGTTATTGTTCATAATTAATTTTTACACGACGTTCTCACAAAAGTCTTGGCGTTTCCGGCGATGTCTCCGGCATATCTGAGCCCCCACCATTCTCCACAGCTGACGTGTCATGATTTGGAGCAATGCTGGTTTCAGTTGCTTTGACTTCGTTTTCCGATATACAATTCGATTCTTCAATAGGATGACCGGCGTTTGGATCGTTTACAATTTTATAGTCCGGAATCATTTGATCGAGGTGCCTCTTAATAATTCTGTTAGTGTGGGCGATCGTGCAATTGTAAGGGCGCGGACCCAATCGCTCCCTGACTGTGGCCTGTCGCCACGTCTTTTTATTTGTATCTGAACAGTCCCTTATAAAAACGGGAGCACCTTCCTCAAATAGCTTCTCTCTAGTGCCTCTATGATATTTTACATTACCTAACTGCTTCTATATTATCATATCTTTCACCATAGGAGGATTTAAGAGGCTGAAGCGATTCTTTAACTCTCTTCCAAACAAAACCTTAGCTGGCGATTCCCCAGTTGTGCAATGCTGCGCTGATCGATAATCGAACAAAAACCTGCTAATGATTATGTCTTTGTCTTCTCCAGGGTTGGTGCTCATGCTTGCCTCTAACGATTTTTTAAATGTCTTTACAAAATTTTCCGCCTGCCCGTTCGTAGCTGGAAACCCTGGTGGTGTGAGTACATGCCTGATACCATTCAACTCTAACAACTGTTTGAACTCACTGGCTGTAAATTGTCGGCCGTTGACACTAACCAAAGTATCAACCAACCCAAACCTACTGAGCACCTCCCTCAATTTGGAAATTGTGAAAATTGTGGTAATTTGCTTCGTTTTAAAGACTACCACCCACTTTGAATGTGCATCTATAATGATTAAGAAATAAAAACTTTTCTTGGGCCCGGCAAAATCTAAATGAATATGCGACCAAGGCGTTTCTGGTGGCACCCAAGGGATTAATATACTTTTGTTTGGGCTTTCTTGTACAATTTTACAAGGAAAACATCTCGCAACCAATGCTTCAATATCACTATCCATTTTAGGCCACCATACGTGTGATCTAGCTAAAGCTTTAGATTTTACTATACCCAAGTGTGATCTGTGAAGCTCCCTAAGAACACGAGGTCGGAGTCGTTGGGGTATCACTGTCCGGTAACACCACAAAATACACCCGTATTCCACAGATAATTCCGACTTTTTATCTTTAAAACCTTTAAAAGCGTCCCCTTTCAGAGTATGCACGGCACCCCTGTGAACAGCTTCTTTTAACTTCGCCAGAATAGGGTCTAGAGATGTTTCTTTAGCAATCGCTTTGAAATCTAACTTCATTGCGTTATTTTCTGAAATAAAATTCACATAATTTTTCCTTATGCTCTCCTGTCTTACCGCTTGTTGGGGCAAGCGCGACAAATTGTCGGTGAAATTGTGGGAACCTTTAACATGCCGGATTGTATAATTGAGCCCTGACAAAGTGAGGGCCCAGCGCTGTATTCTGGCTGCTGCCATGACCGGCAAGCCCTTATTTTCCCCAAAAATTGACAGAAGTGGCTTATGGTCAGTCTGTAATACAAACTTGTTGCCCAGTAAATAGTGCCTAAGCTTAGTCACGCTAAAAACTATTGCTAAGGCTTCTTTTTGCAGCGCACTATAATTTCTCTCCGCTGCGGTGAGCGCTCGAGAGATAAAAGCAATGGGGTTTAACACTGCCGTTAGGATACACATGTGAAAGCGTTCCAGCCACCGCCACATTTGAAGCATCCGTTTCCAATATTATTGGATGGCTAGGTTCAAAGGGCGCCAGAAACCTACCAGATGTGATCTCCTTCTTTAAAGTTTTATAGGCTTCCTGACTTGCTTTTGTCCAACTGAATTTTGAATTCTTACGCAACAACGCATATAGTGGCTCCATTTTATTAGCAAAGTTGGGAATGAACTTAGAGTAATAGTTTACCAATCCCACGAAAGCTCTCACTTCAGATACATTCTTAGGGACAGGTGCCTCAACTACCGATAGAATTCTTTCTCTATTCTTCGATAATCCTTCTGGAGTTATATCAAAACTTAAGTATGAAATTTTTTTTTTAAAGAAAACGCATTTATTTTCGTTCAACCGTAAACCGACTTCTTCCAACCTGCTAAGTACCTTTTCTAATGTGCTCTTGTGCTCCTCGAAGGTCACCTCAGATATGACTATATCGTCCAAATAATTTACTACGTTGGGAATCCCTCGCAAAATATTCTCAACCGTCCTCTGGAATATTGCAGCTGCCGGATTTACCCCAAAAGGTAATCGAGTTACTTTAAAAATGCTGATATGCGTACTCCACGCCCACAAAAGCTGCGACGACTCGTCTAATTCCAATTGGTTGTACGCATTTGACAAATCCAATTTCGAAAAATAAGGCCCTTTTACAGATGCAAATATCTCGTCTATTCTTGGCAATGGATACTTAACATCCATAAAATTCTTATTTATTGTTCACTTGTAGTCACCGCAAATTCGCAAGTCTCCATTTGCCTTTAGGACCGGTACCAAAGGCGTACTCCAATCGGAATTATCGACCGGTAGAAACACACCTTTCGCCACCAATTCGTTAATCTGATCTACTACCTTTACTTTCCAGGCCAACGGCACTGATCTAGGCTTTCAAAATACCAGCTTAGCTTTTTCCTCCAACTCTAGTTTAACTTTACTCCCGGTATATCTACCTCAACCCCCTTTGAAAACAGAATTAAATTTTTTTTTAACTATTTACAGTATTAACTGATCCGTTAACTGCATTTATCCCCATTCCGAATTTTGACATAAAATCCCTACCGATAATTGGTGGGCTCCGCGTTTCACTCACTATTAGCCTAATTGTATGCGACTGATCGCGACACTTAATTTTAGCACTAAACTCACCCAAAGTTGCAATATCGCTGCCGCTGTAGGTGAAAAAATTGTCGTTGCACACCTCGAGCCTTTCTTGTGCGAAATATTTATCAAAATCCAGCTTCGATAGTAGTGAACACGCTGCACCTGAATCCAACATGAAGTCCAACTCAACACCATTGACCTCTGCAGCTACCATAAATGGGGTGGATGAAGAAAATTCTGGGGACCGAGATGTACCAGAAACACTAAAAATTGAAAAATTATTTAAACTATTTTCTTCACATAACAGACGCTAGCTAAATGCCCAATCCTTCCGCATTTATTACACGTCTTATTCCTGTACTTGCAGTTTGCGCTCGTGTGATTTCTCCAACCGCAACGCCTGCACTTTTCCTGTACTCCTCTTTTGTTGCTACTGCTGTTGTAACTGTATTCTTTGCTGCTACTCTCTCCGCTTTTGCCCTTGTCACGGCCTTGACCTCGTTTGCCTTTGGATGTTCTAGCGGTTCGTTGAGCTATTGCGTTGACCGCTAAATCTCCTTCCACCAGTTGCAGTTCTTGTTGCTGTTGCTGTGCAGCGAATTTCGCCTCCACAATCATAGCGATCTTGATTCTTCCATTGTTAGCGATTCGTCCTCTTCGCATAACCTTTCCAATGACCTTCCCTCCAGTCCGGTTACAAATTTATTTAAGACGAATTCATTTAGCAGGCTGCCAAATTTGCAATCCCTGGCTAACCTCTTTCAGTTGGCGTACCATACCGAAACTGCTTCGCTCCTATTGCTCGATGCTGCAAAAAACGCTTTGCGCTCCCTAAACACAATCACCATTTTCCAATATTCCAATAATGTAATTCCAGAAGCGCACACAGCTGGTCATATGTCTTGCTTGCGGGCAAATCAGGGTCACACAAATCTCTTAATAACCCGTAGGCCTCCATACCGATGGCTTTCAATAAAACTGATCGCTTCACACAAAATTTCGATAAAATGGGAGTCCAATACCTCCATTCAGTTTCTCCAGCCGTCAAGATGCGGACGAAATTCGCGTACAATCGTTGTTGTTGCTGTGGTTGCGACCACCACGCTTTCATTTACCGTAGCCATTATAAATTGTTTGTGTATTACACTAATTACTTTTTACTTTGTATTTTTTATGCTCGTCGCCACTGCAATGTAGTCGCTTAGGTGGTTGGTACTGAACTGATTTATTAAATCACTTAACTTAACACAACACCTTAACCTGTTCTTATACCGTAAAGAGTACTTAACATGTATGTAAATAACTTAATACTTAGCATTAACTATGGCAAGAAAGGGAAAAATTTAAATCATTTGTTTTCGAAACGAAAAAGTAAGGGACAATTGAATAATGATAGAAAACGAATTAAATTGTATGAAAGCAGTATCACTAATTCAAATAAATTACTAAAAAATTTAGAATTATTCAAAGATAGTAAAAAGTTAGATACACTATATGGTGTTAATGTTGATGAAAAAGGAAGATGGTGGTATGGATATAAGAAAATAAAATTTAATACTGATAACTCTATTAATGTTGGTGGTAAAAGACACCGGGGTTATTTGAATTAGTATTTCACACCAAACCTCTAAATTACTCTAAATATTACTTAAAAAATTATAAACAAATTTTAATTAATACAAATGCGCACAAACGAATTAAAGGTACAAAAACATTTAAATATCAGTGCATAGTTAAAAAATGGTTTAATTCAAAAATAAACGTATTAACGATAGGAAGCGGATTAAAATCATTTATCAATCGTAAGCCGAACTATATATATTGGGATGATCCTAATGAATTAGTCGACAGATTACGTTTGCTTCTATAATCAGAAAACGTAGGACAAAATAATCACAAAAACGAAATAATTTCTATTATCGAAGAACTGAAAGAACCTAATATAATTTTGTAAAATCTAAATTAAAAACAAGGCGGTGCTGTGCTCGTAAATCACAAAATGAGTTTCATAAATAAATTTGGGGAAAGTTCAGTTAATCAACTATTTAACGATTCAAAATTAAAAACAATTATAACTAAAACACTTGGTATTAGCATAGATAATCAACTTTTAAATGTTAATAAGAAAAGAATTACTAATCTGAGTGAACCTAGTGATGTTAATGATGCAGTTACTAAAGCATATCTTGTTAAAAAGAATTGGCTTCTAAGAACAAAATTAGCAGAATTCAAAACCGAATATGATAAACAAATGAAAATTACTAGGAGTGATATAGAAAAATTGTATGCAATTATTGATAACGATGTTAAAGGGGATACCAATCTATTTGAAAAAGCAATTAATGACCGTTTATTTAGTGCAAATAAAGAATTTGTAAATAAAATTGAAGAAAGACTTAGTCAGATTGAAAACTACTTATATAAATATCTTGATAGAGACAATGAAGATATTAAGCGAATCAAACTTGAGCAACCAGTTATTAAATTTTGAAATAAAGGTTTTATTTTCTCAAAGTATATAAAATAAGACATACATACATTCACTAACAGATTATATGGAAACACCCTCGAACATGGCCAATATGGAAATAAAAAAAGAGATTTAGTCAATGAACTACACAAACAAGCACGAACCAATTTTAAAAGAAGACGAGTTATCATGAAAGGAATTGATGACTTATGGCAAGCAGATTTAGGTGAAATGGGGAATTACGAAACTAATAATAAAAAATTTCGCTATATTTTAACAGTAATAGATACCTTTTCGAAAAAAGCCTGGGGTGTAGCATTGAAAAATAAAGCTGCTCTAAACATAACAAAGGCAATGAAAAGCATTTTTAATAACCATCATCGAATACCAAAAAATTTACAAACAGATGATGGACAAGAATTTTTCAAGAATCATTTTCTACATCTGATGCAAAGCAATCACAATAATCACTATTCAACATATAGTGTTCTGAAGGCATCCATAGTAGAACGACTTTATAGAACATTAAAGGGAATGATGTGGAAAGAGTTTAGTTATCGAGGAAAATTTCAATGGATTGATAAATATCAAGAACTTATTGATAAATATAATAATACATTTCATAGGACTATAAAAATGACACCTAATGAAGTGAATTCTTCAAATGAAAAATTTCTATTGGATACAGTCTATAGCAATTGAAAAGTTTTTAATAAACCCAAATTTAAAGTTGGTGAATATGTTCGAGTTAGTATATATAAGCATGTATTCGAAAAAGGCTACACACCAAACTGGACCACGGAAATCTTTAGAATTAAAGCTATACAAAATAGTAACCCTACTACATATATTTTAGAAGACTATCAAGATCATGAAATTAAAGGAGGGTTCTATAGATTCGAGTTAATGAAAACCGAATTTCCTCAAACATATTTAGTTGAAAGACTTTTAAAGAGGAGAAGGAATATGGCTTATGTCAAGTGGTTAGGATTTTCAGCAGAACACAATTCTTGGATTGATCTTAACAATTCATCTGTATAAAACCATTTATCAATGCCTTCATCACATTATTTACTTACTAGTCGTTAAGATGTCGATAACATTAACAATAACCGGAAATTCTTCATTACTTGTAGCAAATTATTTTCCACCGATTCAACTTAATTCAAATTATGTTTGCGGTTAGCTTAGACACATATCATTCAATTCCGAATGTTGATGTAGAAAACAACCTATTTCATATTGGTGATAATGAAATAGAGATTCCTATTGGATCATATGAATTATCTGATATAGCTGATGTAGTTAGTGAAAAATATGAACAACTGAATCAAAAGGGAATTCTTGATATACAAGCAAATTATAATACCTTAAAAACGGAAAAAAAGCTCCATAGATCCAATTAATTTCGATAGAGATAATTCAATTGCTTCAATTTTGGATTTTAGTAGGAGAGTATTGGAGGTATTCTACATTATTCAGATAAAACAATAGATATAATAAAAATAAACACAATAGTTGTTGATTGTAATATTGTGACTGGGTCATATATCAGTTTTCACTTGTCGTTAGTCCAGGTTACAAAATCACTGAAACGCCAGCTAATATATTTACCTGTAAATACCAAATCTTATTGTTTTGAAAGTTGTTGATCAAGACGGTAATTTAATAAATTTTCGCGAAGAAAAAATAACAATAAGACTGCATTTAAAACATTTAAAATATTGATTATCTTCAATAAAAATTGTTACACAATGATTTATCATTCATTTCATTAGCAGCAACAGAAGACAACGGTAAAGAAGAATAAAAAGATATATCATTTTGTAAAAATCAATATCAAGCGAAATCCAAATATAAACAACAAGAAAAAACTAATAATCTCACTGAAGCTAATAGGAAGTTTCTACAAAATTAAGGATTTCAATTAAAAGATTAATAAAAAAAAAAAGAGTAATCAATGTACTACAGAAACCATTGTTTGATTATTAAAAAAGAATATCATAGCTATACATCATATTTACAATCCTTTCAAAATAATGATGAAATTCGTGTAGCAATTCAAAATCAAGATTTATATGTTTTACCAAGCGAAAGCTTTTTATACATTGAGGGATTTGTAACGAAAGCAGCAGAATATACAATCTCTAATACTGTAAAACTTTTTAATAATTGTATGGCATATCTATTTGATGAAATTCGATATGAAAATAATGGTATAGAAATTGATCGAATGACATTTGGGTATTGCTACAGAAATAAAAAACTTTGTATCTTTGAATAAAAATGAAAGTAGTGCACTAAGAAATGCAGGATGGGCGCCAATCTCTGAGAATTTTTCACTTATTAGCGGTTATTTCAATTTTTGTGTGCCATTAAAATTACTGCTTGGATTTGCCGAAGATTTTAATAAAATAATAATGAATTCTAAACATGTACTGATTTTATTACGTTCTATAAATGACAGCAATGTCTTAACATCTATCACTGCAAATGAAAAACTTAAATTAACAATAACAAGTATTACATGGAAAATACAACATGTTCAACTTGCTGATGAATATAAATTGGAAATGTTAAAAGTAATTAAGAGTCAACAACCATTAAATATTTCATTTAGGAGTTCGGATACATTTTATAATCCATCATTACCTAACAATAGTACAAATATTTTATGGAATGTTAAACTAGCTGCTGAAAATGAAAGACCACGTTTTCTATTATTAGCGTTTCGAAATAATAATAAGTTCATGCATTGTGTTTTGTCAGATATAGAAGTATATATGAACACTGACATATATCCTTATGATGATCTAAATCTTAAATTTAATCGAAATCGTTTTGCTTTATTATATGATATGTACTTGAATTATAAAATAAAAGGAAAATAAAAAAGAAAATTTGATTTATGTTCATTTTTTGGTTATATAGATAATCATCGCTAGTATTTTCCTTCATTATATCTTTAAACACCGTCGCAGTCACATACAACAAATACACATGAGAAAATTAACATTATTAATTTTATTTGTATTTTTAAAAGTGGTGATTGGAAATCCAATATCACTATCTATTAGTAATACTCCTCTGATAGAATCAAGTTCAAAAAGTGTAACATTTAATCTGACACTTCCTAATAATGATATTCTAAAAATTAATATATCATTTAAACTGATGGAAAAAGTGAACCACTAAATAATTTAGATTATGATTATCAATTAGATCAAATCGATAAAAATGATACATTTTCAACAACAACAACAACAACAACTTCACCTATTTTTCAAATAAGAACAGAAGGAACTCCATCAAAATATTTTACAATGGATGAAGCTATAGAAGCGTTTCGAAAGCATTTAATTAAAAAAGAAACAAATATAGGTGGTATACTGGAAGCAAAGGAATCATTTTATCGTCATTTTAAACTTGAATATGAAAATTTTGATATACCTATTCGTTGTACATACGATGTTATGTATGAGAAAAAACAACTAAAAATAAGTTGTTTTGAATATCGTGAATTTGAAGTTGAACGAATTTTAAGTAATGGGGAAATGGAAAAGGTACTCACTCCAGATTTGAGCCATAAATTATAACATATTGAAATAATTGATGTAAAAAACTATACTCAAACATATAAAATGGATATCGTATAGGGAAACAGTAATAGTTTTCATAATAATCTCAAAGGAAAGCAAGATGAAGACCTTAATAATATTTATATTTTTAATTGTTAATAGTTTTAAAAGTTATAATATTAATAATATAGATCCTAAAAGTAAATACATACATTTTAATATAAAACTTACCAATAATTCAATAGATATTAGAATTCATTTATCAATTCAATTAGAAAATTATACAACTTTAAGAAATAATATTAAGTTACCATCAGATAATTCTAAAGCCAAGTACAGCATAAACGATGTAATTGAAGCTTTTCGAAGGGATTTAATTGAAAATGAAATTAATATTGGAAGTAATATTGTGAGTTCTAAAGTCTTTTTGCGTCATTTCAATTTAAAATACGATGAAAATTGTGAAATAAGAATCAGTTGTACCTATTATAGAAACTATCATTGTAAAACTCTCAATATTTATTGTTTTGAGTATAATAGAGAGAATGACAGAGATATAATAAACTCGAAAGAAAGAGAAAGAAAATATGAAACAAGCCCCTTGTTTGATCGAGCAACAAATAATAGAAATACCAGAACAATCAATATCAAAGATATTCGCAAACTTTACATATGGGGATACAGTAAACACATATCAGCAAATATGAAAAATGAAATAATAACCTTCTTAAAAAAATTTGCTCATATTATTTCGGATGATCATAAACAAAAGCTCATCAATATTCAATCAGATTTGGAGTACATAGACAGTTTGAAAATATATGGTCACCATTATGAGAACTGTGAATGGATAAAAGAAGATGGTACAAAACACAATAGTTGGTCCGAAACTTGCAAGTGTTATGATAGTCGATTTATGAAAAAAATTAGAGAAGAAGAAGCAAAAGAACTAATGCAAATTTATTATAATATTTTCAATGTAACTAAATGTAAAAATTGTAATTTCAAATTTGAGAAATAAAAAAAATGTACTATATGATGATGCATAATTATTTTTATTGTGGATTGTAGGTTATTGCATTTTTTTTCTTGTTTCTCAGATAAAAGAACAGAAAATTGTTTAAAGGAAAGAAGGCTATTGCATTTATTTCTTTTTTTCATTTACTGAAAATTTATTACAATGTCGCATAATTATTTTACTGTGAATGGGAGGCTATTTTCAATTTAATTTTCTTTGTTCTTCGATAAGAGAACAGAAAATAAGGAATAATGAATGAGACATTTTTTAATAAATGTCGCATTCGCTTGAAATATTAAATCATTTTTTGTATAAAATGCTGGCGAGCTATATTCTTATTCACATTTTAAAGAAGACATGGAAGCTGAAATAGACCTCGAAGTATTGAGAGATTACTTAGCAACTGCTGGGGCATTTCTCAAACGCATCCGGGAGGTGTGCTGGGATCAACCCAGCATCGAGAATGAGATAGATCAGCTCATTCGCCCTAATCAAAATGATCTCAATATCTCCCTTCGGGAGGAGATAGAGATTATCGCAGATAAACTCAATGAGTACTGCGAACATCATAATTTAGAGATGAGCTTTTTCTTTTTTTTTCTACAGACTGTTTATTTATGAAAGATTTTTCTCTTTCCAGCTTATTTATTTAGAATAAGATATTATTTTATATTATATTATAGTTTTTATAAATAAAAAAACAATTAATTAAAAAAAGAAAATTTTAATAAAACAAAAGAAAATCTTTTTTCTTTCCTTCATCTATTCAAAATAAGAAAATTCGTGCATAAAGGGTTTTCCAAATAGAGGAGTTATTTTGGTATTCAGAGAAAAATGCCATTTTTGAGATAAATGATCGGATGTTTATTTCATAATAAAGAGAAAGGTATGCCGTTAATAATGAAAAACAACATCAGCCAAATGGCCACCACGACCACGCTAACAGGACCATATCCTTTTCATGAAATTTTCCATAACCAAATCGCAAAGTGGCTGTCTTATGTCCTCGATAGCTCCACGAATTTTATCTTTGAGGTCTTGAATCGACGCTGAGCTGTTGGCGTAGACCTTATTCTTCATGTGGCCCCAAAGGAAGAAGTCGCAAAGTGTTAAATAGCAAAATCTCGGGGGCCAATTGTGATCACCTCTTCGAGAGATAACACGGTCCGGAAACTTTTCCCGTAAAAGAGCAATGGTTTCGTTGCAATGTGTGGCACGTAGCGCCGTCTTGTCGAAAGTAAACGTTATCCAGATCATCATTATCATTAATTATCCAGATCATAAATCATTAATCATCTCTCGATAGCGCAATCCATTCACCGTAACTGTTGATCCAGCCCCATTTTCGAAAAAGTAAGGTCCAATTACCCCGCCGGACCATAAACCACACCAACAAGTCACACGTTGAGGATGGAGAGGCTTCTCAACAATAACTCTTGGGTTTTCCGAGCCCCAGATGCGATAATTTTGCTTGTTGACGTAGCTACCGAGGTGGAAATGGGCCTCATCAGTGTTAACTGAACTTTATAAGCCTTAAGACCCAAGTCTTTATGCAAAATACGGTGGAATGACGTTTGTGGAATGCCCAATTCCAAAGAACGACGAGGAATGGACAAACCTGGGTTTTCTTCAACACTTTGGGCTACAGCAGCAATATTCTCAGTTGTTCTTGAGCGACGTGCACGGGTTTTATTCTTCACATCACTAACTTGTCCCAACAGCTCCAATTTTTCCACCAATTTCTGTATTGCGGTCCGACAAGGTGCTTCACGACGACCCAAAAATGCTTTAGTTTTGCGAACTGTGACTGCAAGATTTTCACCATTTTGTAGTGAATTTTAATAATTTCAATGCGTTGTTGAAGCGTGTATCATTCAATTTAGTAATGGCGTAGTTTCATTTGTCAAATGTCAAAGAATTAAAGCTTCAAAAGTGACAGCTACCGAAATACCGGGTGATTCAAAATAACACCTCTTCTTGGAAAACCCTTTATATACGAGTATATATATATATATATATATATATATATATATATATATATATATATATATATATATATATATATATATATATATATATATATATATATATATATATATATATATATATATATATATATATATATATATATATATATATATATATATATATATATATATATATATATATATATATATATATATATATATACTCGTATATAAAGGGTTTTCCAAGAAGAGGTGTTATTTTGAATCACCCGGTATTTCGGTAGCTGTCACTTTTGAAGCTTTAATTCTTTGACATTTGACAAATATATATATATATATATATATATATATATATATATATATATATATATATATATATATATATATATATATATATATATATATATATATATATACTCGTATATAAAGGGTTTTCCAAGAAGAGGTGTTATTTTGAATCACCCGGTATTTCGGTAGCTGTCACTTTTGAAGCTTTAATTCTTTGACATTTGACAAATGAAACTACGCCATTACTAAATTGAATGATACACGCTTCAACATCGCATTGAAATTATTAAAATTCACTACAAAAATGGTGAAAATCTTGCAGTCACAGTTCGCAAAACTAAAGCATTTTTGGGTCGTCGTGAAGCACCTTGTCGGACCGCAATACAGAAATTGGTGGAAAAATTGGAGCTGTTGGGACAAGTTAGTGATGTGAAGAATAAAACCCGTGCACGTTGCTCAAGAACAACTGAGAATATTGCTGCTGTAGCCCAAAGTGTTGAAGAAAACCCAGGTTTGTCCATTCCTCGTCGTTCTTTGGAATTGGGCATTCCACAAACGTCATTCCACCGTATTTTGCATAAAGACTTGGGTCTTAAGGCTTATAAAGTTCAGTTAACACTGATGAGGCCCATTTCCACCTCGGTAGCTACGTCAACAAGCAAAATTATCGCATCTGGGGCTCGGAAAACCCAAGAGTTATTGTTGAGAAGCCTCTCCATCCTCAACGTGTGACTTGTTGGTGTGGTTTATGGTCCGGCGGGGTAATTGGACCTTACTTTTTCGAAAATGGGGCTGGATCAACAGTTACGGTGAATGGATTGCGCTATCGAGAGATGATTAATGATTTATGATCTGGATAATTAATGATAATGATGATCTGGATAACGTTTACTTTCGACAAGACGGCGCTACGTGCCACACATTGCAACGAAACCATTGCTCTTTTACGGGAAAAGTTTCCGGACCGTGTTATCTTTCGAAGAGGTGATCACAATTGGCCCCCGAGATTTTGCTATTTAACACCTTGCGACTTCTTCCTTTGGGGCCACATGAAGAATAAGGTCTACGCCAACAGCTCAGCGTCGATTCAAGACCTCAAAGATAAAATTCGTGGAGCTATCGAGGACATAAGACAGCCACTTTGCGATTTGGTTATGGAAAATTTCATGAAAAGGATATGGTCCTGTTAGCGTGGTCGTGGTGGCCATTTGGCTGATGTTGTTTTTCATTATTAACGGCATACCTTTCTCTTTATTATGAAATAAACATCCGATCATTTATCTCAAAAATGGCATTTTTTCTCTGAATACCAAAATAACTCCTCTATTTGGAACACCCTTTATGCACGAATTTTCTTATTTTGAATAGATGAAGGAAAGAAAAAAGATTTTCTTTTGTTTTATTAAAATTTTTTTTTTTTAATTAATTGTTTTTTTATTTATAAAAACTATAATATAATATAAAATAATATCTTATTCTAAATAAATAAGCTGGAAAGAGAAAAATCTTTCATAAATAAACAGTCTGTAGAAAAAAAAAGAAAAAGCTCATCTCTAAATTATGATGTTCGCAGTACTCATTGAGTTTATCTGCGATAATCTCTATCTCCTCCCGAAGGGAGATATTGAGATCATTTTGATTAGGGCGAATGAGCTGATCTATCTCATTCTCGATGCTGGGTTGATCCCAGCACACCTCCCGGATGCGTTTGAGAAATGCCCCAGCAGTTGCTAAGTAATCTCTCAATACTTCGAGGTCTATTTCAGCTTCCATGTCTTCTTTAAAATGTGAATAAGAATATAGCTCGCCAGCATTTTATACAAAAAATGATTTAATATTTCAAGCGAATGCGACATTTATTAAAAAATGTCTCATTCATTATTCCTTATTTTCTGTTCTCTTATCGAAGAACAAAGAAAATTAAATTGAAAATAGCCTCCCACTCACAGTAAAATAATTATGCGACATTGTAATAAATTTTCAGTAAATGAAAAAAAGAAATAAATGCAATAGCCTTCTTTCCTTTAAACAATTTTCTGTTCTTTTATCTGAGAAACAAGAAAAAAAATGCAATAACCTACAATCCACAATAAAAATAATTATGCATCATCATATAGTACATTTTTTTTATTTCTCAAATTTGAAATTACAATTTTTACATTTAGTTACATTGAAAATATTATAATAAATTTGCATTAGTTCTTTTGCTTCTTCTTCTCTAATTTTTTTCATAAATCGACTATCATAACACTTGCAAGTTTCGGACCAACTATTGTGTTTTGTACCATCTTCTTTTATCCATTCACAGTTCTCATAATGGTGACCATATATTTTCAAACTGTCTATGTACTCCAAATCTGATTGAATATTGATGAGCTTTTGTTTATGATCATCCGAAATAATATGAGCAAATTTTTTTAAGAAGGTTATTATTTCATTTTTCATATTTGCTGATATGTGTTTACTGTATCCCCATATGTAAAGTTTGCGAATATCTTTGATATTGATTGTTCTGGTATTTCTATTATTTGTTGCTCGATCAAACAAGGGGCTTGTTTCATATTTTCTTTCTCTTTCTTTCGAGTTTATTATATCTCTGTCATTCTCTCTATTATACTCAAAACAATAAATATTGAGAGTTTTACAATGATAGTTTCTATAATAGGTACAACTGATTCTTATTTCACAATTTTCATCGTATTTTAAATTGAAATGACGCAAAAAGACTTTAGAACTCACAATATTACTTCCAATATTAATTTCATTTTCAATTAAATCCCTTCGAAAAGCTTCAATTACATCGTTTATGCTGTACTTGGCTTTAGAATTATCTGATGGTAACTTAATATTATTTCTTAAAGTTGTATAATTTTCTAATTGAATTGATAAATGAATTCTAATATCTATTGAATTATTGGTAAGTTTTATATTAAAATGTATGTATTTACTTTTAGGATCTATATTATTAATATTATAACTTTTAAAACTATTAACAATTAAAAATATAAATATTATTAAGGTCTTCATCTTGCTTTCCTTTGAGATTATTATGAAAACTATTACTGTTTCCCTATACGATATCCATTTTATATGTTTGAGTATAGTTTTTTACATCAATTATTTCAATATGTTATAATTTATGGCTCAAATCTGGAGTGAGTACCTTTTCCATTTCCCCATTACTTAAAATTCGTTCAACTTCAAATTCACGATATTCAAAACAACTTATTTTTAGTTGTTTTTTCTCATACATAACATCGTATGTACAACGAATAGGTATATCAAAATTTTCATATTTAAGTTTAAAATGACGATAAAATGATTCCTTTGCTTCCAGTATACCACCTATATTTGTTTCTTTTTTAATTAAATGCTTTCGAAACGCTTCTATAGCTTCATCCACTGTAAAATATTTTGATGGAGTTCCTTCTGTTCTTATTTGAAAAATAGGTGAAGTTGTTGTTGTTGTTGTTGTTGAAAATGTATCATTTTTATCGATTTGATCTAATTGATAATCATAATCTAAATTATTTAGTGGTTCACTTTTTCCATCAGTTTAAATGATATATTAATTTTTAGAATATCATTATTAGGAAGTGTCAGATTAAATGTTACACTTTTTGAACTTGATTCTATCAGAGGAGTATTACTAATAGATAGTGATATTGGATTTCCAATCACCACTTTTAAAAATACAAATAAAATTAATAATGTTAATTTTCTCCTGTGTATTTGTTGTATGTGACTGCGACGGTGTTTAAAGATATAATGAAGGAAAATACTAGCGATGATTATCTATATAACCAAAAAATGAACATAAAGCAAATTTTCTTTTTTATTTTCCTTTTATTTTATAATTCAAGTACATATCATATAATAAAGCAAAACGATTTCGATTAAATTTAAGATTTAGATCATCATAAGGATATATGTCAGTGTTCATATATACTTCTATATCTGACAAAACACAATGCATGAACTTATTATTATTTCGAAACGCTAATAATAGAAAACGTGGTCTTTCATTTTCAGCAGCTAGTTTAACATTCCATAAAATATTTGTACTATTGTTAGGTAATGATGGATTATAAAATGTATCCGAACTCCTAAATGAAATATTTAATGGTTGTTGACTCTTAATTACTTTTAACATTTCCAATTTATATTCATCAGCAAGTTGAACATGTTGTATTTTCCATGTAATACTTGTTATTGTTAATTTAAGTTTTTCATTTGCAGTGATAGATGTTAAGACATTGCTGTCATTTATAGAACGTAATAAAATCAGTACATGTTTAGAATTCATTATTATTTTATTAAAATCTTCGGCAAATCCAAGCAGTAATTTTATGGCACACAAAAATTGAAATAACCGCTAATAAGTGAAAAATTCTCAGAGATTGGCGCCCATCCTGCATTTCTTAGTGCACTACTTTCATTTTTATTCAAAGATACAAAGTTTTTTATTTCTGTAGCAATACCCAAATGTCATTCGATCAATTTCTATACCATTATTTTCATATCGAATTTCATCAAATAGATATGCCATACAATTATTAAAAAGTTTTACAGTATTAGAGATTGTATATTCTGCTGCTTTCGTTACAAATCCCTCAATGTATAAAAAGCTTTCGCTTGGTAAAACATATAAATCTTGATTTTGAATTGCTACGCGAATTTCATCATTATTTTGAAAGGATTGTAAATATGATGTATAGCTATGATATTCTTTTTTAATAATCAAACAATGGTTTCTGTAGTACATTGATTACTCTTTTTTTTTTTATTAATCTTTTAATTGAAATCCTTAATTTTGTAGAAACTTCCTATTAGCTTCAGTGAGATTATTAGTTTTTTCTTGTTGTTTATATTTGGATTTCGCTTGATATTGATTTTTACAAAATGATATATCTTTTTATTCTTCTTTACCGTTGTCTTCTGTTGCTGCTAGTGAAATGAATGATAAATCATTGTGTAACTGATTTTTATTGAAGATAATCAATATTTTAAATGTTTTAAATGCAGTCTTATTGTTATTTTTTCTTCGCGAAAATTTATTAAATTACCGTCTTGATCAACAACTTTCAAAACAATAAGATTTGGTATTTACAGGTAAATATATTAGCTGGCGTTTCAGTGATTTTGTAACCTGGACTAACGACAAGTGAAAACTGATATATGACCCAGTCACAATATTACAATCAACAACTATTGTGTTTATTTTTATTATATCTATTGTTTTATCTGAATAATGTAGAATACCTCCAATACTCTCCTACTAAAATCCAAAATTGAAGCAATTGAATTATCTCTATCGAAATTAATTGGATCTATGGAGCTTTTTTTCCGTTTTTAAGGTATTATAATTTGCTTGTATATCAAGAATTCCCTTTTGATTCAGTTGTTCATATTTTTCACTAACTACATCAGCTATATCAGATAATTCATATGATCCAATAGGAATCTCTATTTCATTATCACCAATATGAAATAGGTTGTTTTCTACATCAACATTCGGAATTGAATGATATGTGTCTAAGCTAACCGCAAACATAATTTGAATTAAGTTGAATCGGTGGAAAATAATTTGCTACAAGTAATGAAGAATTTCCGGTTATTGTTAATGTTATCGACATCTTAACGACTAGTAAGTAAATAATGTGATGAAGGCATTGATAAATGGTTTTATACAGATGAATTGTTAAGATCAATCCAAGAATTGTGTTCTGCTGAAAATCCTAACCACTTGACATAAGCCATATTCCTTCTCCTCTTTAAAACTCTTTCAACTAAATATGTTTGAGGAAATTCGGTTTTCATTAACTCGAATCTATAGAACCCTCCTTTAATTTCATGATCTTGATAGTCTTCTAAAATATATGTAGTAGGGTTACTATTTTGTATAGCTTTAATTCTAAAGATTTCCGTGGTCCAGTTTGGTGTGTAGCCTTTTTCGAATACATGCTTATATATACTAACTCGAACATATTCACCAACTTTAAATTTGGGTTTATTAAAAACTTTTCAATTGCTATAGACTGTATCCAATAGAAATTTTTCATTTGAAGAATTCACTTCATTAGGTGTCATTTTTATAGTCCTATGAAATGTATTATTATATTTATCAATAAGTTCTTGATATTTATCAATCCATTGAAATTTTCCTCGATAACTAAACTCTTTCCACATCATTCCCTTTAATGTTCTATTAAGTCGTTCTACTATGGATGCCTTCAGAACACTATATGTTGAATAGTGATTATTGTGATTGCTTTGCATCAGATGTTGAAATTGATTCTTGAAAAATTCTTTTCCATCATCTGTTTGTAAATTTTTTGGTATTCGATGATGGTTATTAAAAATGCTTTTCATTGCCTTTGTTACGTTTAGAGCAGCTTTATTTTTCAATGCTACACCCCAGGCTTTTTTCGAAAAGGTATCTATTACTGTTAAAATATAGCGAAATTTTTTATTATTAGTTTCGTAATTCCCCATTTCACCTAAATCTGCTTGCCATAAGTCATCAATTCCTTTCATGATAACTCGTCTTCTTTTAAAATTGGTTCGTGCTTGTTTGTGTAGTTCATTGACTAAATCTCTTTTTTTATTTCCATATTGGCCATGTTCGAGGGTGTTTCCATATAATCTGTTAGTGAATGTATGTATGTCTTATTTTATATACTTTGAGAAAATAAAACCTTTATTTCAAAATTTAATAACTGGTTGCTCAAGTTTGATTCGCTTAACATCTTCATTGTCTCTATCAAGATATTTATATAAGTAGTTTTCAATCTGACTAAGTCTTTCTTCAATTTTATTTACAAATTCTTTATTTGCACTAAATAAACGGTCATTAATTGCTTTTTCAAATAGATTGGTATCCCCTTTAACATCGTTATCAATAATTGCATACAATTTTTCTATATCACTCCTAGTAATTTTCATTTGTTGTTTGTCAAACCTGGGTTTTCTTCAACACTTTGGGCTACAGCAGCAATATTCTCAGTTGTTCTTGAGCGACGTGCACGGGTTTTATTCTTCACATCACTAACTTGTCCCAACAGCTCCAATTTTTCCACCAATTTCTGTATTGCGGTCCGACAAGGTGCTTCACGACGACCCAAAAATGCTTTAGTTTTGCGAACTGTGACTGCAAGATTTTCACCATTTTTGTAGTGAATTTTAATAATTTCAATGCGTTGTTGAAGCGTGTATCATTCAATTTAGTAATGGCGTAGTTTCATTTGTCAAATGTCAAAGAATTAAAGCTTCAAAAGTGACAGCTACCGAAATACCGGGTGATTCAAAATAACACCTCTTCTTGGAAAACCCTTTATATACGAGTATATATATATATATATATATATATATATATATATATATATATATATATATATATATATATATATATATATATATATATATATATATATATATATATATATATATATATATATATATATATATATATATATATATATATATATATATATATATATATATATATATATATATATATATATATATATATATATATATATATATATATATATATATATATATATATATATATATATATATATATATATATATATATATATATATATATATATATATACAGGGTGACACAAATAAGACCTAGTGATGTTAAACACGTGTAACTCTTGTAATAACGGGTTTTTTTAAATGATTTATTTTAATATGTTAAATACATTTTATGGAAATTTAACGTGACTATGTGTGAAATATGACATCAGACAAATGACCACCATTTTGCTCGATACAGGCATTGGCTCTTTTTAGCGCATTTTGCATTACACGGCGTAATGTTTCTGGTTGCAGGCGCCGTATTTCGTCTCGAATATTCTGCTTGAACTGTCCAAGTTCTCTGTGGTTTGTTAACATACACTTTGTCTTTTAAATATCCCCATAAAAAAAATTCGGGCGCAGTTAAATCTGGTGAACGAGGAGGCCAAGGGAAATCTGAATTTCTTGAAATTATGCGTTCACCAAAAATTTCACGCAGCATGTCAATAGTTTGCCTAGCAGTATGCGCAGTGGCTCCATCTTGTTAACACTACAAATTAGGATGTTGCTTCACCATTGGCAGCAAAAAGTTGTCGATCATTGTTCTGTAAGAAGCCCCGGAGACCGTTTCTGGCGTTTCATCCTCATTGTCAAAGAAATATGGGCCGATGATTTTTGTGGCCATAACACCGCACCAAACAGTGCATCTGATTGGGTGTGACTGATACTGATGTATTGCCCTTGGATTTTCGGAGCCCCACAACCTACAATTTTGTTTATTCACATAACCACTTAAATGGAAATGCGCTTCATCCGTCATCAAAAGATAATTTCGCTGCGTCAGAACAATTGATCGTTGAGAAGAATAATAAAATTCGATAATTTTAATGCGTTGAGAGTTCAGTTATAATCTGCAAAAAAAAAAAAAAATTATGTTAAAAAATAAAAAAGTTATTTGTGTTTCACATCAGCTGGTCTTATTTGGGCCACCCTGGTATATATATATATATATATATATATATATATATATATATATATATATATATATATATATATATTTATATATATATATATAGTTATTTAGTTTAAAAATAATTCATTTATTTATTAAATAATAATAATAGTTAATAGTTTATTTAAATGTATTTTAAATGAAAGTTTTTTTTTTTAAGTATAAATGATATTTAATGAAATTGAAGCGCTTTTATAATTTGCACGTCGTGTCGTCTTTGCATCGTAACTTCAACTAACTTCAGTTTTCTCTCTTTGGCTCATCTTAGGCTAATTCCCACATCTCGGCCCTCCTGCTAGGCTGTTGAATAAAATTCATCATCGTCGACCTCATTCGGCCAACGTTTCATAAATTCAGCACAAGTTGTAGTACGTCTAGGGCCTTCACAATCACCAACTTTGATTACGTCGTACGTGTCTTTGGGTCTAACTTTGCAAATTTTATATGGTCCTAAATATTTGGGTTTGAGTTTAAGACCTCCTCCTAACTGAGTTCTCTTAATTGCGACAAGATCTTCTAGCTTATACTGATTTGCTGGTTTACGACGACTGTCAAACGCTTTTTTATTTTCAGTTTGAACTGCAGAAATTTGTTGCTTTGCTGCTTGCCTAATTTCATTTCGCTTTTCGTCATGACTCGCCATTAGCTCTTGCTCAATAAGTTCTCTTAGTCGAATATCTGCTTTGGTTTTCATTTTTGTACCTGTTAACATTTCGAATGGTGTGGTACTTATACTTCGATGATAAGTAGAGTTAATTAACTGCTGCACATCTCCAACGAATTTGTACCATTTAGATGGATCGTCGATGCTAAGCTTTGATAATACCGAGATGATAACGCTGTTTAGTCTTTCGATTTGTCCGTTCGCACGAGGCAGACCAGTCGTGATTTTTATATGATTAATCTTTTCTTCTTCGCAGTAATTTTTAAAATATTCACTAGTAAAAGCTGATCCACGATCGGATATCATTCGTAACGGATTTCCAAAAATTAAATTTTGCAATTGCAATTTCATGATGGCATCTTTAGCGGATGTAGTTTTTGTCGGATACAGCCAACAAAATTTTGTAAATCCATCAATAACGGCAAATATGTGTTGATACATTTTACTTGTAGTTTCAAGCGGACCAAGGTAATCAATATGATACGTATGTAAAGGTGTGTCTTCTTTATGCAATGGATGTAACTCACCTTCTTGTTTTCCTCGTTTCCGATTGATTATTATACATGAAATACAATTTGATATATGTCTTTGTATTTTTTTCTTCCAACTTCGGAATGAAGTATTCGGTACAAACTAACTCTTTAGTTTTTTTCGTCGAAAAATGACCTCTATCGTGAGCTCTTCTAATAATTTCACCTTGCAACAATTTTGTAAAGAATATCAGATTTCAGAAAATAATCATGGTATGTTGTTTTTTCTTTCAAAATATCTTTAATAACTTGAAGATCCTCGTCTTGTGTTTCTAGAAATTTTATCTTAAGAATAAGATTATCTTCTTCAATTATCATAATTGGTGCTCGACTTAGTGCGTCGACATGGCGCATCTGTGTTCCAGGCCGATGCTCCACAACATAGTCGTATTCTTGTAAAAAAAGTATCCAGCGAGCGACTCTCGTACACAGATCTTTTTTATCAAGCGTCTTGGTAAAAGCATTGCAATCTGTTACTAACTTAAATCGTAGACCAATTAGATAAACTCGAAAATTCTTAAGTGCTCCTATTAAAGCTAAAACTTCGAGTTCATAGCTTGTATACTATTAGATAAACTCGAAAATTCTTAAGTGCTCCTATTAAAGCTAAAACTTCGAGTTCATAGCTTGTATACTTTCGTTCTGGATCGGTGGTTTTCTTGCTCATATAGTATACGGGATGCAAAAGGTTATCTTCAGGTGACCTTTGTAAAAGGACTGCAGCATAACCATCGATAGATGCGTCTGTATGGACCTCAAAATTATATTTAACGTTCTGCTTTTTCAAATCAGTGACTGGTTTTGCAACCGTTGATAAGTTCGGAATAAATTTTCGAAAGTACCCTGCCAAGCCAAGGAAACTTTCTAGCTGTTTTATATTTTTCGGAGCTGGATAATTAATCATAGCTGTTGTCTTTTCGGATGACGGAGTTATTTGATGGTTTTCGATAACGTGACCAAGAAACTCTATTCTCTTTTTCAAAAAATGACAATTTTTAACATTAATGTCCAAGCCGTAATCTTTACTGAGTTCCAAAACAAGTTCTAATCTTTTCAAAGCTTCGTTTTCATCCTTCGCCGGAATAATGATGTCGTCGATGTATGGCAAAGCAATACCTTTACGGGTTAAGTCTCGAAAAATAGCATTTATGTGTCGTTGGAAAACAGCTGGAGAATTGGACAGACCAAATGGAACCTTTCAAAATTGATACTGCCCGCTATGAGTAACAAAATAAGTGTATTTTCTACTTTTTTCATGAACAGGAACATGGAAAAATCCATTTCGCAAATCTATACTACTAAAGATTAATGCATCTTGAAAACGATCAAGCTGGTCCTCAATCAGCGGTAATGGAAAACGATCCTTAACGATTACTTTATTTACTCCTCTAAAGTCGACACAAAGTCTCTCCGTTAAATTTTTTTTCTTTGCCAATACTACTGGACTGCAAAAATCTGATACAGAAATTTCTACTATACCTCCGGCTAACCACTGTTCAATAAAATTATCCACAATTTCTCTTTCTTTAAATGGAAGCCGTCGGGGATTGCAAAATATTGGTTTATCGTCTGTTAGTATTATACGCATTTCAATATTTGTTGATTTGACCTTATTCGGCTTATATTCGCTTATCATTTTTACAACCTGATGTTTTGCCTCAATACTCGCCGACTCATCAATATTTATAGATACTTGAGAAGTATTCTCACAAACATCCATGATCATAATACTTTCAATTTCCTTCGACGTGTCATTTTTAATTTTTTCAATTTTAAGCCCACAAGGTGTAATTTTAATTTCGGCCAATAAAAAAAATTCGTTTCCTAATACCACTTCGATATCCATACAATCATTTGGCACTGCATGAAAATTCAGATCATATTCTTCTTTGTCTATTTCGACGTTAAAAACGAAATTACCTAATGGCTGTATTTTATTGTCAGCTTTATTTTTACCAAATCCCTTGAGACTAAATTCTGATTTCACAAGTTTAGGCTTATTTAAACAGTTATATACTTTTTCTGTAACAATATTGTACTTACTGCCTGTATCGAACAATGCTAACCAACTTTCGACACCAAACTTTATTTGTTTTTTCATGATACTATCCGTTACCAATTGGCGTACATTAGCTTTTTCTTGTTTTAGCGGACATTTTTTAGAAATATGTCGAAATTCGTTACAATGGAAACAATTAACACCTTTATCTTTATCCTTGCAATCGGTGGACTTGTGACCTTTAGCACCACAGTTGTAGCAAGAAATTTCCGTTTTCTCACCTTTAACAATCAGTTTCTTTGTATTTTGTTTGCTGTCAAATTTTTGTTCATTTCGTTCCGTCATAGTTTCATAGCATTTAGTTTTTTCTTTGAACTGTTTCAAATTATTTGCACCGTACAGTATAGCCTTATTAACATTTAAATCTTTTATGCCATCAATGACGTACTGTATCAAAGCATCGTCTTCAATTTCAGCGCGCCCAGCCAACTCTTTCATTTTCAAAAAATATTCTTGCACACCTTCGCTTTTATTCATTTTTCTGTCCATCAACATTCTATGAATCTGTGCGCTATTGGCTGTCGTTGCATATTCTTCTAATAAAGCATTTTTCAACTTTAACCATGTCGTTAAGCCTCTTTCACCGTCAACGAATAATGTAGCCAGTCCCTTCAATGATTTTTTTGCAAAAACAAACTTCTGAAAATCGTCCCAATACATAATCGCTGCAGTTTCCTCAAACTCGCTAATCCATGCATTTACGGGTAAATTGCTGCTGCCATCAAAAGATCTAATTGAGTCTTCAATGTCTCGAAAATTCATTGAAAATCGAGGCATGTTATACTGATGTGTATGAGCTACGTCATAATCGTCGTTATACAATTCTGCTCTGCTACCACCTTCGTTCTTCTTCATATGATTTTTTACCATTTCTTGTTGTTTAATTTTTGCTGCTTCAATCTTTGCGTCGTTTGCTGCGTTGTCGCTGTTTGCACTAAGCATCGTTCTTTGATCATCATCATCATCATCGTTATCGTCGTTATCATCATCGTCGTCGTCAAACTTATTAGCACTCAGCAACATTCCTTTACGCATATTTTTAAAGATGTGTAAGCACAAATCATCAACGTCGTAGTTCAAACCCAACAAGTTGCAAATAGACACCAAATCTGCGGCAGCTAAACCCTTTTTGACGCACTCTAACTTCATTTGAAAGCCTTCATCGTTCTCGTCGTAATCAAAGCCTTCAAAATCACGCAGACGCTGTCTGTTTGATCGATCGCCATCATAACCAAACACAAATTTATGAAAAGCAACAATAACATTACGTTTAGCCGTTGACAAATTGCTTTTAATTGTTTCAAATTCAATTAGCTTCGACATTTTTGTTGTTTCTTATACTCAGAGAATTCCAGAAACTTTGTTTTTATTTTGATTCTGCTTTATGCACTTATTTTTTTAGACTGAGGCTCTCCGTTTTTCTCGGTTTTTTGTTTTTATTTCTTTTTTGCTTTACACAAAAGGAATTCGCATTTTTTTTATGTGTGAGAGTGTCTGCTTTTGTTTTTACACTTTTCTTTTTATTGCAGAATATCAAATTCGTCTCTTTCTTTCTCTTTTATTTTTTGCGAAGTTTCTATCCTTTTTTCTCTATTTTTTTTCAACTGCGTAGTAAATTTCGATTGAGACCCAATTTGTGGTTATTGAGTTCAAAAATAATTCATTTATTTATTAAATAATAATAATAGTAAATAGTTTATTTAAATGTATTTTAAATGAAAGTTTTTTTTTTTTTAAAGTATAAATGATATTTAATGAAATTGAAGCGCTTTTATAATTTGCACGTCGTGTCGTCTTTGCATCGTAACTTCAACTAACTTCAGTTTTCTCTCTTTGGCTCATCTTAGGCTAATTCCCATATATATATATATATATATATATATATATATATATATATATATATATATATATATATATATATATATATATATATATATATATATATATATATGTATATATATATATATATATATATATATATATATATATATATATATATATATATATGTATATATATATATATATATATATATATATATATACATATATATATATATATATATATATATATATATATATATATATATATATATATACATATATATATATATATATATATATATATATATATATATATATATATATATATATATATATACATATATACAGATATGATCAGAATCACTTTCTAAGTAATTTTTATTTTGTCCGTTCGTCGGTCTATGGCCACTTTTTTTCTACACCGTCAGAGCTATCTTAATGAAATTTTGCAAAAGTATAGTCTGGACAAAGATACAGAACCAGATTTGCTCTATGGGCCGATTTGGTCAAAGACCACGCCTACCAACTATATAAGGAACTTTTCTCACCTTTTCTAAAATGATTTCAGTCCACTTTATGGAATAGTAACGCTATTTGGCAGTTATCTAGATGTGGGTCCTACTAAAAACTATGCAAAAAGTGGGCGGTATATATTAGCTACCACGGCCACTATTAACAAATTTGCACGACACAACACGTGAATGCACCTTGGCTCTGAACAATTTAGGGGTTGATACGGGAGCATGGGTTCCGATTCTTCTTCATATACTAATAAAGAAACTAGATCGATCCACTCACATGAGGTTTGAAAAATCCTTAACAAATCCAAAGGAATCTGAAGGGGTGGATAACTTCCTGCTGTTTTTGGAAGGACAATTCCAATCAATGGAAGCAATCGGTCCTAAGGATAAAGCTCTAATGGCACAACCACCCAACAGAGTTGTATCCTCCATTGCAACATCGACCAAGAGTAATAACTGCAAATTATGTGACAATGGTAGTCATCCATTGTATTACTGCAAGAAATTACTATAGCTGTCAACTACAGAACGCCAGTATTGGGTAAAAAGGCAACGACTATGTTTGAATTGTTTTAAGAACGATCATAACTCAAACAATTGCAAGTCGAGATGTTGCAGCAAATGTGACAAAAAACACAGTACGTTGCTAAATTTTGGAAATGAAAAACAACTAGTTCCAAAAATGCCGTCATCAGAAGCAAGGCAATCAGCCAACATGTCAATTCAAGGATACGTACATCTGGCAACAGCAAGGATAAGAATTACTGCGGCCAATGGCAACTCAGGGAATTTAGAGCAATTTTGGATTCCGGGTATCCATATCTCAAACCAAAGCTTCTTTGTGCATTGAGGGAATTAGCGATGTGCAAAAGACGGTCACTCAGAGGATTAACATCAAGATGCAATTCACTAGTGGCAGTTTCACAACTAATTTGGAAGCATTTGTACTTCAAAACATAATTTCCGCTCAACCAAGTAATCAATTTGATACTTTAAATTGGAAAATACCGGCCAACATACTATTGGCAGATCCGAAATTTTGAAAGGAAGACAAAATTGACGTCTTGCTGGGTGCCGAATTTTACTTGAGTCCCTTGGCACCTGGTCATATAAAGGTGATGAATAATGGCCCGATTCTCCAAAACACATCACTGGGTTGGATTGTGTGCGGAAAATTTGGAGCGTCTGAGCCATCGATGTAATCATTGATATGTGCAGTGTTCGGGATGAAAACAGACACCGATAGCAGGGATGGTCCACTGGTCGAGGCAATTGAAAAATTATGGAAGATGGATGAAGTCGAAACAATTGGAAGGAGCAACAATGCGAAACACACCTTGCCCAAAATATGCGCAAAAATGACCTGGGAGGCTTCATCGTAAAGTTGCTATTTCTCGAAAATTCAACAGCCTTGGGATAATCAAGACTAATGGGTCATAATCGATTCCTTGGTCTCGAACAGCGACTTCAGAGAAACGTGGAGCTTCGAAAACAATATGTGGAGTCTATGAGAGAATACGAAAGATTGGGACACATGAAGACGGTTAAGCTGGACTCAATGCTGTCTCCTAACTACTTCCGTCCTCATCATTGTGTTCTCAAAGCCGATAGCACAGCAACCAAATTGCGAGTGGTGTTCGACGCATCCGCCAAAACCACGGCAGGATATTCATTGAACGATCTAATGTATACCGGGCCCACAGTTCAAAGTGAACTTCTTTCAATACTGCTACGCTTTCGATTCCCACGCTTTGTGTTCACGACCGATATCGAAAAGATGTATCGGCAGATCATAATACATCCAGAAGATCGACGTTATCAAGTCATCGTATGGAGAGAGGATCCAACAGCAAACATTGGGTACTATCAACTAAACACCGTTACATATGGAACACGGGCAGCACCGTACCTAGCAACCAAATATCTGCAACAAATCGCTAACGACAACATAATAAGTCATCCTTTGGGAGCAAAGATGTTACATGATAATTTTTATATGGATGATGGACTTGGAGGGTCAGACAGTCTGGCTACAGCCATAGAAATGCAACGACAGCTGATAAAAATGCTAAGCACACATGGATTTAATTTGCGAAAATGGTGTGCAAATCATCCCAAACTATACAAATATTCCACAAGGTGACCAGGAAGTGAATTTAGATTTTCCTAATGACACTAATGATCTAATAAAAACGCCGGATCAACGCTGGATCCTGTGTGGGCAATCACTAAACGAACGGTTAGCTCCGATCTAGCACGACTATTTGACCCACTTGGACTACTGGCACTGGTAGTCGTTAAGGCGAAAATATTCACACAGTATCTATGGCAAATAAAGTTATCCTGAGATGAGGCTCTACCATCAGATCTCAACGCTTCAGAGAAAATCTTAACCACTTAAACAATCTCCGTATAGCCAGACACATATTCAAAGGAGAACCATCATCATCAAAACAACTACACATCTTGTCAAATGTCAAAGAATAAAAGCTTCAAAAGTGACAGCTACCGAAATACCGAGTGATTCAAAATAACACCTCTTGTTGGAAAACCCTTTACAAGCATATATAGTCGCGTTACAGAATGGAGCAGGCAGCGCCAAGCAAGCCCAACAGACCGAAATGCAGCTGCTTTCTTATCAGTAAATACCCAACTGTGTTGAACTTGAACTTGAAGGCAGCTGCATGCACTCAGCGCCCAAGCGATCACATCAGACCGAACGCAGCTGCTTTCTTATCAATATACCAAACTGTGTTGCACTTGAACTTGATAGTAGACGCAAACACAGGGGCGGAAGGTGTGAGTAAATACTGTGTTCAACTTTTTGTTTAAAAGAAAGTTGTGGTGATCAAATTCAAATTCATGAGAACTTTCTTATAGCAAAAGCAAAGGCACAAACCAAAACACAGCTTCCCACAAAAGCTCTCTCCCATCAGAGAACTTTCAACAAAAAACTCACCGCCACATGGCGCCTCTAAAAGCTTTCGACATCAGTAAATACCAAACTGTGTTGAACTTGAACTTTGATGGCAACTGCAAACACAGGGCGGAATGTGTGAGTAAATACTGTGTTGAACTTTTAGTTTAAAAGAAACTTGTGGTGATCAATAGCAAAGAAAGGGGCGGGGGATGGGGGTATGAGGAAATTTCAATACATGAGAACTTTCTTATAGCAAAGACACAAACCAAAACACAGCTTCCAAAAAAAGCTCCCTCCCATCATAGCAAAGAGAGAAACCACAGCTTCCACAAAAAATGTCCAACAAAAAACTCACCGCCAAATGGCGCCTCTAAAAGCTTTCGACTTAGAATAATAAATGTGAGGGATTTTGGCGAATTTAGAGGCCCATAAGAAAATACACGCTTTTTTGAGCCAGAACATACATTGTTTAGCTACTAATATTGTTTCTGAAATTTGTAGCGTATTTTTAATTGAGCTTTATAATATTTTGTTTTTCGATTATTTGAAGTATCAGTAATATAATTTCCATTTTTCTTATATTGAACAAGTTTTTTGTATTTAGTTTTATTTTTAGGAATCTGTCTATTACGTACAATACGATTTATTAACTGGTTTGGTTCATGATCTCTATTTTGGTTCAATTTCTCAATCCTTTCAATTTTCTGCTTTTCGTATAGTTTGCTTAAGTCTTGGATATATTCTTTATCAAAATTTTTTATTATAAAATCAATGGGTCTCTTTTTTGTAGTTGAGTGAATGGTGTTATTATAATAGGTAAAAATTTTAAAAAGCTTTTCTTACAATTCTAAATTTGTATTTCTCTATCGGCCTCCATTAGTCTTAAATGTTCATTTAATGTTCCGTAAATTCGTTCAATGTCAGAGTTTCCGGTTTTTAAATATGCTGTAGTTGTATGTGTCTCCTTTAAAAACAAACGAACTGCGCTGTGTAAGATACAACGGTCATTATCAAATACGAATTTATTCATCTTGCCTAAAAATTGTATACGTTATTTTAAGGCTTCTAAAATAGCGATCCAATTTCGATCGTTAAGCTTTTGAAATGTAGCATATTTCGAAAATTCATCAATTATTGACAGATACAATATATTTCTGTATGGAAACCAAATGTCTACGCGTATATGCACTATGTCATTAAAAAGTGTTGGGGTTTCAGTAATTTGTTATGGAATTTTAAAGGTTTTTCTGTCATATTTAGCTATTTGGCAAACTGAGCAATTATTAATTATACATTTTATTACTTTGTATAATTTAGGGTAAAAGTATTTGTTTTTTAATTCAAGGAAAACTTCTTGTATTTCCCTATGACTATTACGTAAATGTTCATTCTCTATAATTGTCCATATCTCATTTTTATCAGTGATTTCTTTTAAATTAATATTTGATCTGCACAAAGTTAAACAACCGTTTTCAAAAAAATTTACATATAAATACGGAAACTTCATAAAAAGTTTATCGCTTTCACAAAAAATGCACATAACTGCTCTATTTATTAAAACCCTCTCCATGATATTTTTTTAAATTAGAATTTTCTGTGACTGTTATATATGTATATAAAAGGGAAGTGTAACCAAACGGACGTGTAATCATACGAGCTCCGCCCTTGTGACATTTATCGTTGTTTAAAACCAAATAACTAATTTTACAAATCCCGCGAAAGAGACGCTTAAACGAAAGTGCAAGTTTTCAATAAAGTGTCTAGTTCTGTTTAGATAAACTAAATATTTATAATAACTAATTTATAATTTATTAAAAGTGATAAATAAACAATCAAACATACAAAGGAACTGTTATATACATATATGAGTTAAAAGTTGAAAGAGACAACAAATAAAATAATCCCGGTTGTCTGTGGTGTTGCACAGTGGACTCAGGCCATAATAAGTGATTAGAGTTACCACACCAAATTTTGCTTTCGCGATTTTTTACAAACTTTATAATAATAAATAAGATTAAAATATATCAAAAATAATAATAAATAAAACTAAAATAAACAAACAAACAAAGTATTGTCGGTAATCGCCATGCGTGTGCAGCGCTCTCCCAGTTGGGAGAGAACGAGATCCATGTGCGAGTCAAAACAACCAATTAACACTAATTTTCGCTCTTCGTGGAGTGCAGAGTGGCAAACCTCCAATAATGTCCTGCTCCAGTATAGCAGTGGATTGTGCGACAACGACAACAAATTCTTCCCCAACAACAACATCTGCCTTCTCTACGTACGGTACAACAACTAATTTCTCAACTACAACTGCGACATCAATAAGTTCTTCTGCCTGTGCGCAAATTCCGCCAAAAGGCGTCCAGGTACGTCAACTGCAATCGCTACCAAAGAGAGCACGAACCTCACACACGACAGATAAATTGAAAACAACGCCAAACAGAAACAAAAACCAAAAAATTGCAAAAAACCCAAGCCAAAGTAAGCTATCAAACTACTGGTTGAACGACACTACTTCGGAAAGTAAAAACAAATTTGATGGTTTGACCGTTGATAATGACGAACTAGCTGAACCCCTCCCACAGTGGACAAGTTGATCAAAATGAGTCCGAAAAAGAAAAAACAAATAGTCCGAAAAAAAAAGTTTAAACAAACCACCCCCTATATACGTACAAGACGTAGAATGGATAAAGACATTATAAAATGCGCTAACCGTTCTTGAAGACAATAACTTTGTATTTAAAATATTAGCAAACAATGAAGAACGAGTTCGATCGAATGACTCGGAAACATACACAAAAGAAACATACGCTAACCAAGAAGAAATTAAAAACATAACTCAACGGACAACAAAAAAACCACCACTGTTTAGCATAAAACTAGGAACAAATACTAACAATAATGATATTTATAGCATTAACAAATTATTGCATTGCATCGTAGTTTTTGAGGCATCTTATCATAAAAGAGAAGTCGCGCAATGCACTAAATGCCAAAAATATGGACATGCAAAAAACCACTGTACAAGAGATCCACTAAGTGCGAAATGGAAACTACCTAACAGGTGAATGCAAAAAAAACAACCAACGCAGAATTACATTAAATGTGCCCTATGTCGTGGAAATCATACTGCAAACTACAAAGCCTGTGAAATATACAAAGCCATAACAATTCAGGGGTTTCCGTCTTTACGCAGAAAGGATCCGTTATTACTACAGACCAAAAATATGGATGGATCAGCAATTGAACCAGGCGTAAGCTATGCCGAAATTGCAGGGTCATCAAATCCAAATAACTGAAGAGAATACAAAAAATTTAAACGATAGTCATATTAATGAACTTAAAGACATGGTGAAATCCCTAATCACTCAAATGACTAATATGAGGAATATCATTACAATGTTACTAACAAGCTTAAATGCACGAAAGTAAAGGTTGAAAAATTGTGGCTTGGAATGCAAATGGCCTAACAAAACATTATCTTGAGTTGAAGCAATTTCTGTCTGACAAGAAAATTAATATAGCACTAGTTTCAGAAACACATTTTACGAACAAAAGCTATTTAGTATTTCCTGGATATAAAATTTATGTGACAAATCATCCTGATGGTAAAGCTCATGGTGGGACAGCTATCATAATAAATTCACTATTAAAACATAATGAAAGTTAACCATATGCAACACCTCATATTCAATCCACTACTGGGCAAATTGAGGATATACGTGGGCCAATACTCATCTCATCAGTTTACCCCCAGACACCTAATAACGACGTATTAATATGATGACTACATAAAGACGCTTGGCATAAGATGCATTGCAGCTGGAGATCTGAATGCAAAACACACTGACTGGGGATCTAGGCTAACCAATAAAAAAGGACGAAATCTGATTAATGCTATAAACAAAAATAACTGCAAATTTTGAGGCTCAGGTGAACCCATATACTGGACAACAGATAGGAAAAAGGTACCAGATCTAATCGACTTCAGCATAACAAAAAACATAAAGTGTAACCAATAAAAATATAAAGCTTGTTTTGAACTTTCTCCGGACCACTCTCCGATAATATTTGGCTACACAACTGATATCAAACCCATAGAACAAATAACTAAGACAATCTGGAATGAGAATCGACAGCATATTGAAAATCAATTAGAGATGTCTATCACACTAAAAACACAACTAGACATTGAACGTGCCATTATTCACTTCAACGATGTGGATGCCAACAGCATAAATTTAGAAGAAATAAACCTACAACGGATATTTTCATAAGAAAGCAAATTACTGAGAAGAGAAAGTTGAGAAATTGGTGGCAGCTAACTAGATTGACTGAGGAGGAACACAATTTAAATATAGCCTGCAAAAAACTCAATAAAATATTAACTAAAAGACAAAATATAGAAGTTGAAATTATCTAAAAAACTTGGCGCCTACCCAGTATACTAGCTATTTATTATAGAAATGCACGAAGAAATTAAAAACTCAGATAAGGTATCAGTTACCACTACGGAAAGATGACAACTCATGGGCTTCTACCAATGAAGAAAAAGCAACAACATTGGCTAAATACTTTGAAAAGTCCTATCAAATGACGAAGATAAATATATTGAAACACGCAATGACTTAAATATAGACATTACAACTAAAATTAAGAAAACAAACACAACAGATATAATTAATTGCATTAAAAAAACGAATAAACCACAAAAAAGCACCAGGATACGATATGTTGACAGGCAAAGCACTCGCTGAGCTACCTACTATTGGTTATAATTACTTAAGGAATGTTATCAACTCAATTTTCCGACTACAATTTTTTCCCAAAGTATGGAAAGTTGCCGAAATTATTGCACTGCCGAAGAAGGGAAAAGATGCTACAACTGCTTCGTCATATATACCAATTAGCCTACTTCGCATAATTTCTAAAGTTGCTGAAAATTATTACATGATAGACTTAGCCAATAAAAACATTATATCAAACCATCAATTCGGCTTCAGAAAACGACATAACGTATAACATGATTGTTGGAAGTTATCGTAGTTATCGTTACTTCTACGTCAAATATAATGAAGAGTGTTCGTCTATTCATCTTACAACAGCTGGAGTTCCTCAAGGGAGTGTTTTAGAACCACTGATATATGTCATATTTACCTCAGATATACCACTTGCAAAAAATCTGAATACCACAATTGCTAACTTTGCTGACGACACAATACTCTTAGCATCTGACAAAAATCTAAATACTGCGACTGCAAATCTGCAGATATATACAGAGAATGTTAAGGAATAGTTTGATAAATGGTTGAAAATTATTGAAGATAAGACTGTACAAATAATTTTTACAACTAAAACAAAATTAATCAAACCCAATACCTATTAAAATAAACAATAAATAGTTATATAAAAATAGGGTCTACTACTAAATACCTTGGTATACACATGGACTCATAGTTAAATTGTCACTACCACATCAAACAAAAAAGGAAACAAATAAAAGAAAAATTTAGGCAACTATGTTGGTTAATGGGTAAACAATCTAAACTCACAATTAACAACAAGCTGCTATTATACAAGTGTGTTATAAACCCAATTGGGAAGTGTGGACTTCAAGTATGGGGAACGGCAAAGCGGTCACACATAGCAAAAATTCAACGACAGCATTCTAGAATATTAAGAGTGATCATAAAGTATGGTTGGTACAGAACAAATGAAGACATACACCGCAAACTAAATATGACAAGAATTGACGAAGAGAAAAAAGTATATCCACAAAATACTACGATAAACTGCATGGGCATAATAACGAAGAAATAAACGAGTTGCTACATCTACAGGGTGGCCCCAATGAGACCTAGTGATGTTAAGCATGTGTAACTCTTGTAATAACGGGTTTTTTTAAAATGATTTATTTTAATATGTTAAATACATTTTATGGAAATTTAACGTGACTATGTGTGAAATATGATACAGGCATTGGCTCTTTTTAGCGCATTTTGCATTACACGGCGTAATGTTTCTGGTTGCAGGCTCCGTATTTCGTCTTGAGCTGTCCAAGTGTCTGTGGTTGGTTAACATACACTTTGTCTTTTAAATATCCACATAAAAAAAACAATCGGGCGCAGTTAAATCTGGTGAACGAGGAGGCCAAGGGAAATCTGAATTTCTTGAAATAATGCGTTCACCAAAAATTTCACGCAGCATGTCAATAGTTTGCCTAGCAGTATGCGCAGTGGCTCCATCTTGTTGAAACCACAAATTAGGATATTGCTCCACCATTGGCCGCAAAAAGTTGTCGATCATTGTTCTGTAAGAAGCCCCGGAGACCGTTTCTGGCGTTTCATCCTCATTCTCAAAGAAATATGGGCCGATGATTTTTGTGGCCATAACACCGCACCAAACAGTGCATCTGATTGGGTGTGACTGATGCTGATGTATTGCCCTTGGATTTTCGGAGCCCCACAACGGCGAAGTAAACTTGTAATCATGGAAGATGTGGGCGCTGATCTTACGTTAAAAAAACGGCGATAATTTCGCTGCGTCAGAACAATTGATCGTTGAGAAGAATAATAAAATTCGATTTTAATGCGTTGTTGTGGACTGTAGGTATTCATTTTAAATTTCCAAGAGTTCAGTTATAATCTACAAAAAGAAAAAATAAATTATGTTAAAAAATAAAAAAGTTATTTGTGTTTCACATCAGCTGGTCTTATTTGGGCCACCCTGTAGAAGAAACCACCATGTGCCGTTTAAAGAGAACTCGACCAAACGACCTAATGAACTAGGAAATCTAGCCTACGCATATTTGTATTAATATTATAAATGTAAATGTAAATAATTATTATAAACATAAAATTTATTATAATTGATCATAAAGTGTTCTAATATAATTATAGTTAATTATTATAATTAATGTAAATAATTTTTGTTGAATCACTTATTGGCACTGGCGAAAATGTGTTTTTTTATATTAATTTCCAAACAAATTGTCATATCGTGTGCTAGGTGTCAAAATAATAGTGACAGATGTATGAAATAAAGGGAAATAAAAATAAAAAAAATATGTGTTTGACACGCTTTGTTCACAATTTTTATAAAAAACTTTTCTTCTTGGCCGTAGTTAAGGTAAATTTGGTTTTTATAGTATTTAATACATTTCTCTGTTATAAATATATATTTGAAATTATCTTCAAGCGCGCTGTCGACAGTTGCATTTACTGACATTGTATCTATATTTTGACACTGTTGAGCCTGAAGTTCAGTCTCATCATTTTCGATATTAGATGTGTTTCTTTCAACGCGAGTGTGAATAAAACGCCCGCTTATCCATACATATGGACCGCTTAGTTAATACATGGTGTTTGTATCCGCTTACGGTTTAACGCCTCAAACAGAAGTGCTACCAAGACATTTTTGTTGTCTATTGAGAAAAAGATTAATCCAATAATTAGCCGCTGTAATGATACCAAAAGCTGTCAATATATAAAATATATAGTATATTATCGTGTATTAAATAATATGTACACATTTAAAGTTAAATTACCAACGCTTGCTCCGATTCTGCCATTTTCAATTTTTCCTTTTTCTAATAAAATTGGTTTACAGATGTGTATGTATAAGCACTTTAATTGTCAAAACAAGTGCTGCCAAATGCTAGAATGTTAAGCGACGAGTAGCGTTTTATTCACACTCGCGTTGAAAAAAACACAGCTATTATTATACACTTTGGCATTTCCCTAATTATCATTATTTTGTTCAAAGTAGATACTTTGAACGACATAATGAAGGTATCTGCAACAGTGTTATCGTCTTCTTTAATATATATTACTTCAAAATCATATTCATTAAGAAGAATTTTCCTTCGTTGTAATTTCATATTAGGCTCCTTAATATTATGTAACCAAGTTAAAGGTTTATGATCTGTTTATATTATAAATTTTCGCCCATATAGATAAGTTCGAAAGTGTTTCACAGACCAAACCATAACTAGGGCTTCCTTCTCAATAGTGGAATATCGAATTTTATGATCGGACAGCGTACGAGATGCATAGCATATTGGGTGGATATATTGACTTAATACAGACCCAATAGCAAAGTGGGATACATCTGTCGTGAGTATAAATTTCTTTTCAAATCTTGTGATTGTAAAACGGGTTCATTGGTTATAAGTTTTTTAGAGTATTAAAGGCATTCAAAAAGTATATATTTTTAATGTCTAAAATTGCATTTTTTTTTTTCAAAGGTTGCACCATAGGATAGGCAACTTTCGCGTAGTCCCGTATAAATTTTCGGTAGTATCCCGTCATACCAAGAAATTGTTTTATTTCATTTATATTAGATGGTGGTTTCATATTTTCTATGGATTTTTTTTTTTGAGGGGTCTGGTTTAATATCTTCTCCTGATACATCATGTCGTAAAAATTTTGTGGTTAATTCTGCGAATTGACATTTGTTAAATTGTATTTTTAAAGCAAACGTAAAGTATTAAAAATCTTCTTAATGTATACTATATGTTCATGAAAGCTAGTAGAATATATTAAAATATCGTCTAAGTAGACAACAGAAATTTTGTTTATATGTACTCTTAAAACATAATTGATTAACCTGAAAGGTTGCAGGTGCTGTTTTAAGACCAAAAGGCTTTCGTGTAAATTCATAATGGCCATCTGCAGTTCAAAAGGCCGTTTTAGCTCTATCATTAGGTTCCACATTGCGCTAGTTACGTACTTAGCCTGGCACTACACACAAAAATAATATTAGATCCTCAACCTGATATTGTATAGGGCGTCCAAAAGGTGCCGGTCTATTCAATTCAGGAAGGTCACTAATTTATTTAAGTTGAACTAAAATGTTAGATCCTCAACTTGAAAGGATATAGGGCGTCCAAGGGATGCCGGTTTATTTCAATTCAAGAAGGTCACTAACTATTCAAACTGAATCAGTCAACTTCCAAACTTATTAGGATACAGGCGTCCGAAGGATGCCGATTTATTCCTTTCAAGTAGGTTGTTAACTTGTTCGAGCTGAACTGAGTTCTATCAAGTTTCAAGGTGTAGGGCGTTCAAAGGATGCCGATCTACTCCTAGATAAAGGAAAGACTACTTAGTTTCAGTGTAGTGTACCAAGTGTAGTTTATTATAAATATCAAGTCTTTTTATACTTAAAATGTGCTGTGTAAGCTTATATCAATAAGTATATGTTCTAAATATATTAAGTATATGTATCTACAAGGTTTGTTTACCTTATGTTTAAATATATATTCTAGATACATTGTTTGTGTGTGCTTACAGAGTTTGTTTACCTTATGTCTATATAATAATGAAATATATATTCTAAATACATTGTGTGTGTGTGCTTACAGAGTTTGTTTACCTTATGTCTATGTAATAATGAAATATATATTCTAGATACATTGTGTGTGTGTGCTTACAGAGTTTGTTTACCTTATGTCTATGTAATAATGAAATATATATTCTAAATACATTGTGTGTGTGTGTGCTTAAATGTGGTCATTGATATCGTCGCTGCCTGCTGCTTGCAGTTATGCAGTCGTTGCATTTTTGGAGCTGTTGAACCTGCTAGTATATTATGTGGTTGGGTTGCTCGGTTATTTATGCTGCTGTTGCAATTCTGGAATCGTTGAACTTCTTAGTGTTTATGTGTTTGGGTTTTAGGTGGTTTAGGTGGTGGTGGTGATGAGGGTGTAGTGATCTTTGACACCATAGGTGGGAACGTAACTCCTCCCCCCTTAGAGTAGAGCGAAGGCCAGAGAGAGTACTCGATGGCTGGAGCGATCGTAGGTAATGGTTCCGGTATGTATTTGATTGTGGTTGTTTTGTATATTCCTAGAATGAAAGCGATTAGTGATATGATTCCCAAAATAGTTAATGCAGTGGTTGTGAAAGTGGCTCTAATGTTGCTTTCGTATTGTAGTACTGCTATGGATGCGTTGTGTTTAAAGTTGAATTCTTGTAGGCTTATTGATGATGAGATTGATAAGGTTTGGACTGCTAACTTTGGTGGAAGTATTAGTTGGACTTCATCCCAGAATATTTCATGAGTGTCTGTGTAGATGATGCCATTTATGTCCACTGTGCAATGATTGAATGTAACCATTATGGTGCCTTCTACTAGTATGTTGCTTGAGTTACTGCAATTATACTTAATTAGTGTTTGAGGTATATTAATTAATAATATGAGATTCTCTCTAGGTTGATATATTGTGGGTGTCATTTCTATGTCGTCTAAATGACAGCTAGGTGTTTTGTTGTTAAATATTGCGCCAATGCAGGTTGAGTCTTCTTTCGCGATTTCGTTGTTTGGGTTTTTACAATAATAAGTGTTTTCTATTGATTTGCATGCTTCGTCGAAGAACTGAATTTTCTTATCATTATATGTTACATATGGTTTGGTTATTATTTGTTTTGTGTTATTTATAGGTAGTAGAATGATATTATAAAATTTACAATCATAGTTTTCGATTTGGGGTATTTTAACATTAAAAATTATATTTGAATTATTGTAATAAGCTTGTAAGTCTAGTATATTGTACATGTGTTCATCAGATATTATGTTAATGTTTTCTTCCGTTAACAACTTCCGTATTTCTTTAATTTCTTCTTGGTTCAAAATTAAGTTGGAAATTATGTTTAATTTGGCTAAAATAATTGCTTGTGAAATGTCTTTAAGGTGGTTATTGAGGGTGTCTATATTGAAGTTAATTTGGTTTATATATTGAATTTCTTGTATAATATTGTCTTCTTTGTGTATTGTGTTTGACAGTTCTTCTAAGTAGGAAATTATATGGTATTGTTCAAGGTTAATGTGGTTTGTTATATTTTTCATTCTATTTAACATTTGGTTATTTAATAGGTATTGTTGTATTGCAAAGTTGTTTGTAGTAGATTGGTCTTTTTGTAATTTTGTTATTTCTTCATTAAGGTTGTTGGCATCATTTGCGTCCATACTCCCTGTAATAAATTTAATTACTGTACCTAGTCCGTTTATTAGTCCGCGTTTATGTCTTTTGGTGGGTAATAATGAGAATAGTGTTTTGCTGAGGTCATTGAATTTTTGGTTTGATACTTTTAATAAAGTTTTCAGGGATGTATGAGGTTCAAATTCTACTAAAACTTGTGAAATTTTTTGTAGATTATTTTCATATTCTGTTAGGTTGATGATATGTAATAGGTTAAAATAGTTGTGGATTATTTTGCATGGTTCGAGTTTAATTTGGATTAAATTTTGGTCATTTTCTAGTTTTTGTATGTGTATGGATTGTGTAGTCACGACGTGTAATCTGAAATTTGCAATTTTTTAAAAATTGTTTATTGTGCATTTTGTTTTTATTTTAATTGTTTTTATTGTGTTATTATTTACATATTATTTTATTAGGTGAGTTCGTGCAATTTCCGTTTATTTACTACCTGTGATATTTTCTCACAATATGGTGTTTTTTTACGTGAAATATTGTGATATGCCCTCACAATTTTTGATACACGACTCACTTTTATTAAATTATTAGGAAAGTAGTTTTTCCTCTCCCCATTTTATTAAATAATTCAGATAGTTTTGTTTTCTTTTGTATTTGTATCGATGAAAAAATAATAATAAAAATAAAAAGGTTTATGTGAGAATTTGTGTTTTGAGAATCTTGGTGTTATTTTGTTTCTCCTAACTTCTTTTCTAAAGATTTTTTCATTTTCTTCCCTATATTCATGGGTATCTCTTGATACATTCAAGTTGTTTATTTTGGTATTTTTAATTTTTTCAAGATGTTCCTTAATTTTAGGGTATAATTCATTAAGGAATTCATTTAGTTTTGTTAAGTGTTTGTGTTCATTATTGAAATTTATGTTTTTGTTAAATTTGTAAGGTCTCCCAAAAAAATAGTTCGTGATTACGTGGAGATGCGAGTAGTGGATTTCGCAAGAGGGGAACCGTTTGAATTGACGGTATTCTAGGCCTATTGACTCATCTAGAGGATCATGACTGGAGCTTCTGGAATTAATACGATACTGTATGGAGGGTGCTGGCGTCCATGCCCAAGGCAGGACCCACTGCAGAAAGCGAGATGTGGTTGGGGCGAATGCTTCTCCTACTGCATCGAGTATCTTTATATAGAGATTTGGCTGTAGCTGAATTGCCGGTGCCGTTTGTACGGCTTTACTACGATATGTAGTAAACATATATATAAATAAAAGAATAAGCAAAAATTGTCTGTTTTTATGTTTTGTTTTTACGTTTTGTTTTTGAATTTCTAATTTAGGTGGTTTTCTATCATATTCACATTTTTTGCAAGCGCTTACAACTTTGATTATTTTGTGTTCATGTTAGGCAAATAGAATTTGCGTTTCAGGTGGAGTAGAGTTTCGTGAATTCCCTTATGGTTGGAATGTTCATGGTGGCTATAGATTTCGTGTTCTTGCTCGTCTTCTATTCTTATGTCTTTTAGTATATCTATACATCATATTAGGCGACATTTTTTACTGTCAGAGAAGTATTTAGAAAAGGTTGACTGTACAATATGGAAAATGCTGTCAGTTGTATGTATGGCAGTAAGTTTATTAGGGGCAATGAAAGTTTTTAAGATGTCAATTGTCAATTGTCATTGTATTTTCACTGAAGGTATTTCTTCGTATTGTTCTCCTTTGCTTGTTTTTAAATATAGTTTCCGTAGTTATTGGTAATCCTTTGTTGCTTTGTTCTAATATGATCTGTAAGTTGAAATCGTTTAAAGGTCTTTTTGAGATAGGTATACCATCGTTCAAATTTTCGTCACTGCTGTGAATGGTGGTGGTAGTTGTTTCATTTATGTTTAGGTCAAAATTTTCGACTTCAGTGGGACTGCTACTTTTAATACGGTTTAGTGCGTCGGCATTTGTGTTGCATTTGCTTTTCTTGTATATGGTTTCGTTTAGTGTATTAGCTGATATTTTTTTAATTGTTTTCGTTTTAGCGGTTATATGTCCAGAGATAGAGTTAGGTTTCATCTTTATTTTGTTTTTAGAATTGTTTGTTATTAGGGTGTTCTTGTCAAGGTCGATTTTTGCTTTTAATATTGTTAGTGTATCTAACCCTAGGAGTCCATCGAAATAATTGTGGAATTTAAAAAGAAGAAATTTAAATGAACCAGATTGGTTGAATTCTGTGAAAATTGGTAAAGTGACTGATTTATTAAGTTTATACTTTTTAGAGACTGTAGATATAGTAGTTTCTTCGCATTGTTGTTGTTCGTGTTCAGGTATGTATTTAGGGTTGATGAATGAACTAGATGCACCTGTGTCTATTAAAAACCGAAGTGGTCTACCATATGGGGATGAGATATCCATGTTTATTTATTTCGTTTATTGGTTGTTGTATTTCCATAATGTTGATGTCTTCTACCTTGTTGTTTTGGTGTCTGTTGAAGTGACTTTGTGTTGATTGATAGGGTGTAAAGTTCTGTCTTGTATTCTGTCTTGGTTGATATTGCCTATTAAACATTGGTTGGGATATTTGAAATCTTTGCATTTAGTATTGAGGATTTTGGTTTTGCCAGAATTGTGGTTCGGGGTAGGGGCAGTTATTATATCCGTAGGGTGTGTTTGGTGAAAATTGTCGTTCTTTTTGATAGTAAGTTAGAGCAGTACATATGTCTGTTGGGCGCATTGCTCTGATGATTCCACCTAAAGGTTCTCTTAAACCTGATAAGAAAACGTTTAGACACATGTCTTCAAATAAATCTTTCTTTGAACTTAGTATGACTTGGTTAGTTTCTTTCATACGTATATTACTTATTTATGTGGATTGGATGTTTAGAATTTCGTCATAGAATTGCTCAACTGTTTTGTAATATTGTTTGATGTTGTGTAATTCCCTAATTAATGTACTTTCGTCTCTCTTGTCAGTATATAGGTCCATCAGGGTTTTCTTAATGTCATCCCAAACAAGATTGGTTAAATGTGAGTTTAAGGCTTCATTTGCTGGTCCTATTATCTTATTTCTTATTGCTCTAAGCAATACCTGTCCGAAAGGAGTATTGTGTGTGTTCCTGATAAAAAGTAAAATTTCTTCTACATTTTTTATAAAGTCTGGTAGAAATTTTTTGTTTCCGTCAAAGGTGTGTAAGTCTTTAATTACGTCTGGGATTCTTAGGCTGTTAAATATTTCTGTTGGGTTAGCCATTTCTGAAATGTTATTTGTATTTGTGTCTTTTATTTGGTTAAGTATTCGTTCGGAAGCCCTACGTTTATTGGTATGAATTGTTTCTTCTGGTATACTTGGAAGTGTTATTGGATTGTTGTTAGTGATTGGACTTGAAGCTTTCGTTTGAAGTTTCGTAACATTACTTTTATATGTATATATATATAAATATATTTATTATTTTTTTATAAATAATTCAGTTCTTGACTTACATGCAATATATTGTAGCCCAAAATGTAGTATTCATATCGTGAGTTTTATTGTTACTTCTGGTAAATGTTGCCGTGTTGTCTCTGCTTTATGTTGCCGTGCTATGTTGTTGTGAGATGTTGCTGTGTTGATGTTTATGGGTAATGTTGCTGTATTAATGTTGATGTATTTCTGCTTAATGTTGCTGTGAAATGTTGCTGTATTTCTGCTAAATGTTGCTGTGAAATGTAATTGTATTTCTGCTTAATGTTGCTGTGAAATGTTATTGTATTTCTGCTTAATGTTGCTGTGAAATGTTGTTGTATTTCTGCTTAATATCTATGTTGACTACAAGGAGTTAAAACTCGCCGGTTTGCTAAACTTGTGGAGGTTGACACTGATGTGCTCTCAGTGATAGAGTTTCGCTAGTGATATTCCGTCACTGCTGACTCCGTTCCAACTCGTAGAAACCGTTGGTCAGGACTACCGACTGCGCCAGTTACGTACTTAGCCTGGCACTACACACAAAAATAATATTAGATCCTCAACCTGAAATTGTATAGGGCGTCCAAAAGATGCCGGTCTATTCAATTCAGGAAGGTCACTAATTTATTTAAGTTGAACTAAAATGTTAGATCCTCAACTTGAAAGGATATAGGGGGTCCAAGGGATGCCGGTCTATTTCAATTCAAGAAGGTCACTAACTATTCAAACTGAATCAGTCAACTTCCAAACTTATTAGGATACAGGCGTCCGAAGGATGCCGATTTATTCCTTTCAAGTAGGTTGTTAACTTGTTCGAGCTGAACTGAGTTCTATCAAGTTTCAAGGTGTAGGGCGTCCAAAGGAAGCCGATCTACTCCAAGATAAAGGAAATACTGCTTAGTTTCAGTGCAGTGTACCAAGTGTAGTTTATTATAAATATCAATACTTTTTATACTTAAAATGTGCTGTGTAAGCTTATATCTAAGCTTATATCAATAACTATATGTTCTAAATATATTAAGTATATGTATCTACAAGGTTTGTTTACCTTATGTTTAAATATATATTCTAGATACATTGTGTCTGTGTGTGCTTACAGAGTTTGTTTACCTGTCTATGTAATAATTAAATATATATTCTAGATACATTGTGTGTGTGTGCTTACAGAGTTTGTTTACCTTATGTCTATGTAATAATGAAATATATATTCTAAATACATTGTGTGTGTGTGCTTAAATGTGGTCATTGATATCGTCGCTGCCTGCTGCTTGCAGTTATGCAGTCGTTGCATTTTTGGAGCTGTTGAACCTGCTAGTATATTATGTGGTTGGGTTGCTCGGTTATTTATGCTGCTGTTGCAATTCTGGAATCGTTGAACTTCTTAGTGTTTATGTGTTTGGGTTTTAGGTGGTTTATGTGGTGGTGGTGATGAGGGTGTAGTGATCGTTGACACCATAGGTGGGAACGTAACTCGCTATAGCCCGCCAGCACACACACTCTTATCGTGCGCTATGACCAGACTGTATATACACTACACACTTCAGTCTGATGAAAGCCTTTTGCTAGGTCGATGGTACTGAAATAACAACATTTTCCCAATTTTTCAAATATGTCTACCATATTTGGAATTGGAAACTTATCATCAATTGTTTGCTCATTCAATTTGCGATCATCAATGACAATTAGCCACTGTGGTGTACCGTTTTTGTCAGCCTTTTTGGGTACAACCCATAAAGGTGAATTATAAGGGCTATTACTTGGTACAATTTTTTTTTGGGCTAGCATGTCTTGTATTTGCCGATCAACCCCCGCGCGATGTATATATATAAAGCCTACTGTATATTGGGGTGTCGGTTTTTGTTATTATTTTAAGTTGGATTTCTGTAGTAAAATGTAGACTGTCTCCTTCTTTGTAGAAAAGATCTTGGTAATTATTTAGAAGCTTTCTTAAAATTTCCTCGTCTTTTGAGTTTAAGTGTTGATCAAAACTAACCATCGAATTTTATTCCATTTCTTCTTCATAGGTAAGTACATGTAAGCGTTCGTTTTTAGGTATTCATCTACGTTATTTTTTCTTATGCATTAAAGTATATAGGTAATGTTGCACAATCTGTTTTTAATTTTCTTCCTTTATAATCAATTATGGAATTTAAGTTAAGTAAAATGGTATACAAAATTGATTTTTTGTTGATATATTTCTACCCAAAATTTTAATGAAAATATTGTCGGTATTACTGCATATTTAGGGTTACATAATTTTGGGTTTATTACACTGAATTCCGCCCCTGTATCTATGATAAATCTAAGTTGCTTTATATGTGTTTGTACTATTATATAGGGTAGTTTTCGTCGGCGGCTAATTGAAAATTTTTATAACTTTCGTTAACACCCAATTCCATTGGTTCGATTGATGATTGGTCATGTTTCTTATCATAAAAATTCTGATTCTACGATATTGATGTTGTGGTCTGTTAGTTTGTCCGTTCTTATTATAAGATTGCCTCATCTGTACTGAAGAATTTGGATGTGAAATATTATTAGACTGATGTCCCTGTTGCTGTTGAAATCTTCTATTATTGTTGCTATAATTTGGATGTGAAATATTTTTAGACTGCTGTTCTTGTTGGTGTTGAAATCTTCTATTATAATAGAAATCTTCTAATAATTATTATTGTTATAATTTGGATGTGACATATTATAATTGTAATATTGTTGTGCGTCTGAATGTCTATTTATTCTATTTGTATTATGTTGTATATATTCTCTATTGTTATTAAAAAATTTAAATTTATTGTTATCTTTCAAATACCCATTCGATTTAATAATATTATAAGCTTCTTTTAAATCTTTAGGACTTCTGCTAACGGCTCTGGAAAGCCGTGTTTGAAAGAATTGAGAGCGATTCTTCCATTACTTTCACAGTTAATTTCCGGACATTGATTATCACTAAAATAGAATGCGTTATTTAAACGACACAAAAAGTTATTTAGTTTGTTGTAAAAATTTTCAATTGTTGAATCGCAACGACAAGATCTTATTTTATCTATAAGTTCATCAATCGAATTACTTTCTCCATGATTATCAAATAAAATGTTTTTAATAAGTGACCAAGTGCCAGCATGGCCTTCATAAGTAATGATCTTCTTGCGTTTCCAACAATTTTGTCTTTTATATTACCCATTAGCAAAATCTTAAAATCAATAGGAAAGGATTCCAAAATAGGAATCATGGAATCGATTCTTTCTAAAAATCCCAATAAAGCATCCCCATTTCCATCATAATTCGGTATACTATTAAGATTAGTAGAAATAAGCTTAAAATTTGTATTAATATCTAGGTTATCCATTTTATATTTGGTGTTCTTTTGTTGTTGTACTGAGCTATTCTAAGTCTTCCTATCTCTTCGCAAAATTTTTATTGCTGTAATAGCTATTGTAAATACGTATGATGGCCTTTATGTAGTGGATTTGCCCCAAAAATTGTTGTATGCTATTGTTGGTATTTTATTTTATGAACTGTTATATGCTGTGTTTGTTGTTGCTCAAGGCATGACATTAGCAACGATTAGAAAGCAAAAGAAGCAGAATGAGTAAATTTCAATGACCTTAAATTGCTTTGCAGGTGACCTCCAAATTCAAAGTTCAAATCACGATCAATTCACAAATTATATGCGATTTTTTTTTATTTATTTATTTTAAATAACTTAAGTCTTTAACTTTAAATTTGTAAGTTAAGTTTTGAAATTGAAAACGATTTTTATTTTAAATATACACTTTTCGTGAATTCATTTTCCAATTTTTCGCGTCCGAGTTTTAAGAAGTTCATTAATTTAAAATTTTAACCCTTTTTTTTAGTTCAAAACTTTCTTCCAACACTTTTCGTGCGAAAACTAACTTTTTATTAAGTTTTTAAACACTTTTCGTGCAAATAAAACTTCTTTTTTTTTCTTCGCGTATTAGTTCGTGTCCGACTGCGCCAATAATGATGTGATTAATCCGTTCTTTTCGAAGGTCACTTTATTAATGAAAATAGGAAATACCTACTTAAAACTAAGTACATAATGAAATGCTTAAAAATTATCAATGGAATGTAACAAAAGGAATATAAGATAATAGGTTAAAAATAGAACAAGTCAAATGGGAGGGATAAAGTTCAAATAAAGAAAGTGGAAGGGATGGGAGAGGATAAGTAGTTTTATGAGAGTTACAGTAGGTATTGTAGGTAGTGGGAATGTTGATATGTACCTATATATATTTTTTCCTTAGACAAACTACGTCATCTAACGGGAAATCAATCATCACGAAAGGTTACAAAATACTCTAACCGAAAAAATTAGTATGCTCTATATTGAAAATAACTTACTATGTATTAAAGAAAAATTAAATAAAACTATTGAATATTCATACCATTCCATTTCAAGAGAAAAACCAAATAATGTGGAGTCAGAATATTGCATACAAGTGCAACATACAAATGCACATTATTAACGAAAGGAAACATATTTAAACAGAAGAAATTTGCATAGAGAAAATTGTAAAGAATTTATAAAGAAGGCTACATTAAAAATTATAAAAATGTTCCACGCAAAGAAAAACCGAAGTTTATAAAAAGTAATTAATATTAAAGAAAAAATAAATATGAAGATAAATTGGATATTCAATATATTAAATAAAAGTAGAAACTATAAGAAAAGCAAAAAAATTATTTTTTATTCAATAACAAAAGAGAAGTTATTCGTTCATATGCATACATATAGAGAAAAGACATATGTACATAACACGACATATGTATACATAAATGCATAATGAAATGTTTATATATAAATATACAGTGTGTCAAAAAAATCTTCGTTGCTGGGCTATACTAGCAAACTTACTCCATTTTACCCACTTTGTAATGTCTTTACTATATTCATAGGCTGATGCATACTATGTATACATAAATGCATAATGAAATGTTTATATATAAATATACAGTGTGTCAAAAAAATCTTCGTTGCTGGGCTATACTAGCAAACTTACTCCATTTTACCCACTTTGTAATGTCTTTACTATATTCATAGGCTGATGCATACTAAAGACAAAGCAAAACACCTTTCTGAAAATATCGCAGCGTTATCAAGAGAGAGCAGCAAAACCATAAGTAGCACATATCTTTAGCTCTCAAAAGTATTCGTTGCTGCAGTCGCCACATCCGTTATTCTTTTTTTTTGGGAAATTGCGTTTAATATTTGACTTTTTTGCACAAATCTGATCGAACAGGCAAACATTCTCTTGGATTTGCATTTAGTGCATTTAGTTTGATTTTCGATGTTGCTGTGCGCGAGTCAAAATGCCCAGAGGAAAAGAATTGACCGTTTCCGAAAAGAAAATCATATTGTATCTCCACAATGAAGGGCGATCTTCAAACTATATTAGTGAAATGTTTGGTAGAAGTCCTACCACTATTAGAAGTGTTATAAACCGATTGATAAATCGGGATAACCTTGAAAATATGCCTCGTTCTGGGCGACCGAAAATTTTAACACCCAGGGAAGAGAAAAAATTCTCCAAGAAAATCGCAACAATCCTCAGCTGTCCGCGCCAAAGTTAAATGATGCTCTGCAGAAAAACCTAAATACCAATGTATCAAATGAAACTGTGCGCAGGGTGCTTAGAAGTGAAAATATACATGGACGAGTCTCGCGTATAAAGCCTTTCATCTCAGCAGTAAACGTTTCAAAGAGAATTTCTTTCACTGACAGTTACAAAACGCAACCTGTTTCATTTTGGGAGTCATTCATCTTTAGCGATGAAAGTAAATTTAACATTTTCGGCACCGATGGGCGGCATATAGTGTGGCGCAAGCCGGGAGAAGCCCTACTTTTTAAAAACACAACACCAACAGTAAAGCATGGTGGGGGATCAGTGATGGTTTGGGGGTGTATGTCTGCCCGTGGTTTTGAAAACCTTGTCTTTATCGTTGGCATTATGAACGCCAAAATGTACCTGGACATACTCCAGGAAAACCTAATCCCTAGCGCCACCAAAATGGGATTTGCACCTAATGAGTTCCAGTTTCAGCAAGATAACGACCCAAAACACACTGCTTGGGTAGTTAGAATGTGGCTTTTATACAACTCCAAGCAGTTGCAAACACCACCTCAGAGTCCGGACACTAATCCCATTGAGAATTTTTGGTCTCATCTTAAAAATAAAGTAAGACAACACCACATTTCCTCAAAAACTGTATTGAAGCAGGTACTCCAAGAAGAATGGGGCAAAATAAGTCCAGAAAATTGTCGCAAATTAGTCGAATCGATGCAAAGACGTATAGAGGCGATCTGCGATAATAAAGGGCGCCACACAAAATATTAAATTATTCCTTTTTTTTTGTTTAAATAAATAAAAATATATAAAACGTATACTTTTGTGAGTAAAAAATATGGGTTACTTAGGGTTTTCCTGCTCTCTTCTGACAACGGTTCGATATTTTCAGGAAGTTTTTTGCTTTGTCTTTCGTAAGCATCAGTCTATGAATACAGTAAAGAAAGAAATCAAATAAAACATTCCAAAGTTGGAAAAATCAAGTAAGTATATTAATATAGCCCAGCAACGAAGCCTTTTGTGACATACTGTACATGCATATATATATATATATATATATATATATATATATATATATATATATATATATATATATATCCAAATTTAAAAGAGATTTTATATTATACAATTAAATCCATTATATATATATATATATATATATATATATATATATATATATATATATATATATATATATATATATATATATATATATATATATATATATATATATATATATATATATATATATATATATATATATATATATATATATATATATATATATATATATATATATATATATATATATATATATATATATATATATATATATATATATATATATATATATATATATATATATATATATATATATATATATATATATATATATATATATATATATATATATATATATATATATATATATATATATATATATATATATATATATATATATAATGGATTTAATTGTATAATATAAAATCTCTTTTAAATTTGGAGGGCCTGAATTTTAGCATGGGGGAAGTTACATAAGAATGTGGCAACTACGAATTTCTGCTCTCACATTTCACTGTTTTAAGTTCTCCATTAGTTTTAATCACTATTTATAACTTAGTCTGAATACACAATTTTTTTCTTTTATTTTATATATGTCACTGATATATTGACACCTAGTACATAATTTGACAATTGAAATTAAATAAATCACAGTGTGTCCAGTTCCAATGAGTGATGTACTAATAATAATTTACATAACATTTATTTTTGTTCATGATAGATATTGCTACTTATACTAGTTTACATATTTATTGCACATATTGATCTATATCTAGCCTGTGTTTGGTAGTTCATTAGGTCATTTGGTCGAATACACAATTTAAGATAAAAGGATTCCAACGTTATAGAAACGGTACTCAAAAGTGCTGGCGCATAAAATGTTGGTTACATTGGCAACGTGTGCTCATCCGTTGATTTGGAGACATCTTCAAGAACTTCGAGCAAAGGTGGATTGCATGTGACTGGATATATCTCACACTTGAGTTGTTGTGGTGGCTTCGAGAGGTTGGAAACGAACCGTTAAAAAGCCAGGAATTCCTCCAATGATGGCAACTTAGTTGGCTCCTGGAGCATGCGTTGAATTGCTAAGGTGCTGAATTAGGATGAATTGCAGAATTGGGTCCCATGATGTAGTGTCTGGACCCAAATTTTAAAGGCTTAAAATGCAGTTTCACGTTGTTTGGTGCAGAAATTTTACGTTTGTGGAACTCTCTACATTTGGTGTAGCTTGGAGTAATAGGCGATACAACGTTGCGTAAGTTAGCTGTCTTCTATTGTAATAACGTTCGCCGATGACGTGCCATGAGGCCACATAGTTGTCTGCCGATATCAGATGATGAATAAGAGCTTCCGCGTCTCCTATGTGGCTGTATCTATATACTGTATTTTCTGGCACTGTGGTTTGGGCTGCTTGTCCACGAGTTACACTAATCGATCTCGAATTCCATGAATTGTCGACACTGCAGATAATTACCATTAAATTTTGGTAATTCCACTTTCGTCAATTGTAATTTTGAGACATGTATCGTTGTTCTGCGTGTATTCATGGTAATGCAGCTGCTTAATTTTTGACTCATGTTCGAGATATGCGGCAAGTTCTTGTGAAATTTTTTTTCGCGTTTGAAAAAGGTATCAATGTCAAATTCTCACACATAGAATTACTCAGCTGCAAAATGTGAATGACGTAGTAATATTTTTGTTGCTAAAGGTGCTGCAATTATGATTATGATGTCTCTTTAGGGCAGCTATTACAAACGTATGTGGAAGTGGTGCTTTATGGCTACTAAAGAAGGCTCTTAGTGTGAATTGTTTTTCAAAAACAATTTTGAAAATAAATGAACGTGAATTTAATCTAGTACTCAAAAATTATGAAAGACGAGATGGAAGTTTTACAGAGGATTCAGGATCACGAACATCAACAGATAATAGCGAAGCTAATAACGAATTACAAATCAAGCAAACTCAAAACTTCTTGCATTAAGATGCGGATAAATTTGGAGGCCAGAAACCGAAGAACCTTGCACCGAAAGAAAGGTAATTTAAACATAGAGAGATTTCACTGTATAGCCTATCATCGATCTGTCAGCGGCATGCGAGGTGTGCACGCGCTAACCAGATACACAGTTGCGTGCAAGCAATTAAGAAGGCATAAGGTAAAGACGAAACTTGTCAAGCAAATTCGAAGATACTAGAAAGAGGCAGTGCTTAGAGAGTCGATCCAGCTGTCTGACGTTTTCGGAAATCCAAATCGAATCATTTCCAACAAGGGAGCAGCATTTATTACTAATCTTTTTGAAGAATACTGTACCAAGAACTTCATTATCCATCATCTGGTCACTACTCGAGTTCCACGAGGAATCGGACAATCGTATGCATGAATCAAATCATTATCAGAATTTTAACCATGCTATCCGATGAAGAGCCTTTAAAATGATAAGTCGCGTACAAATGATAATAAATTATACCGTTTCCAGAAGTACTCAAAGGACATATTTCGAAGTTCTTGTCGAAGTTCGTATGTCATCACCTGAAAATCATGGACTACGAGAAATCTTCGCCGAAGATATCCTCGAGGCTTTTGAGGAACTGCGACGTGAAATGCTAGAAAAAGCTAATCAGCAAATTATCAAAATTCAGGCAGAAAATCGTGTCGGGTACAATAAAAAGCAGAAAAAAGCGAACAAGTATAAAATTGGCGACTAGGTTGTTATTCTACGCACGCAATTCGGACAGTGTTTCAAACAATTTCCAAAATTTTCTGGACCCTGTGATATCATCAAGGTGAAACTTTATAACCGCTACGAATTAAGAAAAATTGGATGTCAAAAAGATCGAGTTCAATGATCTATAAGCAAGCAGAAGAGTTAGCATAGCGAGTGCCTGAAGTTGTTGCACGAAAATCATATACTCGTAAATATATCATTTGAAATATATATATATATATATATATATATATATATATATATATATATATATATATATATATATATATATATATATATATATATATATATATATATATATATCATTTGAAAAATAATTTCTCCGAAAATGTTTGTATTTATTTCCATTCATAAACATAGATGGAATCACGGTTTTAAATATTTCGTAACAGAGGCACTAAAAATTGTTGTCATGAGTACACGTAAAAGAAAAAGTTCTCTTTCGCAAAACATTTCTGATGAACTTAATATTAACTTCTTTTTGGAGGAATCCAGAAAATATGGATATATAAATAATTTATGTCTTCCAAATTTTTCCGCATTTGGCACAAAGATGAATTGAGTGTCAAATTGTCATTATCTGTTGTAAGTTCTCTTTCACCAATTTCTAAAAGTAAATCGGCGGAATTTTCCTTTCGAGCTCTCATATTAATTATACCAAAAACAATATACAGAAAGACCTTTCATTGCTCTCTTGAGTGAGAATCAACATATTGAAGTGTATGCCAACCACATTGGAATCATGATCTGCAATTTCACGAAGCAGTCGTGAATATGTATCCATCGTCAGCCACACCCATGGCTATTGTTGTTTGCACATTCGTATGAATAATTTAGTGTGTGTGTGTGTGTGTGTGCTCACAGCAGAAGCGAATGATTTGAAATCAACTTTTTATTTTTTGTTGTGTGGCTGGGGCAAAATACACTAGAATGAATTTTCTGTGGGGCTTAAAACAAAGCATTTGTGGTTTTGCGTATAAGAAAGATTTGCCATGTTAAGACGAAGCATAATGCGTGCATATTAGAACACTTGATACACAATATAAAATAAATATGTTTGCATGAGATCTTTTATAAAGACCAATAGCGCAAGTGGTAAGGCGTTGGTCTATCAATTTTATGATGCCGTGTCAAGTCCGCTGAGAAATGTGTTTATTTTTATATTTTTTTATTGTTCATCCTTTTGTGAAAGCAAACTAATAATTATTTTTGTAAAAAATATTAAGAATAGTTTCTATTTTAGCATAAATTATCGAGTATTAAATAATTTTACTAAACCACAATGAATTGCTGCTGCTTTAGCAGATCATTACAGAAAAGAAATTTATATCTTCTAAAAATAGTCATAACGGTGTTTCTTAACTCACATACATAAATTAATGTGGGCTTGAAATTGTGTTAGGATTTGTACGATTTCAATACCTTTGTTTATGTTAGTTTTTGATGCTTTTGCGCAATTCGTCTGAAGAAGCTCATAAATTTCACAAAATCAAACAATTCGTTCGTCAATTAATATGTGCAATTTTAGGAAGTTTTTGTTTTTTCATATATGCTATATTAAGTAAATTGTTAGATTGGATTTTATTCTTAAGGCCGATTTACATATAGCGTAAAAACGCCAGGCAGCAAAACGCTAGCAGCAGAAAAAACTGTCGCTTCGATAAAGTTTCCATGTAATCAAATGGAGCCACTTACACATAGCGTTTTGCAGCTAGCGTCGGCGGAGCGTCTTCGGGCAGCAAAATTTTGGTTGCCCCTGGTAGCGTTGCTAGCGTCGTTTTGGAGCGGCCGAATCTCTTTATAGAATGGATCCTTAGAAGGTTAGTGTGATCAGGCTTAATTAGCCAGCCACTAACAAAAGCAATGGACCATGACACCACTGAAATGTAATAAAAAAAACAGAGAGAGAGAGACCTAACGGAACAAAAGAGGTGTAATAATGAGACAGAGTTGATTAGAGTGTGTGGTGGAATGAGAGAGTACATGAACATAATTTGATCAGTCAGTTAGCGTAGTTGTCTGGATGGACAGATTACAACAGCTGTTGACCCAGGTTCGATTCCTGGGAGGGTTCATAATTGGTGTGCTGTTAATTTCTGAGACATAATAAAAATGCTTGGGGAAAAATTGCCTTTCATTGAAAGATCTCTGATGAGGACAAGTGGCGTGTCCGAAATAGGTATAATATCTGCCAAAAAAAAAAAAACATTTTCAATAATTCTTCTTATTCTTCTGAAAAATCATTACGGTGGCATAACCACATACGCAATTGCAACTACTGTTGTAACTTGTCTTGTCCATAAATTAGTTACAAAAATAATCTTCATATACACAGAATTGACGACTATCGACTTACTCACATTTACAGAATGAATACGGTAAAAAGGTGACAACTATGTCTACTGACGAATCTTCACAAGAAATTGTAAACTTTATAGAATGTATCCTTAGAAGGTTAGTGCAATCAGGCTTAATTAGCCAGCCACTAACAAAAGCAATGTACTATGACTCCACTGAAATGTAATAAAAAACAGAGAGAGAGACCTAACGGAACAAAAGAGGGGTAATAATGACTCTGTCTCATTGATTAGAGTGTGGTGGAATGAGACAGTACATGGACAGAATTTGATCAGTCAGTTCACCAGTAGTTAGCCTAGTTGTCTGGGTGGACAGATTACAACAGCTGTAGGCCCAGGTTCGATTCCTGGGAGGGTTCATAATTGGTGTGCTGTGGATTTCTGAGACATAATAAAAAATGCTTGGGGAAAAATTGCCTTTCATTGAAAGATCTCTGATGAAGACAAGTGGCGTGTCCGAAATAGCTATAAGATCTGCCAAAAAAATGTTACAATAATTCTTCTTCTTCTTCTGAAAAAAATTATTACTGTGGCATAACCACATACGCAATTGCAACTACTGTTGTAACTTGTCTGGTCAATAAATTCGTTACAAAAAATAATCTTCATCCTAATATAAATTTAAAATTTCTTGGATTTTTAAATACTTGAAATAATTTTTTATAGATTTTTTGATTATAATAATTCCCATAGGAAATAAATGTTATTGCATTAATAACGGTTTTATTTACAAAACTTTGTAAATCAATGTATAACAAGATCATATGCATTTAATACTAGATATTGAAGTTTATAAAATTTTCTTCAAACATGAACATCATATACTATGTACATATTCATATAACAGGCATGAAATATTTCTGCTTTAGTTTTGATCCAGTAAAATGATATAATACAGGTTAATTTATAGAAAATAGTAAAATACTTTTACTACTATTTATAAAAATGATTTTTAATATTAAAAAAATCCGATAAAACACAGCATTTTGCTGGGTCTTCTGCTGTTGCAACCATGAAGTTTTGCTGTGCAATTCGATGGTGGCTTTTTTTTGGGGATAAAGCAGTAAATTAAATAAATACATGTTATTATAATTATTAATTTTACACACCATTTTTTTCTTTTTTTTTTACTAATTTACAATATAAATTTTAAAAATATTCCCGTAATTTGTTATAAAAATATACATACCTACCTACGTAAATGAAATTATTCAAATGCAATCAACTTACATATAGTAGTACTAATATTTACAATGTAATTTTTATAAAATATATATATTGTAAAGTGTATTAATTTCAATATTAGTTTAAAATTTTTGGAAATTTTACAAATTTTTATTTGAAACGAAATGAATTCTGTTCTTGAATACATTTTATATTACACACTGCCGCATAAGAACATTTGTATAATTATATATCTGAATAGCATGTGTGCAGGCGTTAACAAAGTCGACTTGGCTGATTGTTTCTTTTTCTACAGCCACTCAAACTGCATGTGCACACCAGTACACACTACAACCGGGCCGCTCTTGACAAAAGCTAATGCCTCGTCTTCAATTGATATGATTGAAATTCGTCTTCATTCCATTTCCAACAAATAAATATAAATAACATTCCTACATTCATATACATATCTACTGCAAGTCCTTCCAACAGAGCCCAACTATGGCAGGTGGTTCAAGAGGCATGGGCTCAAATTCCCGTAAAGCGTTGCATGGACCTTATTGACTCTATGCCACGCCGGTGCGACGCCGTAATTAAAAATAAAGGATTTACTACTAAGTACTAGTCATTAAAACATGTTGAGAACATCTAAAATATTGTTTAACTTGAACTTTGTTGTTTTTTTTTAACTTTGTAATAGACACTACTATTTTCGTGAACAGCACCATTTTCAAATTTTAATTTAAAAATGCCCTTGTAACGAAAGTCAATAAATGTATATAATTAAAAAAACTGTAAATATTCTAGAAAATATATGTTAAATTCTATTTTCACAATTTTAAAAGCGTAAATTGTAGATTTCTTTTTATTTCACACTTTAATACTCTCAACTCAACGGCACTACTATTTTCATGAACACAGCTGTACATACACATATTCATGCCGTAAACATGCAAGCTAGCATAGAAACATTCGCACATGTAGTAAACACACACGCACATATAGAACGCAAAAACCATAATGTGTATCTACATGTTTTGCCTTTGCATTGCCGAGCACACTTCGGGTGTTGAGTTAATAAGTCCTCCATAGGCAGCCACGCAATTTTAACTCATTTCGCTGAGTGAAGATTGTATATTTATTTTGATTATATATATGTATATTGTCTTTGATTATACCCTTTACCTTTAAAAAACGTAAATAGGGTATACTAATTTTGTGCTTCTGAGAGGGGTTGCAATTTCAAGAAGGAGGCTATCTATGCTTCTAGTGATGATATATGAATACAAATTGATAGCTGTATACATTGGATCTGTACTAATGTAATGCAATTTAAAAGAGTGGTATATCATGTACTGCGACCTAAAATATCTATTGTATAACCCTCTGCTAATATAGGATAACCCTATAGAAACTCATCCATCTTTGTTATCCTTAGAAATACTAGGATATCAACTGGATCTAGCTTTGCTATTTCATTACCTGGTATCAAATACCTGGTATCAAATATGATGTATCTGCTGTTCATCAGTGCTCCACAGCTGTCGAATATGTGCTCTGGCGACTCGGTTTCCTCGTCGCAGAATCTGCACAATGAACTTGAAACGATTCCTAAGTTGCTTAGGTGTCCCTTGAGCTTACAGTGACCAGTCAAAAGCCCTGTCAGTATTCTTAAGCTGCTTTTGGGCAAGTCAATGCAAAATTTGAATGGTTTGCAGTTGTAGTTGCCCAAAAGTGGTTTTGATTGTCTTAGCCCAATATGACTTGCAAAAAGTTCCTGCCTTTTTTGCCTTTCTTGTTCCCTAAGTACTTCTTGCCATACTCCTCTGAATATGCAACAGTAAGGTTCTGCGCCTATCATTGCCATGGAGGCCCCTTTTCTGGTAAGTTCGTCCGCTTGTTCATTGCCCCGGATACCGATGTGGCCAGGGACCCAGCATAAACTTACCTTGTTGTACTTTCCCAACTGATTTAATTTTTGTAGGCAGTCCCATACTAGCTTAGCGTCCCCTTCATACGAGCTTAATGCTCGAATGGTAGCTTGACTGTCAGAAAGTTTGGCTATTTCCCGTCTTCTATGGCCTCTGTTTAGATTAAACTGCGCGCATCTTTCGATGGCGAGAATCTCTGCTTGGAAAATACTTGCATATTTACCCATTTGCTCGAAGTATTTGGTTCTAGGTCCAAATACCCCCGCTCCAGTACCACTATCGGTTTTTGACCCATCCGTATACCACATGATCGTATGTTCTTTAAAGGAGTACGCAGCATTTAAATTGCATCATTTCAACATGAGCTTTCCATGTTAATTTGCTGTCTAGAGTTACCCCTAGATACTTATTTTCGGCTTTGGGTGTAATGGTTTCACCCAGCAGTTGAATATCTTTCCATCTCGGAAGCTTTCTTTTCCTGGTAAATGGAACGATTGTGGTTTTGGTAGGATTTTTTTTCAATTCTACCGACCTGCACCATTGCCCAACAATACTGAAACCTCTTTCTCTTTACTAGCATGCACTCCAAATATGGGCAGATTATTACTACTGCCACGCCAACAATAAATCAAAAATCACTACTATATTCCTGTTGAATATTTATCAACGAAATTTCACAGAAAGGCTGCGGGTACCAACATTAAACACCACACAAAAAATGGGCGTGTTCTTTTCACAGCCACGTCCCTTATTGACATATTTTTATAACTTCCGACTTATACAATATTTTTGGGCGAAATTGGTAGCAGGATGCATTAGTTCCGAAAAAGCATGCTTGTAAAATACGGGCACATTATTACTACTGCCACGTCCACAATTAACCAGTACTCATTTTTGGGGCCTTATGCAAGGCTCGTCAACGAAACTTCATATGAAGCTTCAGAGTGATAGTATAAAACACAAAACAAAAATAAGAAAATTAGAGATGCACTTTAGGAGCTACGCCCCGTATAGATAGGTTCTTAAAACTTTGGACCTACATATATAAAATTAAAAAAAAAAAAGTTTATTGACTTTAAGTCATACAAAAGATATGGGGTGGTCCAGATAAAATACAGTTTTTCTGTTTTCTTTAAATATATTTTTAAGCACGCGAGTTACGCCAGCAGTTGCTGCGAACCCTAAATCTAACACCAAACTTCTGCTGAGATATCATTCTTATTAAGTATGAATCTCACAAATGACCACCAAAGCCGTTTATGCATTTTCCAATTCCCTTTCATATTTCGAGACCATTCTCAAGTGCAACGACACAAACCTCCCAAAGAGCAAAGTCAGTACGATCAGTACAATAACATAAATCAGCTGAAGTGCAATGACATAAATAAACCAAAAAGCAAAGTCAGTACGATCAGTACAATGACATAAATTAACTGAAGTGCAATTCCATAAACAACCCCTAAATACAACGTCTGCAATTATCAGTGCATTAGCACTTGTTCAGCTACGGCTTTGCACTCTGCTTATTGGTAGTTATAGACGTCTACCTCTCTTTCTACCCTCCTACAAAATTTTGGAAAATACTTTTGTGCCTACAGCAGCGATAACAAATAATCGATGTAAGTAAGTTACTATAAGGTTTCGGCATAAGTAATTTAAAATTGTTAGTTTAGTTTTTAGATAAACTCCGTAATAAAAGCAACGTTGAACCGAAGTTCTCTCCGCGTTTTGCGATGCGCAAAGGATACACGAGTTCACGGGGACTGGACATTATGCACTTTCTTCATTTCTACGAGAAGTGGATACTTTGTTACCATTACTGGACGGTAACCCGCAAATTAAGACGTACATTTTCTCGAGGACCATCATAAATAAAATACAAGGACCTACCTTGATGTTGTCAGAACCTTGGGATCTAACGCCTCTTGGGACGACATAAAGGACGCACTTATAACCAACTTTGGAGTGAAGGAGACGTACCACCAGCTGTACCAGCGAGCCATCGCAACAAAAAACTTTCAAGTAAGATCCTATTACTTAGAGCTAAGAAATATTTTAAGTAAACTTAATGAAAAGTATGAATACGACATAAATAAGCCCATAGAATTTAGCCCAGCAAATAATGAGGGCATAATATTAAGAACCTTTATAAATAACATTAACATTAACTTAGCAACACTAATACTTAACAAAAATATAACAAACTTACGGAGTGCATTCGACTTGCTAGAAAGTTCAGGAATGATTAGGGATGCCAATAGTCATACTTCCACAGTACACAATAATTTCAAACAGTAACACTAGCTACAGACAATACAACCACGGACAAAATAATCCAGGACAATACACACAATACAACCACGGACAAAATAATACAGGACAATACAACCAAGTACAAAATAACCAAAGACAAATGCGACAGCACGATGAAAGACAATATAATGGCCAAAACAGACAACAAAATAATCCTAGACAGGGTTACAATAATCGGAGAGAATCAAGGTTCACTAACGTAAACCACATGGATCATGAAGTAAATTTTCCCCCAACGTCTCACAAACGTACTTACCTATAGTAATCTTGTCGATAGGCAACGTCTCAATTAGGTGTCTAATAGATACAGGATCATCAACATCCTTACTCGATGACAGAAATTTACCACAATATAGGAGGGAAAAACTAACAGCATCAATAAAATTCAATTCACTCAACAACCAAACGCTGATTGACACGCAATTTACAACTGCTTTACCTAGTAAATTTAATGAAGATGCAAATATGGTTTGGAAAATTACAAAATTTTTTAATAAACAATTCGACGCAATATTAGGCCAAAATCTACTGAGACCATTAGGAGCAGTTGTGGATATGAGAGAGCAAGTGCTGTTAATCAATAACAACAAAATAAAATTTATAAGTGCTTGCCCATTTCAATTTGAAGAAATACATCAATTAGATTCTAACAGCTTCGGAGACGAAGATATGTCACAACTTACCAAATCTTTGAATTCTGAAGAATCAAGGCATTTGAAGAAGTTAATAAACTCTTATAATGACCTATTTTATAAAGACGGTGACTATCTAACAAACACTACTGGAATCGAACACGAAATTAACACGAAAAATGAGCAGCCATATATTCAAAAATATATAGGTACCCGCAAATCCACGAGCAAGAGATATCTACTCAAATTGCAGAAATGCTCCAATAAGGTATTATAAAGGAAAGTAAAAAATGGCGCAAAGTGATCGACTATAGGAAACTGAACGAAATAACAACCGATGACAAGTTTCCTATTCCCAACATTGACCACATTTTGGATAAATTATTCAGGGCTCAGTATTTCACATCCCTTGACTTGGCAAAAGGCTTCCACCAAATTTTAGTAAAAGAGGAGGACAGGAAGAAAACTGCTTTTTCCACGCCTTTAGGACATTATGAGTACGTACGCATGCCGTTTGGTCTGAAAAATGCCCCATCAACTTTTCAACGCCTTATGAATTCGGTATTACAGGAATTCATAAACAAGATCTGCGTAGTATATATGGACGACATATTGGTGTTTAGTAGTATTAGGAAAATATGTTGTAAGTAGTATTAGAAAAATATTCGAGAAATTACGTTCGCATAACCTAAAAATTCAATTTGATAAATGCAAATTCTTTTCAAAAGAGACCGAATATTTGGGACACGTTCTGACACCCGAAGGCGTCAAACCTAATCCAAGGAAAATCGAAACTATTTTAAACCTTAGATTGCCTCGAACAACAAAACAAATAAAATCATTTTTGGGAATAACTGGCTACTATCGCAAATTCATACGAGATTATTCCAAAATAGCTCAACCAATGACTCAATACCTCAAAAAAAACAGCAAAATAAACATAAACGACTCAAACTATATAAATGCCTTTGAAAAACTAAAACTAATATTGACGGAAGCACCCATATTAAAATATCCTGACTTTAACAAAAAATTTAAAGTAGTTACCGATGCTAGCATGCTCGCTATAGGAGCTGTTCTTCAACAGAATAATCACCCTATTTGCTACGCTAGCCGAACATTAAACGATCATGAACGAAACTACTCAAAGTAAGTAAATTTAGAACTGGCAACAGACCACCAACCCTTAAAATGGTTACATGCTAAAACAAAAGGCAAAGACAATAATCCTCGATTGCAAAGATGGCTTTTAAAACTAGGAGAATACAATATAAACATGGATTACATCAAAGGAGGCGATAATAAAGTAGCCGATTTTTTAAGCCGAGTTAATGCAGACACAAATGAAATCAACACAATAGAAGTTCACAGTCAAGAACCTGCTATTGAACATCCAGATACACAATACCCTAACAACCATATACCAACATTAGACACTGTAGTGAATAGATTTAAAACACAAATCATACTTACAAATGACAAAACACACGACTTTAGTATCAAACATGGCAATAAGAAAATTTTTTTTAAGCGCAGCTGACCTACAACGTAACATATCTCATATTTTAAAGCACCACACAGGAAATCTAAAAATAGTAGTTAACTGAGAGTTAACTGACAACGATTTTAAAACATTTGAACATAAAGCAAAAGAGCTTTCCGAAAATAACTTCAAATTCGGAAGATGTGCCTACTATGCAAAAGATATGGACAATGAAGATGAAACCTACAAATAAATACAAAAATACCAGAAATATGAAACATGACATACTGGAATTAATGAAAATTATGAAGGCCTCAAAAAATATATATATTACCCTAACCTAAAAAATATGATTCAGACATAAACAATTGCGATACTTGCAACCGCGTAAAATATGATAGAAATCCTATCAAAGAAAATTTTAAAATGACAGAGACTCCAACAGACATTAACCAAATAGTACATATGGACGAACTCAAAAGCAAATTTTTTGACATTTATCGATAGATTCTCTAAGTTCGCCACCGCATATTACCTTGAAGATAGAAATCACAGAAAGATTATTGAGAAACTAAGAAATCTCAGATCACAAAAAGGTCATTTTAAGAAACTAATCACAGATAATTAATTTAAAAGTATGAACGTAAAACGTCTACTTACGAAACGAGAACATAGAACTTCATTTAGTAAAAGCAAACAACCACACAGGAAACTCTGATATCGAACGGCTACACAATATATTAGCAGAGAGAATAAGAATTCTAAATATCGAAAACAAGCAACTTAGCATAAAAGAGAAAATGTGTAGGGCAATAGAATGGTATAATAGTAGTTACCACTCAACAATAAAGGAAAATCCAATTAATGTACAACAAGGGAAGTGTGACAAAAGTCAGATTTATACAAATTCCATTAAAGAAAAAACTTGGTACATAATTAAACACAACACAAACAGAGAACACTATTCAGAAAAGAGATCAGAAGGCTACATCAAAAATTATAAAAATGTGAGGCATAAGGAAGAACCAAAATATACTAAGAAAGCACTAGGAAATATACATACATCCAATATTAAAAGAGAAACTAAATTTGCAGGTAAAATGGATGTTAATATTATTCCTGATACTGTGGACACCGAACGTAGGCCACACCCATCTGCTAATGGAGAAGATAGAAACCAACCTGGGCTACACCGAACTAACAATAGACAACGTCGCTCTCGTTAAAAACTACGATACAATACTACACTTTATAAATCCATACGAAATCTTAGATATAGTCGACAACTTACAAAATAATATAAGAAAATCAAACCTACAAGAAAAATCGATTGCTTTAGAAATACAATTAAATAATACCCGAAACAAAATTTATACATTAATTCCACACAGAGAAAAACGTGGACTATTTAATTTCATGGGTACTGCACAAAAATGGCTTTATGGAACAATGAATGATGAAGACAGACAAGAAATAGAAGGACACCTTAACCTAATTGATACAAACAATCACAATGCTATACAAAACCTTAACAGTCAGATAAAATCAAATCAAATCATATTTATTTTAAGCATATAAATATACAAAAAATAATAAATTAACAGCACTAGCTCGAGGCCATCAGCTGGTTTCTTCTTAGCTTTCTATTTAAATATTACTATTTTTGTTTCTTACGTATACAAAATTCAAAAGTGTATAATACATTAAATTAAATGAGATATGTGACATAATGCTATAAATTTAGATATATTGTTTACATTTAACGATGTTGTGTTTGCGAGAAGATCCGATGGAACTGAAGTGCCAAAAACCATCTGCCTTGTATTTTTTAAACGGGGACATTTATCTAAGATATGTGTAACTGACGTGCTGGAAGCGTTGCAAAAACAGCAGGATGCATCTCCAGAATTTAACAGGTAACAATGTGTGATCTGAGTATGACCCAAACGAAGCCTTCTGAAAATTAAAATATCTTTATGTTTAGTTTGAGAAGGAAATATCGGCTTCATTTTGGTGGGATTAATAGAAGAATAATGATGAACGTAATCATTCCACTTCAATAATGACTCATTATGTAAGTACTGCTTTATTAGAAGTTTTAAGTCAGCTTTTTCAAGAGCGTCAAAACAGAGTGCAGGTTCCATATGAACACCCTTTGCAGTATAATCAGCGAATTCATTGCCTCGAATACCGCAGTGGCCAGGTATCCACATTAACTTAATTTTACTTTCTTGTTTAATGAGCAAATCTCGAACGTAAGTTACGAGCAAGCTGTTATTACTAAAGTTTCGTAGGGCATCGATGGCAGATTGACTATCAGTACAGATGCAGAATTTACCTTTAGCTTGGGAGGCTATTACAGTGGCTTGGTAGATAGCAAACATTTCGCAGGTGGAGATGGGGCAGTGGTTGCGCATGAGTCCTTTTTTTAAAACCATCTGGTCTTCCGATATAACCGCGAAAGACGCTGAAAACAGTCAGATAAAAATTAACCAAAACTTCAACGAAACCTTCTCCATATTGAAAAACGCAATCGATAAAGACAGAATACTAATACAGAACAAACTTAATGACATTAGTGGTCAATCAAGTACACTATACAGACAAACACTATATATAGACTTCATATTAAAGATAAAAATTGTACAAGATACCATAGACCATATACAGGACAACATTGCATCTGCTAGAATTGTCACTATTCATAGCAATTTACTAACAAACGAGGAAATAGAGAAATACAAAATCGACCTAGATAAGTTACAAAATATAAAATTAAGCACAATTCTAGACCAAAATAAAAATATTATATTTGTTATAAGAATACCAAAAGATACTGTTATTCTACAAAGAATATTACTGTACCCAATAGCAGATAACCATAATTTAGAATATATGTTTGAACCGCAAGAAATTGTCAAATATGAAAAAGAGATATACAATTATGTTGGAGACAGATATATTAAAAATTTAAGAAGATGTAATAACTGTAGAATGAAAAAGAACTGCATGCACATATTTAATAACATTTCCGAAATTATAGAATTAAATAATGGTATTATACTAGCAAAAAACCAACATTTAGCAAATTTCTCAAATACTTGTGACGCACGTAAATTAATTTTAAATGGAAATTATTTATTTAACTTCAACAACTGTTCAATCATTATAAATAATAATAAAATACAAAATGCAGAGAGACAGTTTAAACAAAGTTTCACGATACCAAATTATTTGGAAAGCATTAAAGATTCAAATAAAAAGATAACATTTGACAACTTAATTCTAGAAAAAATTCAAAATCTGAAAGAAATCAGTGAAATTAAACATTCCAAGCACGAACAATATGCATTTGGCAGCACATTATAATATTTATTGTAACGTTGACCTGTACGCAGAAAAACCTGCAAGTAAAGATAAAAAATATGATGCCTCAGGAGTGTCCTCAAACTAAGGGGGGAGGAGTTACGCCAGCAGTTGCTGCGAACCCTAAATCTAACACCAAACGTCAGCTGAGATATCATTCTTATCAAGTATGAATCTCACAAATGACCACCAAAGCAGTTTATGCATTTTCCAATTCCCTTTATTTTTTCGAGACCATTCTCAAGTGCAACGACACAAACCTCCCAAAGAGCAAAGTCAGTACGATCAGTACAATGACATAAATCAGCTGAAGTGCAATGACATAAACAATCCAAAAAACAAAGTCAGTACGATCAGTACAATAACATAAATTAACTGAAGTGCAATGACATAAACAACCTCTAAATGCAACGTCTGCAATTATCAGTGCATTAGCACTTGTTCAGCTACGGCTTTGCACTCTGCTTATTGGTGGTTATAGACGTTTACCTCTCTTTCTACCCTCCTACATAATTTTGGAAAATACTTTTGTGCCTACTGCAGCGATAACAAGTAATCGATGTAAGTAAGTTACTATAAGGTTTCGGCATAAGTAATTTCAAATTGTTAGTTTAGTTTTTAGATAAACTCCGTAATAAATACAATGTTGAACCGAAGTTCTCTCCGCGTTTTATTAACGTAACTCGCGTCAATTATTCTTATGTATAATCTTCTGATGGCATTCAACGTATAGTGAAGTTGGTAATATTTACAAAATGGCTGATTATAACATGAAATCTGTAACAAAATATTCAGTTTTTTCAAAAGTTTTTCAACCAAGCGTCCTTTATTCTTATGAATAATCGTCTGATGTCATTCAAAGTATAGTGAAGTTTATAATGTTTACAAAATGGCGGATTATAACAAGAAATCATTAGCAAAACATTCAGTTTTTGTATTTTTTTAACCAAGCGTCCTGTATTCTTATGAATCTTCTGATGGCATTTAAGGGTATTATTATATATGTCAAAATTGAGCTAGCAGATTCAGTTCAGTATTTATATAGCAAAAAATTCATGAAGATAAATTCACTTTTGAAATCATTGTATATAAATACAGAGATATCAATTTAATAGTACTTTATAGAAATAAATCTTTTCCGTCAGGATTACTAAAAATAAAACTACAAAATATTTTAAGTACCGATTGTTCTGTCAATAAGAGAATTGTTCTATTAGGAGATTTTAATATATGTTGTCGCAGTGACTGACAGTTGAAGACATCCTAAAGGAAAACGGCTTAATATCTCTTCCATGTCGAGATAAGAGTACCACTTCAGAAACTACTCACATAGACTGGGCTTTCTCTAATATAGACAGTAATTCAATCAAGCCGAAAACTTACGAAACGTTTACAGTTACCATGATGCAGTTTGTGTTAGAATTTCATCATAATAGGGTTCTCTATTTTTGCTGCATTCTTTATTAATTTAATGTATGCTAACTTAGTTGATTTTGGTGTAGTAATAGGTACAATTAATTAGATTCCTCGGGAGAGCATGTAACTCCTAGAGAACACGTTCTCAGGTAGCGGATAGGGGAAAGCCTCTGATATATTGGAGGTAGGAGCTGTATCAACTACCTCCCGCGGACCAACAAGCAGTAGTATTCATACCTTCAAACCTTTACTATCAAAAATGTTAAACTAATTTTGTGCCGTAGAGCTTTTTTTTTTATAAATACCATAATCGCCGTAGCAGGTAAGGATATGTACAAATGGAAATATGAAGTATAACTACCGTACCAAGTTAACTATATTCATAACTCAAAATCTCTACAAAATATATCAACAAATGTGCCTATAGCATTATAGAATTCAACTATGAAACTCAGTGATCATTATAGGTGTAACATTTCAACCGACACACAGAGCTCCGTTGGCATACAAAATTTGGACAAAAATAGAAGGAGTTGTTCAAATTTGATGAAACTTCATTTCCTAAAGGATTATAGCATGCTGATTTCAAAACTGAAATCGGTTTGCTGATACCGGTTTCGGGTTTCACATAAAACTGGTTAACAGAAATTTTATTTTTGTAGACACTTTAGTTGCTAGTACTCATCTCCCCTTGCGGCCATAATTAATTATGGTGTAAAGTTTAATAATAATAATAAAATAACAGTGCAATTATTTTTTAAATATTGCCAATTAAAAACCTAAGCGTTTCCTCCGGTTTTGGATAGAACACAATTTAAAAGACAGCGCTAACTCACATTCTTAATGTGTGCCTACTTTTATGTTAAGACAATTGAAAAACAGGTTTTCTAATTAAGCATGGTTTTTCTTATGTAGAATCTGTTTCAAAGCTATACGAATTTTCTGATGATGAAGAAGACGAACGACTTAATAAGGACGAAAACTGTTCTGCATTATCGTTCGTATTTTCATCTTGAACTACATATTGCTCCATACATTTATCGGAGCCCAATAAACATTTATTTCTGCGTTTAATATTTCTTTCTTACGAAAGCAATGGATCCGAAGATAGCAACAAATGTATCATTAAGTCTTTGTTAGTATCTTCTAGTCCCGTTTTTCGAAAATGAGACATCCGATGGTTTCGACCATTCTTATAGGATGCTTCCAACGCTTCTTCTGACAAAGAACCTAAAAGGAAACATGAAAATTATTCTTAATCAAAAGATCAATTGAATAAATGTTACCAATTGGTAAATCAAAGAATTTGATTACTTCGCATCCGTGGACCAAAACTTTTTGGACAGAACTGGGCGTATTGTACCAACCATAATTTCTGAGGTACAACTCCTTGAACATCAACAAAAACTTGCGGCATTAATACACTGTAAAATTTTTATTTCACATTTATTTTCAAAAAACTTATTGGTTCTAAATTTTACATACTCGTATTTAATCTTTGTAAAAATCATAAATTTAAATAATTACACTTAAAAAAAGGTTTTTAATCAAAAAAAGTTCCCAGCTAGTCAAACACGGTATATTCTCCACCAAGAAGTTTTATGCAAAATATATATATATATATATATATATATATATATATATATATATATATATATATATATATATATATATATATATATATATATATATATATATATATATATATATAAATAAAATAAATTTTTTTTTTTTTAAGTTGTAGTTTTCTCTTAATTGGAGTTTTATCTTTCCAATGATACCAAAAACTTTATATTCTGACACACTAATTTTTTTGATCTTTGTCCATAAAAGGAGCACTGTGCGACATGGAGAAAAAATTGTGTTGATCCCATATCGCAATGGTTTAACTCGCACGTAAATTTTATTTGTGTGAGCGTGGTTTTATAAACTATAAAGGTAAAGGGTATTTCATAGTCGGTCTAACCCGACTTCAGACTTCGTTACTAGTTTCAAATGACTATAACATCTGTCCAATTGGCGGAATAATATCAAATTTTGGAAGTTACATAGTTGTGGGTCCTAATAAAAACTATGCGAAAAGTGAGCGGAATATATTAACTTCCACGACCACTGCTAACAAATATTCATAACTTAACATCTATAAGAGAGAAATTTTACGAGAAGCAATATGTAGGCATTATAAAGCTATCTTCATGAAATGAGCTTGATCAGACATTGTATAGAAGGGTCTAAAAATTAAATAAGCCTACCTATTCTCGTATTGATGCTATCGGAACAAAAATGTACAGGGGTCTAAAATAGTGTGTGTGGAAAATATGGCCACAATTAACTAAAAATCGTCACTAGGTTCCTATTAAAGGATTATCAACGAAATTACACAGGAATGATGCAGGTACCAACATTATACACCACACAAAAAATGAGCGGATTTTTTTTTACAGGCACGCTCATTATTTACCTGTGTTTATGTATATATTACGACCTATACAATATTTTTGAGTGAAATTTTATATTAGTACGTTTTTTGGCCCTACAAAACCAAAATTGGGTCGATCAGATAAAGGCCACGCTTCCCTCTAATATAATCAGTTCAAGGTACCCGACCGAAAATTATCGTATATACGAGTATACTCCTAATGACGATTTATGAAGAAAAACTCGCACACACAAGGAAAGGGTGTTTCGAAGTCGGTCTAACCTGACTTCAGACTTCTTTACTCGTTTTTAAATGAAGTTTTCTTCACCTGAGCCCATATATCCGATTTCTTGATGTTCGCGTTAATTTCGTCGACTCGTGTATATCTGGGTACAACAGGTAAAGTTTGGCGAAAATCACCACAAAAAAGAAATTTTATTCCTCGGAGTCATATCGAAAAAATTGCTTTCATATTTGCCATAATGCAACCAATTAGCACAATTTCTTTTAAAACTTTGCCTTTACCGGAACTTTTCGAAAGTTTCCAGACAGAAAGTTCCATGGGATATATATCAATATGTTCCATCGTGAAGAGCAGTCACCTTGTCGGGGTACGAAGGCTTAAGGGATTGCAATGACGCAATGGGTTAGGATGGCGGAGTTTCGGCTCTAATGGGATTACCCCTAGCCGGACTGACTACTGCGGAGTAATCCAACTAAGAACTGTCTCCCTCCTAATCCAGGGTGTTCTTGGGATCGTGCCCATTGGATGTTGTTTTGCAGCCAGGAGGTTAATTAGGCTGTATCCTAACGGAGCTCCCCTTCCTGACACCAGGCCGCCTCAGGTAGTAACGGTGGCCTTGCTGTGGTACGGGGCGCTGCCACAGTTGACCAACCCCTTCCCGTTTCAAATTTTTGGCTGCCTTAGCTTGATCAATCGAGCGGGTGGCCGTAAGAACCAGATGGATAAACTTAAAAAAAATAAAACTGACGTGCGGTCTGTAAACGCTATTTCGGATGGGAATCCAAAATCCTCCGCACACTCTGCGGCGGCTATTGTAGCTAAGGACGACGAGCCTGGCACAAGCAAAGCCACGTGCTGCGATAGTGTTGCTAAACAGGGAACCAAAAGGTTCTACAATGTAAAAAGGGGTGCTCTCCGGACGGTGGAACGCTTGTCGCGGATCCCAGAGAAGGAGAGGACGGTGAAGCAGAAGGCTTCCCTCGAGTGGGCGACGAAAGTCGTGAAGGAGTCTGAAGCTCCAACACAACAGGCTACAAAACGTCAACGGTCCCTAGAAGAGACCACCCACCCGGACCCAAAGAAGTTTAAAAAGCGCGGTACTGTCACCACGAAGTCCTTCAGCGAAGTGCTGAAAGGACACCAGGTCATGGCGGTCATAGATCGTAATGACCCGGATGGTAGTATCGCTCCTGAGTGCTGGAAAAAGGTAGAAGTAAGCCTTTCAAGGCTCTACTCCAACTTTTGAAGGAATTCCCAGGTGGTTTTCCCTCTTTTCGCGAAAGCGGATGGCATCAGGGCCACGTGAAGCTGATTGCCTGCGCAGATCAAAGGTCAGTCGACCTTTATAAGATTGCGATCTCCAGGATAGGGGAAGCATGGCCAGGCGCAAGGCTCGAAGTCGTACCTAGGGAGTTGATCCCTAGTAGACTTAGAGCGCGCGCGTGGATCCCAGCCGAACCGTCTGACCCTGAGGCTATCCTGGAGATTTTTAGGTTGAGCAACCAGCAGCTCCCGACTAATAATTGGAAGGTTACTAAGGTAGAGGAACCAAGAGGGGATTACAGGTCAATAGCCCTTGTGGTGAAAGCCGAATCTCTGGCTACTCTAGCGAAATCCAAATGGGTCGTGGGCTATGGCTTCTCATCCACAAGCCTTAAGGCCTACAAAAAGGACGAGCAACCGTCTTACACGGATCAAGCGGTATTGAATCCCTCAGGGGTAACTGCTGATCCTGCTGCTGCTGAGGACTCCGCCATGCACTCGAAATGCAACTGTGGGGGGTTTGGAGAGTCTCCTAGGGACAACCACACTCAGTAAGGAGGGAGTCCTTCTGGAGTCAGACTCGGAGTCTGAGGCAGATGTCACGGTGGTGGAGGTGACCAGCGCTACAAGTAGCAGAGATGCTACGAATAGTGCAGATTAACCTCCATCACTCGAAGGCGGCGTCTGCCAGCCTTCAGCTCCGTCTTGCAAAAGGCGGAGTAGACATTGTCCTGATCCAAGAACCCTGGGCACACGGGGACTTGGTATGTGGTCTCAGGACTGAAAATTATAGCTTGCTGTATACCGTAAGTGAAGGAAGACCTAGGTCTTGTATCCTAATTAGGAATAATGTTAGCTCATTTATTCTCCCCAATTACAGCAACAAGGATTTAACGGCCGTCTGCCTGGAAACTGGCAAGGGACGGTACTGGTTGGTCTCGGCCTATATGGCGCATGACCATGAGATCCTTCCAGAAGCCAACCTACAGAAGCTCAACGGGTGGCTGTTATTATTGGATGCGATGCCAATGCGCACCATGATATCTGGGGAAGCACGGATGTCAATGAACGAGGTGAGTCATTATATGAATAAATTGTAACGACTAACCTTTCTGTATGCAATAAGGGGTCAGAACCCACTTTTATTACTGCTAATAGGCAAGAAGTCCTAGACTTAACCCTTGCCTCCGAATCAATTTTTGATCGGATCTCAAATTGGAGAGTTCTAGAGGAACATTTTTTTCGGATCATAGGTTAATTCAGTTTGATCTTCTAGATAGTCTACCTAGCCCTAAGGCTTTTAGAAATGTCAGGAAAGTAAACTGGGACCTCTACAAGGTGACTGTAGCTAGACTACTACCTCAGAACCCCACAAGAACAAGGACGTGTGACGAAATTGATAGGTCTGTGGAGGTTCTAACGGTTGCTCTTAATAAGGCTCTATTAGTCTCTTGCCCCCTCAGTAGACCCAGGGGGAAACAAAAACCCACATGGTAGGGGGAGGAAATTAGGGGACTCAGACAAAACTGTAGGAGACTTTTCAACAGCGCAAAGAAGTCTAGAGATAGTGCAGACTGGGCTTTATATAAGGCAGCACTCAGAGCCTTCAAAAGTAAGCTTAGTAAAGCACAGAGAGAATCGTGGAGGAACTTTGGCGGTGACGTAGAAGATATCTCTGAGACGTCCAGGTTGAGGAAGATCCTATCAACTGCTCCAATGGTACCTGGTTACCTGAGGAGGGAGGATGGATCCTGGACTTCAAATAGTAATGATACTCTAGAGCTTCTTCTGGAGACTCACTTCCATGGTTGCTCGAGCACCATTCCGCGGAGAACGAAGCCCAGCGGGAATGTAGTTCAAGTCAACTCAGACATAGTCACGAAGCCAAAATTGCAATGGGCTATCCATAGCTTCAAACCATTTAAAGCATCTGGCCCAGATGGTGTAGCTCCAATTGAAATTCAGCAGTCAGAGAATCTTATAATAGAGTGGCTGTTAAAGATCTATAATAGTTGTCTTGAATTAGCGTATATTCCAGACTCATGGAAGCATGTGAGGGTAATTTTTATACCCAAGGCCGGCAAAAGCTCGCACACAGCTCCAGGGGACTTAAGACCCATTAGTCTGTCCTCCTTCTGTCTAAAAATCCTGGAAAGGTTGTTAGATATTCATCTGAGGCTCACTATAGACAGACAGAAGCTGTCAGTCTCTCAGCATGCCTACGTTAAGGGTAAATCGGTGGAGACCGCTTTACACTCCTTAGTCTCTAGGATTGAGTGCTCCCTGCACAACAAGGAGTTCTCCCTAGTAGCTTTCCTGGACATTGAGGGAGCTTTTAACAATATCAAATCAGACGCAATAATCGGTGCGATGCGAGACTTGGAGGTGGATTAGCCATTAGCAGGTGGATTGAAAACATGCTTAGTAGCAGGTTCATCAATTCACAGCTGGGGGCGGCGTCGGCCAAGAAGTCCGTGTGCAGAGGTACACCTCAATGTGGAGTTCTTTCACCCGTACTCTGGAATCTTGCGGTAAATCAGCTGCTTGTTCGACTGGAGAGGGAAGGGTGCAAGGTGGTTGCGTATGCGGCTGATGTTGCTATTAGTATCTCCGGTAAATACATATCTACTTTGAGGGACTTGATGCAAAACGTGCTGAACATTCTCTCTAAATGGACTACTGCCTGTGGGTTGGGGGTTAATCCGACCAAGACCAAGCTGGTACTCTTCACTAGGAAGTATAAAATTCCTCAATTTGTTGCTCCAAAACTAATGGGTGTAGATATTGACCTTGTCGAGGAGGCTAAATATCTGGGCGTGATCCTAGATAGGAAGCTGAATTGGAAGGCCAATATAAGCGAGCGCATTAGGAAGGCTCAGGTAGCTCTGTACTCTTGCAAAAGAGTCATAAGCAAAAAATGGGGGTTACAGCCTAAGGTAGCCTATTGGATATATACAGCTGTGGTACGACCAGTCCTTTTCTATGGGGTGCTTGCTTGGTGGACAGCCCTAAGTAAGTCCACATACAATAGGCTGATAACAAAGGTACAAAGAACGGCAGAGGTATTCATAAGTAGTGCCATTAGAACGACTCCAACGGCAGCATTGGATATTATGCTCAATCTGCTGCCTGTTAGGCTTTTTGGCGAAAAAAAGGCTGCAAACTCAGCTATCAGACTAAAAGCTACGCATCAATGGGATGCCTGGAATATAGGTCATGCGTCCATTTTAAGACATTTTGAGGGTATTCCTGACTCTTTCGACTACATCACACCAATGTACGCCTTCAATGGTATGTGCAAGATCTCCATTCCCTCCAGGGACGAATGGAAGGATGGCATCCCCACTCATGTAGAAGGGGTTCACATCTACACAGATGGATCCAAACTACAGAGTAGGGTGCGAGGTGGTGTATTCTCAGAATATTTGGATATTAACATGTCCTTTAGGATGCCCGACCACTGCAGTGTTTTTCAGGCAGAGGTCGCGGCTATAGAGGCAGCACTGTCTTGGCTAAGGAAGAAGAGATATCTGGAGTTGATATTTGCATTCTGTCCGACAGCCAAGCTGCTTTGCGCTCCCTGGATTCGGTTATTATCACCTCAAAAGCCGTCAAGAGCTGCCGCAAATCTTTAGACGAGATAGCTAAGCAGACCCGTCTGCATCTGTGCTGGGTTCCCGGTCACAGAGATATTCCAGGGAACTGCAAGGCGGATGAACTTGCCCGTGAGGGTACTACCATACCGATGGAACCAGATAGGTCGCAATTCGGTATTCCTATTGCCACATGTAAGCTCTTAGTAAATACAATATCCTTAGGAACAGCGGGCAGGCGCTGGTCTGAACTTTCAGGATGTAAAATAGCTAGACAAACCTGGCCAGAGATAAATGTCAAGCGCTCTAAGGACCTACTGGCTCTAAATAGACAAAGCATAGGTCCCGTGATTAGCGTCTTAACGGGACACTGGACTCTAGGCACACACGGGTGTAGGCTGGGGATCGCCTCTAATGACTTCTGCAGGAGTTGCATGGACGAGGAGGAGGAAGAGTCTACTGCTCACCTGTTGTGCACGTATCCAGCTTTGTCCAGAAGGAGGCGCACTTTCCTAGGCGACTACTTTTTGGACTCCTTGGGAGATATCTCAAAAAAAAGATTAGCTCCATCAACAGCTTCATTAAAAGCTCCAAATGGCTGGACCTTTGAAAGGGATGGGACCTGCTGTCCCATGCGGTATCACAAAGGGTCAATGTTGGCCTAAGTGCGCCCTTTTCGGGTGGCCGCTTTACCTACCTACCTACCTACCTATATATCAATAGGTATTTTGAACGCTGAATGCTCTGATTTTCCACCCATCAGCAAATATGCTGCGATAACCAATGATGCTGTGTCTAGATCTATATTTCTATCTATTATTTTCAACTTTTTTTTTTTTTTTTTTTTTAATATCCAAATATTTTATTGCAATCTGTTACATTCAATCGCATTCAGCAATATTTAATAACTTAAGACTAATTTTTGTATTTACTGTCTTTTATGGACTACACCCAGTGGTGCAGCCATTGCCTATTAGCACAGGAGATCTGTTGTGGATTTTCTCTTCAGTCGGATGAAAGTGAAGGGGTTGGAAGTGAGTTCCGATATCAGTGGATTTGGGTGGACTAGGAGTCTCAGATTGTGCGAAGTAGAGAGCTTTTTTATTTCTTGAGCGACTGTAGGAACTTTGAGGTCACGATGGATTTGGTTGTTTGTGACATAATAGGGCGCGTTTACAATCATTCTTAGGGTCTTTGATTGGAATCTTTGAAGTATTTCAACATTGGAAGTTGCCGCAGTGCCCCACAGCTGAATACCGTATGTCCAAACTGGTTTTAAAATTGCTGAGTACAAGAGCAATTTGCTATCGATTGAGACTTTGGAGTTTCGATTCAAGAGCCAGTGTAGATTTCTGAGCTTTATACCGAGTGATTTTCGTTTTGTAAATATATATGTTTTCCAAGTTAATCTTCTGTCGAGGTGCATCCCAAGGTATCTAGCCTCATTACATTGGGGTATATTTATGCCGTTGAGTTTAACGGGTGGGCAGGTGTTTCGTTTGAGAGTGAATGTAACCTGGAGTGATTTTGTTTCGTTCAACTTGATTTTCCATTTTTTTAGCCAGTCAGTAATTTTGTTTAGCCCACTCTGGATTTTAGAGGAAGCTAAGTGTGGGAGAGTGTCAACAGCTAAGACAGCAGTGTCATCTGCAAAGGTACCTATGGTGACTCCTTCAGCTGATGGTAAGTCGTACGTGTGAAGTAGATAAAGTATTGGGCCCATGACACTTCCTTGGGGTACGCCTGCTGAGCTTTCATGGAGCTCAGATTGTTCCTCACCTTGCTTTACGAAAAAATATCTATTTGTAAGATAAGACTTGATTAACACATAGTAGTTAATGGGGAGTGTAGTTTTTATTTTGTAAAGCAAGCCATCGTGCCAAACGCGATCAAATGCTTGCGAGATGTCAAGAAACGCTGCTGTACAATATTGTTTATGTTCGAATGCAGTGTGTATATACTCAACAATCCTATGAACCTGTTCGATTGTGCTGTGTTTTTTCCTGAAACCAAATTGATGATTTGGAATTAGCTTTCGCTCTTCTATAATTGGGAGTAGTCTTTTCAGGAAAAGGGTTTCCATGAGTTTAGAAGCAATCGGTAACAAGCTAATTGGGCGATACGATTCAACTTTATCAGCGCTTTTTCCGGGTTTGAGAATCATTTTTAATTGTGACACTTTCCATTGGGGAGGTATACAGCCAGATGTTAGTACCGCGTTAAATAAGTAGGTAAGATATGTCACTCCTTCTTCTGGAAGTTGTTTTACTATTTTTCCAGTGATAAGGTCGTACCCAGGGGCTTTCTTAATATTTAGCTTATCAATAGCTGCTTTCACTTCAGATTTGGAAAATTTACGTATGGGTAGGTCCATCTGATGGGTATTACTCAGAACACTTTTCACTTCTTCTGTTACACATGCTGGGGGCTCGATTTCCTGTGGAGTAAATACTTTTTTTAAGTGTCGGGCAAATGTGACTGCTCTTTCAAGGTCACTTTTAGCCCATTCGTTATTTTCCATTCGTAAAGCGGATTGGAACATTGTGGGTCTCTTTAGATTCCTAGTTGCTTTCCAGAGAGAGTATTCTGTAGCAGCTGTTGCATCGAGATTACTGAGGTAATGATGGAGTTGGGTGTTTCGTTCGTTATTAAGGATCTCTTTAAGTTCTTTTGTAAGCGCATTTAATTTTTTCTTGTCCTCAGGATGTCTAGTTTGTTGCCACTTTTTTCTTGCATATCGCTTTTCTCTCAGTTTTTCTTTTATAGGTTTGGAGATGTTCGTTGATTTTCGCTCATTTAGTGTGGGGGTGGAGTCCCACGCAGCTTGTTGCAGGCAGTTGTTGAAGTGTTCAACAGCCGCAATGATATCTTCTTCAGATTTCAGTGATAGTTTTAAATCAATTGTGGAAGATACCATATATCGGAAGCGATTCCAATCAGTTTTGTGATTATGTAAGCTACATTGACTGGGAAGAAGGGCAAGACTGTTGTTAAGCTCGACGAGAACTGGAGAGTGGTCAGAAGACAGCTCAAAACATGGGCTACATTTAAGATCACTAAGCATGATACCTTTCGTCACACAGAAGTCAATCAAGTCGGGAATTTTTCTTACATCTGTTGGCCAGTATGTTGGTGTACCTGAAGAGACAGGGAGTAAATTTAATTTTCCAATGGCCGCATAAAGCTGTCGACCTTTTGGTGTAGTGAGACGGGAACCCCAGTATGTGTGCTTTGCGTTATAGTCTCCTCCAGCTAGGAATCTATTGCCAAGGGTCTTAAAGAATTTCTCATACTCCTCCATTTTTATTGTGTGTTTAGGTGGGCTGTAGACAGCGGAAAGTGTAATTGGCCCTTTCCAGTCATCAACAATTATATTCGTGGCTTGTATAGCTTCTGTGCGATAAGATGTGCTCTCACCGTGTTTTATGTTATTGCGTATTAATATTGCTGAACCTGCATGAGCCTTATTATCTGGGTGCAGGGTGTGATAAAACTTAAAGTTCGGAATCTGAAAATGGCTTTTGTTGGTGAAATGGGTTTCAGATATTAGGAGTATATCTATTTCGTATGTTTTAAGGAATTTTTTAATTTCTAATAAATGTTTTGACAGCCCATTAGCGTTCCATAGAATGATTTTTATGGGATTGAGGATGAGCAATTCTTAGTCGTGAGGGTCACTAATAAGTTCATCATTGTTGTGATTTGTTGCATGACTTGCCGGAGTAGCATTATCATTTCTCGCATTTCGTTCGGAGCTTGGGTTTCTGCAGGAACAGTATTAATTGGTAGGGCCGTTGTGTTTTCATTAGTTGCTTGTGTTGAGTGTTTCAGTGCCTGAGCGTATGAAAGTACATTTTGAGTTTGTTTTGATGTACTGGGATTTACCAGAACTTCCTGTTGTTGAGTAGGATTCATGGGAAAATTGTCGTTTTTCCTTAATTGTGGGTATTTCATTTTCTGAAGATTTTTATAGACTACACAACCTTTGTAATTTGCTGGGTGATTACCTTCACACAAGGCGCATTTGACTTCATCTGATCTGCTTTTACGTACACAATCTGAAGACGTGTGGCTTCCGGCGCATTTAATGCACATTGGTTTCCTGCGACAGTACGTTTTTGTATGCCCATACTGCTGACAGTTAGCGCATTGGGGAATATCGCGAGTCGGTCGGGGGGGGCTCAAAAACAATTTTTGTATGAAGCAGATATTTGACTTCATAAATTTCTTTATTGTTTGAGTTTGTTTGAAATTCAATGATAAACATTGGCAGAGGCTTTTTTGTGTTTCTTCGCTTTATGTTCCAAATATTCGTGACAGAGTGACCGAGGTTTTGCAGGGCTTGGGTTATTTCATCTGTGCCTATAGATGGGTGCATATTTTTCAGTACTACTTTGAAGCCTCTTTCTTGTTTTGGCTTATAGGTGAAAAATTCGGTGTTTTTTATCTCAAACTGGTTGACTATTGTCTTGTAGGCTTCTGGAGAAAATGCCTGGATTTTAACTTGCTCATTGTTTATGAGCTTTAATTCGTATGAATTTGGAGCAGCTTCAGACAATAGTTTCATTAGAGGAGCTATATTGGTAACTCTGTCAACAAATATTGGTGGGGGCTTAGACACTTTTTCTTTATGTTCTGTGCTTTTTTGGTCACATTCTTCAACTTCTTCTAGGGACGAAAATCGATTTTCGGTTCCTTTCGGATCTCCTAGCCAGTATTTTTCAAGTTTAGCTTGTTTTTGAGTGGTCTTTGTCTTACCTGGACTCTCTCTCTGCCTTTTCTTGTTTAGAACCGTTTTCCAGTCCTCGTCGTGGGAGGGTACACTTACTGTGACTTGGGGAGAGGCAACTGGTTGCTGTTGTTTGTGTAGCAGCTGAAGCTGGCGTTGAAGCTGATCAATTTGTTGTTGGACAGTTTGTTGAGAGCTGTTTTTATTTGGAAAAGACGAGCTTGATTGTGGCGAGGGGCATTGAGGACTCCAGGAATTTTGGAGCGGATTCTGAAGAAGGGGTTTCTTTTGTGTTTGCAGTTGTTGATGCTGCTGTTGTTGATGCTGCTGTTGTTGTTCCTGATGTGGTTTTTCTCGGTGTTGCTGTTGTTGTTGTTGTAGTAGTAGTTGTTGTTGTTGTTGTTGTTGTTGCTCTTCTTGTTGTTGTCCTTCCCCTCTAGGTGGGGTACGGTCTACACCCATTTTTTTTTCTTTATTATTTATTTTTGTTTAAAATGAACTTTGGCAACTCTACACTAGATACTTGCTAAGCCGCTTTTAATTTAACGTATTTGTGTACATACATAACCGTATAATAGCAGTGCTATTTTGCGGTTGTCTCACTTTGTGATTATTTGTTGTTTCTCACTTTATAATTTCAACTGATATATTTTTCATAAAAATCGGCTTAGTAGTTTTTGTCGCATTACTAACCAAAAATCAGAGAAAAACTTTATATATATATATATATATATATATATATATATATATATACTGAATTCTGCTGACTGTCGATAAAATGACTACCCTAAGGCCTCGATATACAAATAATACAGTGCATCCTCGGTTACAATGTGCAACCTCCTGCACTTCATCGGTCCCCGATGATGAAATATCAGTATTATTGATATATTTCGCCGATTCACGAACTTTTCGAGAATTAATTACTCGATTAGCTCTCTATCTGACTGTTGCGTCTCCACCAATTGTAGACAACACATGACTTATGTCATGCTGCCCACAATAATCGGAAAAAGCCTGTGACGTAAATGCTACGCCTCTCTCGCTGTCAATACGATGTGGGTAACCGAATATGTCTCCCCAAACTGCCAACTTGTTTATAACTTCTTCGGCTGATTTCATTTTTGTCGGAAACAACCAGACAAACTTCGTGAAACTGTCGATCATCGTAAAAATATATTGGATTTTTTTAGTTGTTGCGTCCATAGGACCGATATGATCAATGGGTAATGTTTGTAACGGCTGATCACCTTTCTCGATGCAAAGAAGCTCCGCTTCAAGTTTGCCCAACTTTTTATTACGAATAATCACCTGACGCAATTACTGATGAAACTTTTGACTTTATGCTCAAAGTCTGGAATGTAGTAATTCTATTATATTGTCTTTTGGCCTGAAAATTGACCAGCATTATGTGCTTCGCGAATAATCTGAGATTGCATGGATTTCGGCACTACCATTGCCATTAGTGTATTTGTCGACTAAATCCAATTTTATTTTAAAATAGTTATAAGCTTTTATTTTTAAAATTTCTGTAATTGCTGCTACGTGTTCATCTTGTTGTTGCGTCCTCTGTATGCGCGCTGTTAGCTCTGTGTTCGCGAGAAATACTTCCAACGGATATCGACTTAAACAATCTGCGTGCTTCAGAGCGCTACCACTTCTGTGCCCGACTTCAATATCATAGTCCTGCATATAAGAAATCCATTGCTCTACTTCCCGTGGAACATCTTTCTTTGAAGTTGTCTGCTTAAACGCTGCGCAGTCAGTAACAAGTGTAAACTTGATACCTAATATGTAATGGCGGATCTTTCGGATAGCCAAACACGCTGCCTTTACTTCTAGAATATAGCTATGTTTTTTCGTTTCTGCTGGCGATGTCTTCTTACTGCAGTAGTGTATTGAATCAGAATCGTTATCGACTTGTTCTATAAGCAGGGTACCAAAACCATGTTGTGACGCATCGGTATGTAACTCCGTTTTCGCACCACGATTGTACAACTGAAGCACTGGTTCCTGAGTTAAAATTGTTTTTAACTGCTGTATCGATTGCAACTGTTCTTCAGAAATCGTAAACTGCACGTTCTTCTTCAGCAAGTTGGTCAACGGGCGTGCCATACTGGCATAACCTCTTATAAACTTCCAGAAATATCCCATCATACCAAGCATAGATTGAAGCGCCTTTAAGTTTTCTGGTTCTGGACAATTTTATATGGCATTGATTTTTTCTTTTCCAGGTTTTATCGTGCCGCCTTCTACTGTTTGTCCCAAATACTCGATTTGCTATTATCTATTATCTATTAAAAACGAGCATTTATTCAGCTTTATGTTTAAGCCATATTTGGCTGCTTCGCCTATGATCATTTACTACTTCATTAGTTCTTCTTCGATTGTAGCGCTGAAAATGACGATGTCATTAATAGAAAGCTCCAGGGCGTTTTTTTTTGTATTGATTATATTTTCGTTATTATTGCTGTCGTTTTTTGTCACCCCTACGAATATTTTATACTTTTCTAGGAGATTTTTAACTATTTTTGCTTCGTAAAAAGAAAGTTTTACTTAATTTTTCACTATAAGTCCACCTATTATATAACGAATAATAGACTTTTGATCGATACCACCGATTGCAGCCAACTCTTTTTTTTAGCAACATACTCATGAAATATTTCATTGTCTTTTGTCTTTCCTTCACAAAACTTTTAATGCAGCTCAGCACCGTTAAACTCTTTATGAAATTCAGCCCTGAGCACTGCTTATAAACTGTCATAATTATTTACAGAAATCGACTCCAAGAAACAATGACACTGTTTTTTTAATTTTATTTCGCGAGTTAACTCCGTCAAGCCTCATCAACATGTTGCCTTATCAACATCTAACCTTTTCAACATATAAGCTCCTAAACATGTAGCTGTACGCAACCTGTCAACTAGTACAATGCATATTGACAGCACTGGGAACAAGTAGCGTGTGTGAGTTGAGAACAAACGACAACACTGGACATTAGTTGTAAGACTATAGAACAAGAATACTCGTAATGTAAGAGGTCCAAAAATCCAATAATCGTAATTTTTTTATCGGTGAGCTGAGAATACCCATTTTACTTATATAAAATTGCCAGTAGTTAGGACTAAAATATATTTTTGGGATAAAACGGAGTGGGATCCTGCTTGACGGTTCTGAGAAATAAAAGTGAACTAAAGACGTTCCGTGGAAGTGGCGACATACCAATACACGGAACCGGATTTGACTGAATATCCATTCCTGAAGTCTATCACTGTCCAGACCGGAGGATGTTAATCCCTTACAACCAGAAGAGAAACCTAACCACAAAATCTTGTTGATTTCTGGGTTGATGTAAGTCAGTATTGATTTTCTTGCTCTATATTCAGAAAATTTTTTTATACAAATACATATATATTTAAACTTCCATTTAAATAAAAATCCATATTACCCTGCAGAGATTAGATATCACGGCATAGGATTGGCTAATCAGTAAATGTAAATCAGTAGCAAATTATATGAGATATGGTAATCACTGCATATGACGGCCAATCAATAATGAAAACAAAATTTCACTTCTGGAATTCCAGAATACATAATATAAAACTATATCATAAAATATATACAATAGTAAATACATATATTTAAAACAATACATCAATAAAAACTAATGAAAAAATCAACAAAGTATCCAATTTCTTCCATATTTCAAAAGACACAAAAGTATTCATTCTATTACTAAGAATATTGTAGTCGAAGATTTTGCTTTCAAAATGAGTTTACCAACACTTCAGTTAAACCAAAGCACTGATGCAACTGTAATGATCGTCAGTAAAAGTAGGTAACCATCAAAACAAAAGTAAGTAACCATCAAAAATTATATGAGAGATTGGCAATCACCGCATATGACGGCCAATCTATAATAAAAACAAAATTTCACTTCTGCGATTCCTACGGGAACCTCCAAAATATATAATATAAAACTATAGCTTAAAATATATACAATAATAAATCCATATAATTAAAACTATACAACAATTAAAACTAATGAAAAAAATCAATGAAATATCCAATTTCTTCCATATTTCAAAGGACACAAAAGTCTTAATTGGATTACTGAAAATATTGTAGTCGAAGAGTTTGCCTACAAACTGAGTTTACCAACAATTCAGTTCAACCAAAGCTCTGGTGCAACTGCTGGAAGTGTGTCCTCGGGGTCTCAAAGTTATCATTCTCTCAATTAGTTGCTTAACAACTTGAGAATTCCAGATATGATTAATTACCTGCCAAAATTCGATGGAAATCCAAATTCATTGCACGAATTTATTAACAATGTTGAAGAAATTCTCCAACTTACTAGAGGAACCGATGGGAAACCGTATTGTCAGATCTTGCTACGAGCGATTAGAAATAATATTGAGGGTCAAGAAAACGACGTAGTAAATACATATGGTACGCCATTAAATTGGGATGATATAAAGAGTAACCTAATTCTGCATTATGCACACAAACGGACAGAAACCTCCCTAATAAGAGACTTACACGATTTAAACAGGGTAGGAATTCAGTAGAAAAAATCTATAATGAAATCAGAGGCATCTAATCTGCACTAAACAATAACTTACTCCTACACGAAATCGACAATTGTGCCATCAGATCAAATAAAGAATTGTTCACTGAAATGTGCTTGAACTCATTTCTGGTCGGTCTTAGAGAACCTTTAGTGTCTAGCATAAGAGCAATGAGGCCATATAGCTTGGCATCAGCACTGGCAAATTATATTGAAGAGCAAAATATTAAATACCAACGAACAGGAAATAACTACTACAGTAGAAACCAGAATTACAGAAGACAGGGCAACAACAATAACAATAATTCCTATCCATACCTTCCTTATTATAGGCAAACACACTCTAATAACCAGCCCCCAAGTAATTGGTTTAGCAACCAAACAATTATTATCCAAACTTTTATGAACCAAATTTCAAGAAAAACTCTCAGAACAATAGCAATATCATGGAAAGAAACAACCATGTGACAAACCCTTTTAATCAAAATCAAAGAGCTATCATATACCCAAATCCACAACCAATGGACACAACTAGTTCCGAAATGTCTAGATACACAGGAATAAATCAAAGAATGCGTAGCAATAGATTCAGCTCTAAAAGACCTTGGAAAATAAATAACATAAATTGTACAAAAATTCTTTTTCCGAACCATATGCAGAAGAAGACTTATGTAATATTGAGGACTCGCCGAATATTTCGCTTACATATCTCGAAAAACCTACAGGATATGTAGAAATTAACAAACATGGCACAACACTTCCATTTACTAATATAAGCTCACCTTTCGGCATACATTTAAGATCCTTAATAGACACCGGAGCATCTTCATCTTTCCTGAATCCGAAATTCATAGATCCCGAAAAATACATAAAGTGTCAGGCTATAAATATATCAATAGTTTTGCAAAATTTCCAGATTGATAAAAAAATTATACTTCCAACATTCGCCGAATTTAAATTTCCATTTTGGATGTTCAAATTCCATATAGATATCCTTAAACAACTAAATGCAAAAGTCGATTTCAAAAACTTACAACTAGTTATTACAAATTCTGCCTTACCAATTAAACTAAAACACCAACCTAACGTCCACAAAACACGTCATGCCAGCGTTTTCTAAAATTCTGGTTAAACTCCTTGTAGACATTAATAGTGACGATGTTTATATAAAGTCAGTTAAATGCTTCCCAGTATAAGTACATTCGAGGGAAAATTGGTTTCGGGCAGTATAAGTATGCAACTGGTTCAATGCATACATCGAAATACTTGTGTAACAACCGCTTAAAGTTGAACATTTTGACCAATCTGAGTACATAGAATTACATAATCTCAACTCAGAAACTCTTCCAGAAAATGAAGATGTACAAAGTGTCATAAATAAAACGCATAATAGCAACTCCCCTTGGAACTCTCCTGTTTAGAAGGCTCCAAAAGCGTGATTATGGCGGGAGACAGAACAAACATATAGCCAACTAAACAAGAAAACAACAACAACCCAGTTAAGAATATTTCCAAAATACTCGATATATTAAGGAAATGCATTTACTTCACTACGTTTGATTTAACTAGTGGATTTCACCAAATTGTGATGTTCCTAACTAGCGTGATTATGGCGGGAGACAGAACAAACATATAGTCAACTAAACAAGAAACCAACAACAACCCAGTTCCGAATATTTCCAAAATACTCGATAAATTAAGGAAATCCTTTACTTCACTACGTTTGATTTAACTAGTGGATTTCACTAAATTGAGATGGACTTAAGAGACAGGAGAAACATAACAGCATTTACAGCGGTAGGTGGCCCCTATGACCGAGGAAATAAAACCATACCCTGAAAAAATAACTGCCATTAAAAATTATCTGACTTTAAAAGACCTTTTGTCCTTACCCTTGACGCAAGCAATATAGCCTTAGGTGCAGTTCTCTCGTAGGAACCAATTAGGAATGATGAACCAATTATTTTGGGAGTCGCACCCTCTCGGTCGCCGAAATAAATTATTCAACAATAGAGAAGGAACTACTCGCTATTGTTTGGGCTACAAAATATTTCCGACCATATCCTTATGGTAGTAAATTCGCCATAGTTACAGACCATAAGCCCCTGACACGGCTCATGAGTCTCAAGGAGCCAAATTCAAAACTAATTAGATGTAAGCTAAGGCTCGACATATTTGACTACGAAACAGCACTAATCCGTATCAAATTCGCCGAAGTAACCAAAACACAGGTATTGAAATAAACGTAAATGATACAGCTTCCATCACGGCTACACAATGTACAACAATCCATTCTGCCGATGAAAACTTTGAGAATGATATATTCATTTCTGAACGCCCACTAATCGAATTCAAAATTCAAATTATACTAGAAAAGTCGCATAATAACCCTCGAAACCATATTCAAGAATTTTTTTTAAAATTCTGTTTTTTTAATTATAGAGATTATAGAATTATAAAGCGAGAACATTTCGACGAAGCAACAAAAAAATCCTTATTATGGAATTTCCTGCCACTAAATAAAGTTTCCGTAATCTAAAAACTCCTTAACTATAATTAACAAATTCACTAAATTTGCTCCGGCGTATACATTACCAGACAGGACAAGTTTATCGGTTCTAAAATCTTGAAAGCACTAAGTTACTACGGAATCCCTAAGAAAGTAATATATGATCAAGGCAGTGAATTCACAAGTATATTATCTACTACCCTGACCACGACGAAATTTTGACGGAACCGCTAATAAAGCTCAATTTATTCCGCTACGAAATATACTCCTTTCGAGCTTTACCATGGTAGAACATATGTATTGGAAAATAGGACTTAACAGAACAATGAGCATGAATATTTAAAAAACTGAACGAATTCCAAGAAATATTATATCCAACAATTAAACAAAAGTTAGAAGATGATATAAAAAAAGAACGGAAAAACTAAAAATAAACAGACAAGGCCAGAAAAAGTAAATGAATGTTATAGTCTTTAGAAAAGATGATGAGAAACAAAATGACCACAAGATTTTCAAAACAGATTAAAACTAGTAATAGTATTATTCTCAAAAACAATATCTGAAAAAAAATCCATAAAGATATAATTATGAAAAAACGTAAATCCATTTGAATTTGCTTAAGATACCAAAACCATGAATATGCAACAGAAAGAAATTTGAAATTTCAAAAAGAATAATAATAATAACAATAATAACAAAAATATTACCCAAACAGAATTGGATATGCTATATATATATATATATATATATATATATATATATATATATAATACGTACTGTTACCTTGTTATATATCCCCGTAGTATATATATATATATATATATATATATATATATATATATATATATATATATATATATATATATATATATATATATATATATATATATATATATATATATATATATATATATATATATATATATATATATATATATATATATATATATATATATATATATATATATATATATATATATATATATATATATATATATATATATATATATATATATATAGATATATATATAGATATATATATATATATATATATATATATATATATATATATATATATATATATACTACGGGAATATATAACAAGGTAACAGTACGTATATAAGTACTAATAATATATATGATTATAAGAGAGAAGAGAGTATATAATGAGAAAATTTACCAAAGACATATAACCCAATAGGAATGCTACAACTCTCCCCTCTAAATGAAATATATACTCAAAAACCTTAGAATATCCTAATATATTTAAATACTTCGTAATTAGATATATAAATTCTTTGCCATGTATAACAATATTGCATATCAGTTAACATTGGAATTCAATCCTCAAGAGATGAAGTACAATACTAATTGTATAATGACTTAAAATAAGATTATTTATTTATATAAATTGCATTATAATCAGTTTCAGTTCCAGTACTTTCTATTATTATTATTATTATTATTATTATTATTATTATTATTATTATTATACCTTACACCATAATTAATTACGAGTGCAAGGTATTGGGGGAATGAGTACTAGCTACAGAGGCTTTCGACTCGAAGAGAGAAAGATAGAAAGAAGCATTTTGGAGACCAAGCCCGTGGCAGGATTTGAAACTGCGACCCTCGTGGTGTGAGTCTAGCATTCTTACCACTAGACCACAGAGGGCAGCTGTACATTCTGTTTCCTTTTTACAATGTTAATCTTAATAAATAAAATTCAAACAAAATTCAATAATTGATGTAGTTTTCTACTCACAATATTCAATTTCAAAACCTACACTTTATAATTAATTTTATTTTTTCGGGCACGCAAGCGTCTGGAATTTCTGGAAATTCATCGTCCTCACCGTCCTCCGAGATTTGCGAGTCAAAAACTTGGTTTGCACTGGCTTCCGGGCCTGCCCCTGTATTTTTTGGAGGATCAGAAATATGTTGGCTGTTAGAACTACCAATAGTGATCATTTGGTCGATGTGACGTTTGATCATTTTATTGGGTTAGAGATTGTGCAAGTATACGTTCGTAATCCTAGCCGCTCATTTACTGTTGCTTCTCGCCAACTATTCTTGTTGGGGTCGGAATAATCTCGAATGAAAACGAGAGCACCTTTTTCGAAACTCATATCTCTAGAACCTGTATAGTTTTTCACGTTATTAAATTGCTCACCTTCGATAGCACTTTTGACTAGGGGTGGTTTAAATAAGCAAAACCGACTTTTTAGTTCCCAACCTAACATTATTGTTGCTGTAGAATAATGCTTTATAGATCTATAGTCAAAAAGAAACCTATCGATTATAACATTTAAATCTTCATATGTGTAATCGAGCTAAAGACTTTTTTACGATGCTCATATGGGAAGCATATTAGTCATTTAATATACGTTTTCTTAAACTGCTAGGAATTACACTTCTAAATCCCCACAATAAACAGCCGTACTCGACGGAAAGTTCTGAGATTTTGTTCTGGAATCCTAGAAACCTTTAGGGTTAAGGGGTTTTCCTCAGAGTAGTGATATGCGTAATATAGTCCTATGTTGGATCCTTAGCCTATACTCTACCAAGACCGTTAGTGCGTGACGATGAGTCACAACCTGCTCGAGGTGACCCTGCCACTTACTGAACACAACGGATCTAGACTGGAGAGTCAATAAACACTTCTTGTCCAACACATCTTGTCCAATGCGAATGCTTCTCCCTGTGGCTTCGACTCCTCCAATGTGGTACATGCAGGGATGCAGGGTGTTCAGGTGCAACGATCGGCCGTCGAAGGAACTCCTCGACAAGTGCATAGCTACGATTAGCGAAGCATGGGAAGGCTTAAGGCTTAAGCTGATATCAGCCGGGGATATCCCAAGACGACCGAGAGCCCGTATTTGGCTACACATACTGAAGCTCGAGGACGGGAAGGTGCTCCAGCTATTACAGCGGCAGAACCCCACTATGCCAATGCACGACTGGGCGATCATCAAGAAAGAAGGTGCCCAGAAAACAAGCATGTCCCTCCTTCTGGCAATCAACGTGGAGTGTCCTTGAAGCAGCCGACTGCAACATGCGTTTTGGCGTTAGGTACGTCAAATTAAAAATCTTCCGCCCGACCGGGGGCGACGCGGATGATTAGAGGAGGCCAACAAGATTCCAGAGGACACGGACCTTCAGGAAGAAGTCTCCAAAGCGCCTGCACAACAGGGTACCGATGCTGAAGGTGGTGCAGTTTTTCTGGGTGCAGCATTGTGCAGGAGCCATGGGTGAGAGGAAATGACGTTATGGGGCTCAAGCTTACCAAATACAATATGCACTATATCAGGAACGGTGATAAGATTCGATCATATATCCTAGTTAAGAAAACAATTAATGATTTTTTCTGCCAACAGTACAGCACAGGCGATTTAACAGTCGTAAAAATCGAGGTGCCAAGCGGACCAGACCTACTAGCGGTATCAGCTTATATGGCGCACAAAAGTGACGCACCACCGGAAGAGGCCAATGCTGCTGCCAAACATCTCCCACTCCTTCTGGGATGCAACGCCAATGCGAGGTACACGCTATGGGTTAGCACCGAGGATAATGAAAGGGGTGAGTCACTTTTTAACTTTATAAATAATTCGAACCTTACAGTATGTAACAGAGGGAATACTCCCACATTTACCTTCCCCAGCTCTAATAAATGTGCTGGATGGGAAGAAGTCCTAGATTTAACTCTAATTTCAGAAGACGCATCAGTCCAGGTACAAGAATGGAGGGTATCCAACAAGAAGTCTTTCTCGGACCATAGTTGGATAGATTTCAAGGTAAATTTGAATACCGTAGATGCAATTTCTCACAGAAACCCCAGGAGAATAAAGTGGGATACTTCTACGAGGGTACCTAGCTCAAAACTTAAAATTTCTAAGGAAATGAAACTCGTATCTACTGAGGCGATAGACAAAAATGTGGGGAATCTTGAGGAAGTTCTTAATATCTCTTACAAGTAATAATATAGCTTACAAGTGCGCTTGTCCCGTCACTAGGATTAGAAAAACTGTTCCACCATGGTGGACCAAAAAATTATCGGATCTCAGGAAGAGAACCAGATAACTGTTCAACCAATGTTATAGGGACGAAGATTGGGCACGATATAAAGGGAGTCTCAAAACTTACAAAAAATCAATTAGGGAAGCCAAGTAAAATGGCTGGAGAGAATTTTGTGAATCAATTGAGGCAACATCTACTTCAGCAAGACTCAGCAAGATACTGTACCTACATATACCCTACATAGAACGGGCTTTTCACAACGTTAGTAACAAAGAAATTCTGGACTCTCTCTCCAGGGTAGGGATTGAGGAAATTCTTAGGGAGTGGATAGTTACAATGCTGAGGACTAGGGACATTCGGTCTGAGCTGGGTAACACGGTTCTCATCAAACACGTCAGTAGAGGAACACCACAAGTTGGGGTGATTTCTCCGCTATTGTGGCTATTGGTAATTCACAACATCCTCGGCTCACTAGATTCAATGGGTGTTAAGACGGTAGCATACGCGGACGATGTAGTGATAGCTGTATAGAGCCTGTTCCCCAGTATTATAAGTGATATTATGCAAAAGGGGCTGGACAAACTAAATTCCTGGACTAGGTGTGAATCCAGAAAAGACAGAACTGATACTTTTCACTAACCAGACCAAGATTCCGATATTTAAGCTTCCGAAACTTAACGGACAACAGCTAAAGCTAGCGGAGAAAGCGAAATACTTAGGAATTTTTCTGGACCCCAAGCTAAATTGGAGCACCAATTCAGGGCAGGAAAGCCCACGTAGTTTTTTAAGCATGCCAGAAAATATTTGGGAAAAAATGGGGACTACGCTCCCATATCACTCACTGGATGTACTAAGTAATCGTGCGTCCAATACTCACTTAAGGTTCAATAGGCTGGTGGCCAGCTCTAGATAAGGGTTATAACGTTCAGACACTTAGTAGAGTTCAAAGAACAGCTGCCGCTGGCATTGCAGGGAGCCTGAGAACATGTCCAGCGGAGGCACTCAACGTATTGCTACACATCCTTCCTATCGACCTGTACATTAAGAACGTAGCCTGCAACAGTGCGCTAAGGTTAAAAGCAATAAACTGCTGGTCTGACCGAACGTACGGTCATGGTAAGGTGCTATACACAGCGCCAAGGGAATTAACACAAACTTCGACTGATTACATAGTACCACAACTGGACTTCAAAAAGGAGCAAGGTTAGATTTCCCTCAAGAAAATTAAACTCCAAATGGAGTACGATATACCCATTTATACGGACGGGTCAAAAATGGACCTGGGCGTGGGAGCGGGGTCTTTTCCCCGCACGTTAACATTAACTACTGTACACGTCTACTCGATACAGCTACAGTTTTTCAGGAGGAAGTACTCGCGATCAGAGAGGCATGTCGACAGATCACCCACCACAATAGAGAAGGGCAGAGGAGCACGGTTGCTATTTTTGTGGACAACCAGGCTGCCATAAAAGACCTACAATCAAACACCATCAACTCCAGACTGGTCAGACAGTGCAGGAAGGAACTTGGGGCGCTTGGTCACCATGCTGACATCACTATCATCTGGGTCCCCGGACACAGGAATATAGATGGAAATGAGAAGGCTGATGAATTGGCGCCCTTGGGAGCCTCTCTCGATCTAACCCATATGGAACTAGTACCTGTTTCCATGGGTGCGATTAAGAGGCACATCTACATGCACTGTCTTACTTTAGCGGGTAATAGATGGAGGACCCTTCAACATGTTGTAAGGAGCGTAAATCTCAATGATTTATCCTCCTACATAACATATTGGAACCACTCGCAAAATGAGGAGATCACCAGTTACCCGACACTGGTAAGTCACTTCACCATATTCATCACGCCACTGCCTCTCAACCAACCCACGCGGTGGAGAACACGTGGAGAAACCCCACGCGGTGGAGGACCACGGGGCAGCTACCATACATCCCGGGCGACCTGGCCAGTCTTTAACACAGCGAGATCTAGGGATCTCATAAACAGGGACCGCGGGGACACCAGCCGCCTCACGGTGGCTTTTACGGGTTACTGGCTCGTGGGTACTCATGCAGAGATATTGCAGAGACCATACCATACCCATTGTAGAAGTTGTGCAAACTCAGAAGAGAAGGAAACCTTAATCCATTTTCTTTGCGAATGCCCGGCTCTGGCGGCCGCAAGGAAAAGAACACTAGGAAACTATTTCCTAGCGAGTTTATTCGATCTCTCGGGTGTAAAACCGAAAGATCTTTTAAGATACCTAAACTCCACAAAGTGGATTTAGTGAACAATCTATCGTTTTCTCCGGCGTTAGGAGAGGTTGTGGTATCATAACGTCGCTAAGGCGATAATTGTGATCCATGTGAGGACTGACTTGGATCAGCCCCTGAAACCAACCAACCAACCAAGAAACGTTTCATCTTTAAATGAGCTTAAAATTCCACAGCTTATTTTACCTTTGATAGACAACGGTATCTTGTAGTTACCTTAGCAATTTTTTTGAAATTTAATATAACTCAATTTGATGAAATTAAATTAATATAATTTTGTTCTACATCCTCATTCTGATTGAGAATTTGTGGTAGTCGGGATAGATTGGCATGGTATAATCGAAATCTGACATAATCAATGCCCATCATTTTATTCGTAAAAAAAGGTAAACCCTTGTTTACTCTGAAAATGGATAAAAGCGGTTTATGCTCCGTTTGTAAGACAAACTTATTTCCTAGCAAGTATTGTCTTAATTTTGTGACAGAGAATACTAGCCTAATACTACTGGATTGTACTGTAATTACGCTCTGTTGGTGAAAGTGCCTCGGAAATAAATGCAACAGGTTACCGAGTACTGTTAGAATAACCATGAGACCAAGTCCCAGCTATTCCCACATTAGATGTATCTGTTTCTAGAACTATTGGACAACTAGGATTGAATGAAACTAAGAGGCGATCTGAAGTGATTTCTTCCTTCAGACTACTGTAAGCGCGTTGACATGATTCCATCCACCTGAACTTAGCGTCTTTGCGTAATAAAGCATGGTATTTGCAATGTTAGGAAACAATTTTGAATAATAATTTACTAGTCCGATAAATGCACGTAGTTCAGAAATATTCTTGGGAACAAGTGCGTCAACAACTGCAGAAACCCTGTCTTAATTTTTGGACAAACCGTTTTGATCAGTGTCAAATCCCAAGTAAGAACTTTTTCTTTGAAAGAAAGAACATTTTTGAGAATTCAATAATAATCCGACGTTTTCAAGTTTCGCCAGCACTCTTTCAATTGTCTAAATGTGTTTTTCTAAAGAATTTTCCGAAATGACTATATCATCTAAATAACACACAACGTTAGGAATACCCGTAAAAAAACATTTTCAATCGTCTTCTGAAAAATTGCCGAGGCTGGCCTAACGCCAAAATGTAATCTTGTAACTTTCAAAATGCCCATGTGCACAAAAGTTAGGAACTTTCGTCTAACTCCAACTGGTTGTACGCGTTGCACAAGTCCAAGTCAGTAAGTAAGGACCTTTGAGTGAAGCGAATAACTCCTCTATTCTCGGTAGTGGGTACTTCACTTCCGAAAGATATTTATTAATATTCCACTTGTAATCGCTTCATATATGCAGGTCGCCGTTTGACATCAAAACCGGCACCAATCTGAATCATCTGTTAATACTAAAACTCCTTTCCCTACTAATTCACTAATTTGGCATTCTATCTTACCACGCAATGCCAAAGGAAAGGGTCTTGGTTCACAGCAATTGAGTTTTACGTTTTCTTTCAATTCTAATTTCACTTTATGAACATTATATTTACCTAATCCACTGCTAAAAACGGTACGAAATTTGTTTTTAATTCCGACTCTACCTCACTTATACTAATCACAGGGCTAATTTCCGTACCAAAAGACGACATGAATCTCGGCCTAAAATAGGACGACTGCGCGTCTTGCTAACTATTATTTTTAATTTGTTTTCTTAATCACGATATTTTATACTTTCAACAAACTTACCGATTGTATCAATTGCTTCAATTATCCTTACACTTGTAAAATTTAGTTTTTTGAACATTTTTCTTGTAATCACTCCTCGATATTAAAGAACCGGCTGCGCCGGAATCCAGCACAAATTCTAGCTGATCACCATCAATTTCTCCATTAACGACAAATGGAGGGAGCGATATTGATTTAGAATCACCGCTTAAACTAAAAATAGAAATTTCTTTAATAATTTGATCATCATCTTCTTTATCTTCACTTGTTACATGTGCTATTCTTATATTTGCAGCTACTGCTTAAATGATTGCACCATCCGCAATGCTTACACTTTTGGCACCGTTCTTTGATGTTGTTGTTGTTGACATGACCTCTGCCATTAGGAACAGTTTTGCTGCTACTACTGCCACTATTGCATCTTTCCTGCTTGACTTTCCGTAAACTTGAAACGCCCCATGCGCCTTGTTGTTGCACTAACCTCAAAATTTACTTGTTGCGTATTTGCATGCACTTTAGCCTCCGTCATTATGTGTATCTACAACGTATTTTCCAGCGTTAGGCCTTCATCCTCCTCACATAACCTTTCGAAAGCCCTTCCAATTCTGTCACAAACAAGTTGAGCACAAAAAATCTAATTGTGTGCTGAATTTACAGTCCCTAGCTAACTTTTTTGCTGAGATTATCACGCTTTCGTTAATGTTATCTAGCATTATCTTGCTGCTAACAATTATAATCTTTGCACTGGTTTTAAGGAAAAAATTCTCTTTTACTCCTCGTCGACCATTTAATGTCTAGATAAACCATATGTAATGTTTTGATTTCCTTATCAGAGTTCAGTGCTAGACTGTTTGTGCTTTATTTAGTTTAACTTAACTTAGGCTTAATATATAATAATGTAACAGTACGTATATAAGTACTAATAATATATATGAATATAAGAGAGAAGAGAGTATATAATGAGAATAAATACCAAAGACAAATAACCCTATAGGTATACTACACTTATCAACATTTACCTTGTCAAAATATAATCTCCTCAACATAAAGCTGTGCGCAACCTGTCAACTTGTACAATGCATATTGACAACACTGGGAACAAGTAGCGTGTGTAATATGCGCAAGAACAAACGATAACACTGGACATTAGTTGTAAGACTAGATAATAATTATGATGTAAAAGTGCCAAAAAGTCAATAAACATAATTTTTATAACGTTGAACTGAGAATACATATTTCACTCAAATAAAATTGCCAGTAATTAGGCAACTAAAATATATTTTTGGGATAAGACGGAATGGCATCTTGCTTGACGGTTCTGAGAAATAAAAGTTAATTAAGGATGATCCATGGGAGTGGCGGCATACCAATACACGGAACCAGGACTTGACTGAATATCAATTCCTGACGTCTATCACTGCCCAGACCGGAGGTTGCTAATCCCTTTCAACCAGAAGAGGAACCTAGCCATAAAATCTTGTTGATACCTGGGTTACTGTAGGTAGGTAGGTAAGGCGGCCACCCGAAGGGCGCACTTAGGCCAACATTGACCCTTTGTGATACCGCATGAGACAACAGATCCCATCCCTTTCAAAGGTCCAGCCATTTGGAGCTTTTAATGAAGCAGTTGATGGGGCTAATCTTTTTTTTGAGATATCTCCCAAGGAGTCCAGAAATTAGTCGCATATGAGTTGTTTAACAACTTGAGAATTCCAGATTTGATTAGTTATCTGCCAAAATTCGACGGTAATCCAAATTCATTACACGAATTTCTTAACAATGTTGAAGAAATTCTCCAACTTACTAGAGGAACCGATGGGGCACCATATTGTCATATCTTGCTACGAGCGATTTCGAATAATATTGAGGGTCAAGCAAACGACGTAGTAAACACAAATTGTACACCATTAAATTGGGATGATATAAAGAGTAACCTAATTCTACACTATGCAGACAAACGAACGGAAATGTGAATGTGCTTGAACTCATTTCTGGTCGGTTTTAGAGAACATTTAGGGTCTAGCATAAGAGCAATGAGGCCAGATAGCACTGGCCAATATTAAAGAGCAAAATATTAAATACCAACAAACAGGAAATAACTACTACGGTAGAAACCAGAATTTCAGAAGACAGGGCAACAACAATACTACTAATTCCTATCCATCCCTTCCTTATTATAGGCAAATACACTCTAATAGCCAGCCCCCAAGTAATTGGTTTAGCAACCAAACAATTACTCCAAACTTTTATGAACCAAATTTCAAGAAAAACTATCAGAATAATAGCAATATCATGGAAAGAAACAACCATGTGGCAAACTCTTTTAATCAAAATCAAAGAGCTATCATATACCCAAATCTACAACCAATGGACACTACTAGTTCTAAAATGTCTAGATACATAGGAATAAATCAAAGAATGCGTAGCAATAGATTCTCTAAAAGACCTAGGAAAATAAATAAAATAAATTGTATAAAACTTCTTTTCCCGAACTATATGCAGAAGAAGACTTATGTAATATTGAGGATTCGCCGAATTTTTCGCTTAAATTCCTCGAAAAACCTACAGGATATGTAGAAATTAACAAACATGGCACAGCACTTAATTTTATTAATTTAAGCACACCTTTCGGCAGACATTTAAGATCCTTAATAGACACCGGAGCATCTTCATCTCTCCTGAATCCGAAATGCATAGATCCGCAGCAGGAAATTGGTTTAGTGTAGTTGAAGTATGCAATCAAGTATGGTTCAATGCATACATCGAAATAATTGTGTAACAACTGCTTAAAGTTAAATATTTTGAGCAATCTGAGTACATAGAATTGCATAATCTCAACTCACAAACTCTTCCAGAAAATGAAGATGTACAAATAATAAAACGCCTTATAGCTACTCCCCTTGGAGCTCTCCTGTTTGGAAGGCTCCAAAAGCGTGATGATGGCGGGAGACAGAACAAACGTATAGGCAACTAAACAAGAAAACAACAACAACCCAATTCCGAATATTTCCAAAATACTCGATAAATTAAGGAAATGCTTTTACTTCACTACGTTTGATTTAACTATTGGATTTCACCAAATTGAGATGGACCTAAGAGACAGCAGAAAGATAACAGCATTTACAGCGGTAAGTGGCACCTATGACCGAGGAAATAAAACCATACCCGGAAAAAATAACTGCCATTAAAAATGACCTGACTTTAAAAGACCTTTTGTCCTTACCCTTGATGCAAGCAATATAGCCTTAGGTGCAGTTCTCTCGCAGGGACCAGTTGGGAAAGATAAACCAATTTATTTTGCAAGTCGCATCCTCTCGGACTCCGAAATAAATTATTCAACAATTGAGAATGAACTACTCGCTTTGTTTGGGCTACAAAATATTTCCGACCATATCCTTATGGTCGTAAATCCGTCATAGTCCCTGTCATGGCTCAATAGTCTCAAGGAGCCAAATTCGAAACTAATTAGATGGAAACAAAGGCTCGGAAGCTGCCTTACCAATGCTGCAATGCTGATCCACGTTTTAAAATCGCCGAGGTAACCCAAAATACAGGTATGGAAAGAAACGTAAATGATACAGCTTCCATCGCGGCCACACAAGGTACAACAATCCATTCTGCCGATGAAAACTTTGATAATGATATATTCAATTCTGAACGCCTACTAATCAAATTCAACATTCAAATTATATTAGAAAAGTCTTATAATTCTCATATGACCCTCGAAACCATTTTTAAGAATAACCAGAAAAGAATTTTGAAGCGACAAAATTTTTACGAAGCAACAAAAATATCCATATTTAAGAATTTCCTACCACTAAATAAAGTTTCCGTAATGTACACAGATGATGAGACATTTCAAACTGTACAAAACGTATATTCTAAGTATTTTTCTCACAACAAACTCTTTAAAATTCTGAGATGCACCACCATATTTAAAGGCATAACAGATAACGCTGAGCAAGACCATATCATTAGAAACTATCATGAAAACAGTAACCATAGGGGCATTCATGAAACTTTCCTCCATCTAAAAAGAAAATTTTACGTCCCTCTTTTCAAAAATAAAATATCTCAGATAATTAACAAATGTGAAAAATGCATAATCCTGAAATATGATAGACACCCTCAAAAGCCTACATACAAAGAAACAGAAAATCCCCTTAAATGAGATTATGAGATTATTATTTTGTCCTTAATCGGTTCGGTTGTGTTTGAAATAATCTGTATTGATTTATTAACTTAAACTGAATTTACCACATGTACAATTTTATCAAAAATATAACAAATAAGTACTAACGATTAGTAGCAATTACAAGTAAGGATAGGAGTGTAACTATAATCAAAGTAAAACAAAAGTCAGGAAACTCCAGCAAAGCATTACACAAAATTGAAATACAAAATGAATACAAGAACAAAGGCCGTGTCTAAACCAGTCTTGTCCCCTACAACCCCGCACACTAACGCAATTAAAGAGAGTTTTTCTATGAGCGCCGTATTGCAACAGCTAGAAAGTGGTATGGAGAGGCAGAAGGAGAGCAGCGTTGCTGAGCTACGTTCAGCATTGAAAACGTCCGAGAATCGGATGATGCAGAAATTAAGTGAAACTGAGGCGGAACTCTCAAACATAAAGTCTTCGCTAGTACTGTTTGACAAAAGAATTTCTGCTGTTGAAAACGTGAGCTCTGAAGTCTTTGAGTTGCGAAAAGAACTGGTGGAAGTGCGAAAGCGGGTAGAGAAGTATGAAAAGTCTGCTTCGGGTGCTGTTCCTGGTTTGGAGGGTGAGCTTCTGGCAATGAAATCCCAGTTGGCAAGGCAGGATAATGCTGCAGTCCCATGTGACATGATGATATGCGGCGTTCCGTGCATCGAACAGGAGGATCTACCCGGTATGTTCTCTACATTGTGTTCTTCCGCTAATATTACTCCACCTGTCGTAAGGGCTATCTATAGGGTGAAGAGTGAACACAACAAAGCCACTATTACTGATCCAGTTATAGTGGTAAAACTAGCTTCACCCTACGATAGGAACCTTGTTTTAAGAGGTATTGCTGCTTTTAAACGAACTACTCATGGCACCTTATGTTTACGGCCTGCTGGATTCGATTCGGACGTGCCAATTTACGTGAACGAAAACCTAACAAAGCTGAATTACGAAATAATGCGAGCGGCAATCCGCTTGTAGTATTCACTTTGCGGGGTCTGGTACACGTGAAGTGTGCTGAGAATGCGAGAGCAACGCGTATAGATTCTTTGCAGCAGGTGAGCGGTCTTTTTCGTGGAGAGGAATGATTTGTCTTTCATGACAATTGTTATATTTTCTCTTCTGAGCCTATATTCAATCATTTGATTTTAAAATACTGTTTTTATATTATAATGTTACACTTTTTTATATTTTTTGTTGTGGATACTATATATGAGTATGTATACTTAAGTAAGTTATTATTGTTCACAGTTGTGCAGAATTCATTGTACCTTTTTAAATGCTCTTGCGGGTTGATCTTAAGTTCAGATCGTAACCAAACTGTATGTGTTGCCAAATTAATATTAAGGAGAGTATATGATCGTATACTCTCATTGCTAACTCATCGTAGCTACAGTCGTTCCGAATGGTATAAGTAACCTATCAGTGAGTTCCAGAGATAGTAATTATAACCTTCTTCGTATTCTTGGTAGATTACAAATGGGACTGAAAATTTGCCATATAAATGCACAAAGCATAATGAATAAGATGGATGAGTTCAAATATCTATTTGAGCGTTCTGGCGTTGATTTTGTTTGTGTGTCTGAAACATGCTTCATGCCATCAATGCAGAGTAGTTTATTTGGTGTCAATGGATACAGATTGTTTCGTGTGGATAGAGTGACTCATGTCGGCGGGGTGGTAATTTTTGTGAGGGATGGTATTGCGTGCAAAGTCCATAGCAAATCAGTTTCTGAAGGTCAGATTGAGTATTTGTTTTTAAGTGTTGACAATGGAGTTGAAAGACTTCTGGTGGGCTGTGTCTACAGACCTAATCGTACAATTGACATACAATCACTGATAGATCACATTCGGGCAATTTCTTTGGACTTTCAAAGTATTGTTATTGCAGGAGACTTCAATAGCAATATTCTAGATGAGAGCGGACTGGTCACGGAAATGTTGGCATTGGGCTTGGTTTCCGCTAATACAACATCACCGACACATTTTACGGGGACAAACAGTTCGCTGTTGGACGTGTATTTTATTGATGATTTGAAGAAGATTAAAATTTACGAACAACTCCGTACGCCCTGTTTTTCAAAACATGACCTTATTTTTCTGACGCTTGATTTTACACTTAATATGACAACCAAAGTTTTGAGATACCGAGATTTTAAAAATATTGACTACCAACATTTGTGTTCTAAACTTGACACTGTACAATGGAACTTGATATATTTTATGCCCACAGTAAATGACAAAGTGGAATATCTACAATCTAATATTAAATGTCTTTTTGATGTGTTTGTCCCAAAGAAAGTGCGCACCGTTGAGCATAAAGAGCAGCCTTGGTTTACTAATAAAATCAAGAATTTAATTAACATACGTGACACTGCATGCAGACGGTGGAAGCGATATAAGCTACCTCTTCTATATGAAACTTACAGAAATCTTAGAAGGTAGGTTACTAAAGATGTCAAAGCCGCTAAATACTCCCACTTCGAAAAACATTTAGCAGTGCAGTAACCAGTAAACAAACATGGAGACATATTCGCAGCATAGGTATAGGGAATATTGCTACTTTTGGGAACATTAACATGGACCTAAATGATTTAAATAGGAAATTTGTCAATCTTCCAATTGAAGCAGTGCAAAAGAATGCTTATGCAAACTGTTGTAGTTCTGTGTCCTCTGATATTATGTTTGGGTTTTCTGGTGTTGACGAGTCAGATGTATTGGAGTGCTTTCTGGGTATAAAGTCAAATGCTTGTGGTACTGATGAGATTCACCCTGTCTTTGTTAAGGCCGTACTTCCTAAGCTGCTGCCAGTCATAACTCATATTTTTAATACTGTTATAACGACATCACCTTTCCCTAAGTGTTGGAAGTTAGGGGAAATTATTCCAACCCTAAAGTCTGATAACGATTATAGACCAATAGCAATTTTACCATACCTGTCCAAGGTATTTGAACTACTAATGGCGAAACAATTAAAAAAGTATTTAGCAGACAATAACATTATAACGGAACGACAGTCTGGGTTCATGCCAAGGAGGAGCTGCATAACGGCTCTGACTGATGTAGTTCGCGCATCACTTGACTTAAATAGGGTGTCTTTCTTGGTATTATTGGACCATTCAAAGGCATTTGACTGTGTTGACCACAATATTTTATGTACAAAGCTTCTGAGAATGTACAATTTCTCATCCGGCGCAGTGAAATTTATAGAATCATACCTTACAGATAGAACCCAAGCGGTTTACCAGTCCAGTCAGTGTGATGATGACGCATCGGATTTCTCGTCGGTAGTGCGAGGTATAACTCAGGGGTCCATATTGGGGCCTCTTCTTTTTTGTATATATATAAATGATCTACCGACTGCATTGCATGATTGTGATATTCATCTGTATGCTGATGACGTCCAACTTTACATAAGCTGTAAAAGGGACGAAATTATTAATTGTGTCACTCAAATTACTTATTTAATGTTTATAACTGGGCAAAGAAAAATGGGCTTTGCCTTAATCCTGCTAAGTCAAATGTGTAGTGACTTACAAGAAACACTTTGATACCACAATACTACCCAGTATTATAATGAATGGGTCTGTGATTGAACGTGTAAACACGGCTAAAAACCTGGGAGTTATATTTGATGGCACTCTAACATGGAGTAACTACGTTGCTGCCACGGTTGGCAAAGTTTACGGTATGCTGCGTTCACTGTGGTCAACGCAATATTTCACCCCACAAGGAATCAGAATGCTGTTGGCTAAGGCCTACCTTCTCCCAACATTGCTGTATGGTTGTGAAATTTTTGCGAATTGTGATGCAGCTAGCAAACGAAAGCTTAATGTCCTATTTAATAATATAACAAGGTATATTTATGGCTTGACTAGAACAGATCATGTATCCACTTTATCAAGCAAGTTTTTGGGATCACATTCGATCAACTCTTGGAGTCTAAGATTATCATCTTTCTTCACAAGATTATTTACACCCGGGAACCTCCATATTTGTTTAGATGTCTCAGGTTCACACGTTCCTGTCGTTGTAACCAACTTGTCCCGTGCAAGCACTCGTCTCTTATGTCTGATCGTCAGTTTTTCGTGTATGCAGTAAGACTCTAGAACTCACTTCCTATACGGCTGCGAAGTATTGGCAACACTGTACAGTTCAGGAATGAACTTGAGGGCTACTTTCGGGCGCGGTGAATTTCTGGGCAATCTGTATTGCTTTGTTCATAAATTGTGATCTGTATTTATCTTATTGTTCATTGTTTTGTTGTTATATTTTTTAATTTAATATTTAAAGAACGGAGAGTACGTTTAATAATATTTAATTTTAATTGTTTAAATCATCCACTTATATAATTTTATAATTTTAAAACTTTATAATTTTATTTGTGTTAATCAATTTCTTTTATTATTTATATTTCATTTTACCTTGGAATGAATTGTTCCTGTTAAGTTAATTATTGAAAATATATATATATATATATATATATATATATATATATATATATATATATATATATATACTTCATGTCGTTAGGACAGCTTGAAAAGGTTATTACCTTAATGTCCTAAGATCAATTTGTAGAGATAAATAAATAAATAAATAAATAAAAATAAACTTTTGGAAATTGTCCACATCGATATATACACAATCAGTAAAAAAGTACATTAACTATACAAATTCTCTAAATTTGCTTCGGCATAGGGTGCAATGTGACATTCCGCCGCCGCTTCATGTGGGCGTACAATTGTCGATCCGTCAGCTTCAGCTCTACGCTTCATGTGCCCGTACAAGTTGTCGATCCGTCGGCGTCAGCTCTTGCTTCGAGTGCAAGCTGTCCGTCCAACTCGAGCGTATCAGCAGTCCGTCTGTCCGTCCACTTTGTGCGTGCAAGTCCGTCCACCATGCGCGTGTGGGAGATCCGTCCGTCAATGCACCTCGCTCTAAGGTATTTGCATCAGTTAGACTTCCGCCCCAAAGAACCCAAACGACGGTGCTGCAGTTCGATAACGTGCATTTCGCTGGTTCTGCATCGATAAAGTGCATTTGGTCAAATCGAGTGCGATCGATCGGTGCACCGGAAAGCGAAAATGGTGGGAACCCAAACTGAGGGAGCGTTGAGGTTTGCTGTCGCGGCACTTTAGGTCACGTAGGCCTCCGAACCGTGGCTTCGTGACAAACTTAAAATTTATAATTGACATAGTTCGATTGGGAGACAAAAGAATACGGTTCTACGATTGATCCCTGATGTAAAATATTTTATTGTTAATTGTTTAAACTAAAAATTCAAATTGTGAACTTTAAGAATAACTTAAATTAAATATTTCACAGAAATTGCCTAGTGCATTAACTGAAACAAAAAGATCAAATTGTAAACTTTTAGAAAAACGAAAATTTAATAATTTGTAAAATTGTTTAGTGCTTTGTTTAAAACTAAAAAAACTAACCAACAAACTCCAATTAATTATATGAAAAATTAAATTTATGATATTTAATAAAATTTAAATTAAATGCTTTATTGTGAACTTTAATAAACCGCTGTCGCAGTACTACTTTCCTTCGCCGTCAAACCGCACGCCTTAGCGTTCGCAGGACTGCCGCGTCTGGCCTAGCCAGCAGCAGGATTTGGTTCAATATAAGCTCACCTTTCGGCAGACATTTAAGATCCTTAATAGACACCGGAGCATCTTCATCTCTCCTGAATCCGAAATGCATAGATCCCGAAAAACTCATCAAAAGTCAGCCTATAAATATATCAAAAGTTTTGCAAAATTTCCAGATTGATAAAAAAATTATACTTCCAACATTCGCCGAATTTGAATTTCCATTTTGGATGTTCAAATTCCATTTAGATCCTTAAACAAATAAATACAAAAGTCGATCTCAAAAACTTATAACTAGTTATTACCAATTCTGCTTTACCAAATAAACTAAAACACCAACCTAACGTCCACAAAACACGTCATGCCAGCGTTTTCTAAGATTCTGGTTAAACTCCTTGTAGACATTAATAGTGGCGATGTTTATATAAAGTCAGTTAAATGCTTCCCAATATAAGTTCTTTCGAGGGAATTTATAAAGCAGGAAATTGGTTTAGTGTAGTTGAAGTATGCAATGAAGTATGGTTCAATGCATACATCGAAATAATTGTGTAACAACTGCTTAAAGTTAAATATTTTGAGCAATCTGAGTACATAGAATTGCATAATCTCAACTCACAAACTCTTCCAGAAAATGAAGATGTACAAATAATAAAATGCCTTATAGCTACTCCCCTTGGAGCTCTCCTGTTTGGAAGGCTCCAAAAGCGTGATGATGGCGGGAGACAGAACAAACGTATAGGCAACTAAACAAGAAAACAACAACAACCCAATTCCGAATATTTCCAAAATACTCGATAAATTAAGGAAATGCTTTTACTTCACTACGTTTGATTTAACTATTGGATTTCACCAAATTGAGATGGACCTAAGAGACAGCAGAAAGATAACAGCATTTACAGCGGTAAGTGGCACCTATGACCGAGGAAATAAAACCATACCCGGAAAAAATAACTGCCATTAAAAATGACCTGACTTTTGTCCTTACCCTTGACGCAAGCAATATAGCCTTAGGTGCAGTTCTCTCGCAGGGACCAATTGGGAAAGATAAACCAATTTATTTTGCAAGTCGCATCCTCTCGGACTCCGAAATAAATTATTCAACAATTGAGAATGAACTACTCGCTTTGTTTGGGCTACAAAATATTTCCGACCATATCCTTATGGTCGTAAATCCGTCATAGTACCTGTCATGGCTCAATAGTCTCAAGGAGCCAAATTCGAAACTAATTAGATGGAAACAAAGGCTCGGAAGCTGCCTTACCAATGCTGCAATGCTGATCCACGTTTTAAAATCGCCGAGGTAACCCAAAATACAGGTATGGAAAGAAACGTAAATGATACAGCTTCCATCGCGGCCACACAAGGTACAACAATCCATTCTGCCGATGAAAACTTTGATAATGATATATTCAATTCTGAACGCCTACTAATCAAATTCAACATTCAAATTATATTAGAAAAGTCTTATAATTCTCATATGACCCTCGAAACCATTTTTAAGAATAACCAGAAAAGAATTTTGAAGCGACAAAATTTTTACGAAGCAACAAAAATATCCATATTTAAGAATTTCCTACCACTAAATAAAGTTTCCGTAATGTACACAGATGATGAGACATTTCAAACTGTACAAAACGTATATTCTAAGTATTTTTCTCACAACAAACTCTTTAAAATTCTGAGATGTACCACCATATTTAAAGGCATAACAGATAACGCTGAGCAAGACCATATCATTAGAAACTATCATGAAAACAGTAACCATAGGGGCATTCATGAAACTTTCCTCCATCTAAAAAGAAAATTTTACATCCCTCTTTTCAAAAATAAAATATCTCAGATAATTAACAAATGTGAAAAATGCATAATCCTGAAATATGATAGACACCCTCAAAAGCCTACATACAAAGAAACAGAAAATCCCCTTAAATGAGATTATGAGATTATTATTTTGTCCTCAATCGGTTCGGTTGTGTTTGAAATCATCTGTATTGATTTATTAACTTAAACTGAATTTACCACATGTACAATTTTATCAAAAATATAATAAATAAGTACTAACGATTAGTAGCAATTACAAGAAAGGATAGGAGTGTAAATATAATCAAAGTAAAACAAAAGTCAGGAAACTCCAGCAAAGCATTACACAAAATTGCATTACACAAAATTGAAATACAAAATGAATACAAGAACAAAGGCCGTATCTAAACCAGTCTTGTCCACTACAACCCCGCACACTAACGCAATTAAAGAGAGTTTTTCTATGAGCGCCGTATTGCAACAGCTAGAAAGTGGTATGGAGAGGCAGAAGGAGAGCAGCGTTGCTGAGCTACGTTCAGCATTGAAAACGTCCGAGAATCGGATGGTGCAGAAATTAAGTGAAACTGAGGCGGAACTCTCAAACATAAAGTCTTCGCTAGTACTGTTTGACAAAAGAATTTCTGCTGTTGAAAACGTGCGCTCTGAAATCTTTGAGTTGCGAAAAGAACTGGTGGAAGTCCGAAAGCGGGTAGAGAAGTATGAAAAGTCTGCTTCGGGTGCTGTTCCTGGTTTGGAGGGTGAGCTTCTGGCAATGAAATCCCAGTTGGCAAGGCAGCATAATGCTGCAGTCCCATGTGACATGAGGATATGCGGCGTTCCGTGCATCGAACAGGAGGATCTACCCGGTATGTTCTCTAAATTGTGTTCTTCCGCTAATATTACTCCACCTGTCGTAAGGGCTATCTATAGGGTGAAGAGTGAACACAACAAAGCCACTATTACTGATCCAGTTATAGTGGTAAAACTAGCTTCACCCTACGATAGGAACCTTGTTTTAAGAGGTATTGCTGCTGTTAAACGCACTACTCATGGCACCTTATGTTTACGGCCTGCTGGATTCGATTCGGACGTGCCAATTTACGTGAACGAAAACCCAACAAACCTGAATTACGAAATAATGCGAGCGGCAATCCGCTTGAAAAAGCAAAAGTACTTGTTCGCAGTATTCACTTTACGGGGTCTGGTACACGTGAAGTGTGCTGAGAATGCGAGAGCAACGCGTATAGATTCTTTGCAGCAGGTGAGCGGTCTTTTTCGTGGAGAGGAATTGTCTTTCATGACAATTGTTATATTTTCTCTTCTGAGCCTATATTCAATCATTTGATTTTAAATTACTGTTTTTATATTATAATGTTACACTTTTTTATATTTTTTGTTGTGGATACTATATATGAGTATGTAAGTTAGCAACATACGCGTTGCATGTCATTGGCGCCGTGCGCTTGCGTAGCGGTACAAAGCATTGTACGAAATACACTGCAACAGCGTCTGCTGCCATCCGATGCGCAGGGGCACGGTAGACGGTGCTGGTTCTCGGTGCGTGGGAAAACACAAGACTGAGAGCATTGGCGCCATGCGCTAGCGCAGCGGTGCAAAGCATTGTACGAAATGTGCTGCAACAGGTTCTGCTGCCATCCGCTGCCATCAGCTGCGCAAGGGCACGATAGACGGTGCTGGTTCTCGGTACGCGAGAAAACATATGAAAAGAGCATTGGCGCCATGCGCTTGCGCAGCAGTACAAAGCATTGTACAAAATGCGCGGCACAGCCGCTACGCGTAGATACGGTAGACGGTGATGGTTCTCGGTGCCGGAGGAATTGGCGAGACATGTGTTGTATGTCGGTGCCGCCAAGCCCAGCCGTGAAACGCTGTCGCGCAATGCCGCCTCAAAGCGCAGTCACCATGCGATTGTCGGCGGCGAAAAGGTATAAAAAGAACCCGAGTACGAGAGCTCGCATCTTTTAATTGGCAGGAGCTCGAAGGAGAAGGACTACCATAATAATACAAATAATAAAATAATATAAAATAATTTTAACTCTTTTATTATTATGGATTTTGCTCAGGAGAGTATTTAACTGGCGCCCAACTTGGAGCATGCGAAAAAGTCGCTGCACTGGCTCATAACCCACCCTTGAGAGGGGTGAATAAAAAAGCAAATCTGCGATTCCTACGGGACCCTCCAGTTTTTTTGTCGTAAGCGTGGGGCATGCGAAAAAGTCGCTGCCCAGGCTCTTACCATACCCTTGAGAGGGGTTAATTAAAAAAGCAAATCCTCGATTCCTACGGGACCCTCCAGTTTTTGTGTCGTGAGCGTGGGGCATGCGAAAAAGTCGCTGCCCAGGCTCTTACCATACCCTTGAGAGGGGTGAATAAAAAAGCAAATCTGCGATTCCTACGGGACCCTCCAGTTTTTAGTACAAATAAATAAAAATTTATAATTAATAATAAATTTTTAGCTCTACCGAAAAAGGCGGTTCGCTGCGTATTGACCATTCGCAAGGTTTATTATTAAACACGGTGCGACCGAAAAAGGTGGTGCATAGCCCATCTCCACGTTCACCGGTATAAAGCAAGAATGGCGATATGTGGTGCTATATTGCGTTAAAATCTGCGATTCCTACGGGACCCTCCAGGTTTAACGTAAACAACATTTTAATTAAAAAAAATGAATAAAAAAAAATAAAAAATTTTTTAAATAATAAAACTTTACATTTTTAGAACTACCCAAAAGGCGTTGCACAGCCCAACCATACGTTCTAGCACATTCTTGGTGACGTAGAGAGCATCCGAAAAAGACGGTGCATGGCTCACCACACCAAGGACTTTCGCTGTAACAAGGGAAGACCAGCACAGGCCACGTTCAGTCAGGTCTCTAGTACCGTTCATCGCAAAGTAAAGTGCGCTTGTAGACTGTAGTATGGCGCACAGCGAAGCAGCGCACCAACCCCGAGGTGATTTGGCTATATTTGAGGCTATGATCAACACCGCCTTCTCCTCTTTGACTGAAGAAAGCAACCGACGATTTATTGAGAGTCGCAACGAGATATGCGAACTCCGAAAAGAACTGCAGATCCTTGGACAACCGGCAGTACCTCCCACAGTTTATAACGATGTTACGTTCGATCGAGAGGGTGAAGGGGTTGATTCATTCGTACTCATTCAAGCCCTTCGCGAGTTTGGTGGAAGCAGGACGCAGTACGCTTCTTGGCGGAGATCTGTCACTAGCGCTTACGCCCCTTTCACGGGTTCGGAAGGTCTTCCTCGCCATTACCAGGCCGTTCACCTGATCCGAAGCAAGGTAATGGGAGAGGCCGATGCCCTCCTAACATCCTTCAATACGCCTACTAACCTTGACGCAATACTGGCTCGGTTAGATTTTACATATGCAGACAGAAGACCCTCATACGCGCTTCAACAAGAAATGCTGAGTCTTAGGCAAAGGGGATGGTCCGTTTCTAAGTATTATGACGAGATTCAGAAGAGGCTCACCCTTCTAACCAACCAGAACGACATGAGCAATTCTGGTGATGCATCGCGGAAGCAAATCCTGAATGAAGAGCACAGGAACCTGGCTAGGAGCGTATTCATTTCGGGGCTCAACGAGCCCATGAGTTCATCAGTTCTTTGTGCTAGTCCCCCGGATATGTCGGCAGCCCTCGCTCTGGCCTTGGAGCTAGAAAGAAACACAGCCAGAGCCCATATAGACCAGTCATGGAAGCGACGGGGGCCCCAGGGAATGCACCCCTCCTTCAATTATAGCGTCAACCAGCAGCCTATAAGGATGTATCAGCCCGACTCAGCTCGACTTGCCATTGGTCGTCAAAGAACTGGGGGCATCGCCCAGCCAAGAACTCCACCCCGATGGGACAATCCGTCTACGATTCCCGCCATAGACGCTCCTCCACGAAATCCCTTCAATGCAAACCGGTTTGGAGCTTCTATCGGCGCTCCTCATATGCGGAAAGGATACTCGGATAGCCAGCATTTCAAGGGAGGGATCCAGCTACAAAAAGGCCACACTCGTCGCTACCACCTTCACACGATTCGAAACACCCAAGAGTCAATTTCCTGGACGCTGAGTTAAGTAATTCTTCTCCTGGTGGCTGGGCCAATGGAAGCCTCCGGGGTGAAGGTCGTCGTCGCAACCGAAACTACAGACGGGATGACCCCGGTGCCGATGTTGAGGGAGAAAGAACTTTCGACGAGGTGAATTTTTTAGGGATGGGAGGTCACTCCTCCCATACCTTCAAATGACCTTAGCATCACAGCGTTTAAAGTTCTTGGTGGACACCGGCTCTGCCAAGAATTATATTAGGGATATCCCTGGCCTGCGGGGAATAAAGCCGGTAATCAAACCATTTAAGATCAAAACTGTGGTGGGGAGTGTTCCTGTCACTAGGAAATGTGGAATGAATGTGCTAGGAAGGACTTCTACCTTTTACATGCTTCCCACTCTAAACACCTTTGACGTTATAATCGGGTTTGATCTGCTAACGGACGTCTCGGCTTGTGTCAACTTAGACGTGGGAACACTCAGCCACGCCCGGGGAATGGAAACGCTGCTCTTTCAGGAGTGTGAAGGGGTGAATTACACAGATTCCATCATAGACGAGAACGAGGAAGAAGAGCATACCAGCAGCAACGAACAAACGGAAATTCCCTCTGAGGCCACTACGGAATTCCAGCAACTCCTGATTGATCTGAATGGAGTGTTTGCGGATCCCAGAGAGGGCCTGCCGTTCAACACCAACGTCCTTGCAACCATCGGAACTACAGACAATGATCCAGTTTACGCCCGATCATATCCTTACCCCATTGCAGCCACCACATTCGTAAATAAGGTAATAAGTAGCATGCTCGAGGACGGGATCATACGACCTTCTCGGTCCTCCTTTAATAACCCCCTCTGGGTAGTACCCAAGAAAGGAGTAAATGAAAACGGGGACAGGAAACTGCGATTGGTTTCGGATTTTAAGCGATTAAATGATAAAACCATCAGCGACCGATATCCAATACCCGACACTTCGGTCATTCTCGCAAACTTGGGAAAATCTACATATTTCTCAACTATCGATCTAAAAAATGGCTTCTACCAGATCGCTTTAGCAGAGGAGGACCGGGAGAAAACTGCCTTTTCAATAAATAATGGCAAGTATGAATATTGCCGTCTACCCATGGGCCTTAAGAACGCCCCTAGTATCTTCCAAAGAGCTATTGATGACGTACTCCGGGAGGAGATTGGAAGGAGCTGTTATGTTTACATGGATGACGTGATCATATTTTCTCCTGATGCAACAACGCATCTTACGGATCTACGCAGGGTCTTGGACAGGTTATTCCAGGCTAATATGCGAGTCACTAGAGAAAAGTCTAGGTTCTTTAAAAAGGGGTAGAGGTAGAGTTCCTGGGATTTGTTGTTTCCAACATTGGTATAAAAACTTGCCCAAACAAGGTGAGGGATATCGTTGATTTTGAGCAGCCCCACAGCCTTCGCGCCTTAAGATCCTTCTTAGGTTTGACGGGCTACTATAGAAGGTTCATCAAGGATTATGCTCGGATTACCAAGCCACTAACCAGGTATCTGAGGGGGAAGAATGGTCATATAGGCGCATCAAAGTCTAAAAACACTTCGATTGTCCTCGATGCGGATGCATTAGACGCCTTTCGGCGTGTGAGGTCAGCACTTGCATCAGAGGATGTTTTGCTTCTCTATCCGGATTTCGGAAAACCATTCGATCTAACCACGGATGCTTCATCCCATGCCTTAGGGGCTGTACTATCGCAGGGAGGTCGGCCCATTACCATGATCGCGCGCACTCTCTCCGATACAGAGGAGCACTATGCAACTTATGAGCGAGAGCTGCTTGCAATTGTTTGGTCATTGCAGAAGCTGAGAAACTACCTATACGGAGTCAAGAACCGAAATATTTTTACAGACCATCAACCCCTTACATTCGCTCTCTGGGACAGAAATGTTAACTCAAAGATGAAACGATGGCGATCCTTCATTGAGGAGTTCGCCCCGAGGTTCCATTACAAGCCAGGAAGACTCAATGTTGTCGCGGACGCGCTTTCACGACAGCACATAAATGCAATAATGAAGAAACCTAACCAACGTGAAACCAATATAAGCGCTGAAAAGTCGCTGGGATCTCCTATACCGACTGTCGATAACCCCGTCAATTGCTTCAGAAATCAGCTTATCCTCCAAGCTGGAGAGAAGTCGAAGAAAACTTCCTCCATAGTATTCCAGAAACAGCTCAGACATGTCCTAACTTATGCCTCACCTTCGGACTTGCCCCAGCTGCTGAACTAGTCCGTTAACGTCAATGTTGTGAATGGAATATATTGCGATCGAGTTACATTGCAATATTTGGAGGACACCTTGCCGGATCTCTTCCCATCCGTGAAGTTCCGATTCAGTGAGAGAAGGGTAAAGGATATCACCAACCCAAGCGAGCAACAAGAAATCCTAGCCAGAGAGCACAACAGAGCAAGTTCTCCAAGTTTGCCATTGTAAAACCCATAAGATCCAGAAGTATAGTGGACCTCAAAGGATCCCTACTGGAAACCCTCAGTGTCTTTAAGGATACACGTACTGTGGTATGCGACAACGAAAAATCGCTGACTTCTAACACTATAAGGTCACTACTACAAAATCAGTTCGATGCTAGCGTTCATGCAGTTCCGCCCCTTCACAGCACATCTAATGGACAGGTGGAACGCTTCCACAGCACATTGACGGAGATTTCAAGATGTCTCAAAGCAGCGGACTATTCCTCGGATATAGGGGAGCTAGTTTTGTTAGCGGTATCCAGGTATAACCGCAAAATCCACTGTTACTAATCAGAGACCTGTCGACATACTTCATTCTATTTCCGAGGTAATGCGAGGCTAGGTGGAAGCCAGACCCAAAAAACTAAACTCCAATATTTCAACCGGTTGCGAAAAAGGAGATTTTTCAAAACAGGAGACAAGGTATTTGTTAAGGCAAATAAAAGGCTTGGAAACAAACTATCAAACTACCAGAAGACTGTAGGCGCAGACCTCGGATTGAGTATCCTGGTGGATGGCCGAGTAGCCCACAAAGACAACCTACGTTAGGGCATATTTTCTTAAACTTCCCTTACAAGCACTCTTACCAGCAGCAACTCGAATCACCTCATTCAATTCATATGGGCAATACATCGATTAAATTTATAACGTTTATGATATTAAAGTTGAACTTTAAATTTTTTTAAAAGGAAGTGTTTCTCATTTGAAACTGCTTAAAGCTTGAAATGTTCTTTTTGTTTCCCTGGTCGTCTCCAGCTATTGTCCATTCTTAAAAACTCTAGAGGGTCGTGGCATGATGGGTCCTGCTTTGTTGCCGTGATTTTGGTCCTCACACGTGACCAATTTTAGAAAGAGAGACAAGGAAAACTTTGGATATTTTCAATCATATCAGAAATAGCGTGGTAGTGCCCGAAGGCGGGACGCCCGTCAGCCGAGGACGGCTGATCTTAAGGGGGGGAGGAGTTAGCAACATACGCGTTGCATGTCATTGGCGCCGTGCGCTTGCGCAGCGGTACAAAGCATTGTACGAAATACGCTGCAACAGCGTCTGCTGCCATCCGATACGCAGGGGCACGATAGACGGTGCTGGTTCTCGGTACGCGAGAAAACATATGAAAAGAGCATTGGCGCCATGCGCTTGCGCAGCAGTACAAAGCATTGTACAAAATGCGCGGCACAGCCGCTACGCGTAAATACGGTAGACGGTGATGGTTCTCGGTGCCGGAGGAATTGGCGAGACATGTGTTGTATGTCGGTGCCGCCAAGCCCAGCCGTGAAACGCTGTCGCGCAATGCCGCCTCAAAGCGCAGTCACCATGCGATTGTCGGCGGCGAAAAGGTATAAAAAGAACCCGAGTACGAGAGCTCGCATCTTTTAATTGGCAGGAGCTCGAAGGAGAAGGACTACCATAATAATACAAATAATAAAATAATATAAAATAATTTAAACTCTTTTATTATTATAGATTTTGCTCAGGAGAGTATTTAACTTGTAAACTTAAGTAAGTTATTATTGTTCACAGTTGTGCAGAATTCATTGTACCTTTTTAAATGCTCTTGCGGGTTGCTCTTAAGTTCAGATCGTAACCAAACTGTATGTGTTGCCAAATTAATATTAAGGAGAGTATATGATCGTATACTCTCATTGCTAACTCATCGTAGCTACAGTCGTTCCGAATGGTCTAATTAACCTATCAGTGGGTTCCAGAGATAGTAATTATAACCTTCTTCGTATTCTTGGTAGATTACAAATGGGACTGAAAATTTGCCATATAAATGCTGTAAGGAATCTCTAGCTGGGGTACGCTCAGTCTTCCCAGAGTCCTGTACAATATTTATTGTCTTGACCTTAACACAACGTTTGATGGAGTTTGTTTACTTTATTTTATTTTTCCGTAAATTACAACTTCATCTTAGACTAATTAGAACTAATCCTGCATTCTCTCCGCTTCGTCTAGTGGCAGTGAAGTGGGGTAGTGGCAGACGTAGAAGCAATAGCTTATTTGCAGTGAAACGCCGGTTAAAACCTCGCGTTTACTTCGTCTAGGGGGGAGCACTCTCTTACGTGGTAGTGATGTCGGTTAAAACCTCACTCCACCAATCACGTAAGAAGTCTCAAAAGTCTAACTTGCAGCAATAGCTGCTTGAAGTGAAACGCCGGTTAAAACCTCGCGCTTACTTCGTCTCGGGTGGAGCGCTCTCTTACGTGGTAGTGGTGTCGGTTAAAACCTCACACCACCAATCACGTAAGAAGTCTCGAAAGTCTAACTTGCAGCAATAGCTGCTTGAAGTGAAACGCCGGTTAAAACCTCGCGCTTACTTCGTCTAGGGTGGAGCACTCTCTTACGTGGTAGTGGTGTCGGTTAAAACCTCACACCACCAATCACGTAAGAAGTCTCGAAAGTCTAACTTGCAGCAATAGCTGCTTGAAGTGAAACGCCGGTTAAAACCTCGCGCTTACTTCGTCTAGGGTGGAGCACTCTCTTACGTGGTAGTGATGTCGGTTAAAACCTCACACCACCAATCACGTAAGAAGTCTTGAAAGTCTAACTTGCAGCAATAGCTGCTTGAAGTGAAACGCCGGTTAAAACCTCGCGCTTACTTCGTCTAGGGTGGAGCACTCTCTTACGTGGTAGTGGTGTCGGTTAAAACCTCACACCACCAATCACGTAAGAAGTCTCGAAAGTCTAACTTGCAGCAATAGCTGCTTGAAGTGAAACGCCGGTTAAAACCTCGCGCTTACTTCGTCTAGGGTGGAGCACTCTCTTACGTGGTAGTGGTGTCGGTTAAAACCTCACACCACCAATCACGTAAGAAGTCTCAAAATCAGGAATTGTCTGCCGTTGTCGCCACTGTCCGCGAATGCTATACCCACTTACTCGCCTGCTCGTCCACTGTTGTCGCCGCCGCTGTTGGTTATCGCAAGAGAGCGCCTGCTCGTCCGCTGTTGTCGCCGCCGCTGTTGGTTATCGCAAGAGCTCGTGTTCGTCCGCTGTTGTCGCCGCCGCTGTTGAAATCGCAAGAGCTCGTGTTCGTCCGCTGTTGTCGCCGCCGCTGTTGAAATCGCAAGAGACCGGTTCCTCTGTGCACCGGCCTTTTATACATTTTTCATGCGAGCATCGACAAGTCCCGTATTTCGGCACTGTGTCGTGTGCGCGCATACGGAATTCCCGTATTTCGGCGTTGTGCCATGTTCGAGCATAACCACGTGTGGCGTGGTTTGGCTACATGTGCTCGCATGGTGTTGGTATATGGTGAGGGCGGTATTTTGTGTGACCTAAAATTGTTACAAAATTTAGGTCTTCACACCTCCCCCTTACTTCATGGTGCGCAATCTTACGGTTATTGACGTGGGGTTAATGACGATTCGGTATGGTGGTATTTCGAATCGCATTCGTTTCATTTTCCCAGTCCTATGATCTATCTGCACCCTCGCTGTTATTGCGTCTTTGACCGGTTGTGGTAAGTGTTGCCCCTTCTCTCCATGTACCTCGTTCAGGTCGCAGAAAGTGAGGACAGTTGTAATGGGCCGTTTAGTTAATAACGCGGTCAATGATGTAGCGCGTCTCTTCCACGTGCCTCCGTCGTTGTATTCTTCCTTCTCTTCATCTTGCAGTTCAGTACGTGAGTAAAGAGCTTCTAGTGGTTGTCTAGAGAGCGCATCGGCTACGCCATTCAGTTTGCCCTTCCTGTCAACTTTAAAGCTGGTAATAGTGTCGGCCGGTGTAGCTGTGTCCGTGTCCATATCAAATAGATTGGGGACCACTGGTCTATTGTTACGTGAAAGTGTACTTTTGCTCGACTCTTCATTGAAGTCTTCAAAAAGGCCGTCGGATGCTATTCGTATGGCTTGCTTGTCATTGAATTTCGGAGGCATTGCGTCGCAGGAAGCGTCGCCGTTGGCTTCAGCACCCCACCGATGTTTGCACAGATGCTGTCGCTTGTTGACTGCAGACCGCTCGGGTTGGTCGGACTGAACAAGTACCTCACTTTTGAAAATCCTACCCTTCTTTTTGGATATAACCAGTTTTACCGAACCGCGTTGCTGTTCCTCCTCGGCTGCGACTATGCCAGCAGTACCCGTGCCTTCAGCGGATACTTGTGCGCTCGGTGACGGGACCACCGCGTTGCAGTTGACCTGGTTGTCCAGCGTAAAGGTCCGTTTGAACTTGTCTTTGATCTTATAATCACGCCGCGGTGGCGATGAAGGCGCAGTGCTTGGTAGACGAACGTGAGCGTTGGAATTGGAGTTGGTATCGTGCCAATCCAGCGATGGAGTTTCGTTATAATGGGCGGATAATAGAGGCGATGTCGCTGTGAGTGCACTTGTTCGTGAACCTTCTGCTAATTCAATATTAGCCACTTTGGCGGGCATCGGATGTGGCTCCTGATCCTCAAGAGTGTCAGCAGTTCGTTGCAGGACTTGCGTTACTTGTTGGTTCTTCTTCTTCCGTCCGTAGTTTCGGGGTGTAATAGGTGTGGATGAAGCCGGTGATGTAGTTGCGGCTGCTTTGGCTTCTTCGGCAGCGCCGGCTTTAGCGGAGAGGCTAGCGGCAATTTTGTTAATGTTATTGTTGTTGTTGCTGAGATTGCTGTTGTTTGCGCTCCGCTTCGAATGCCCTCATCTCACTGCAGGCGGGGTTATCTGTTGATCGTCGTTTGCTATTGTCAATTGTTGTTGTATTAGCGTTTGCTGTCCTTGTTGTTTCTGTGGTGACCTCTGCTGTTGCTTCCTAGGATTCCTGTTACGCACTGTCAACTGTTTGGGGTTGTTTCGTGAGTTTCTCCTGTCGGCTCTCAATTCAACGGAGCTCCCTCCGAGAGAAAGTGTAGCTCCCATGGTGTACAAGAAATCTAACCCTAAAATAACTTGTCCAGATGCACGTGGGAAGATGAGAAACGGCATTCGGCAACATTTATCACCTATTCGCACGTCCAGCATAAGGGCTTCCTTGCTTGTGCATGCACCGCCGTTTGCTAGTTGTGCCCTCACGTTTACGGCGACTACGTTGTTCGGACTTCGATGTTGTTTGGCAAAATTTCCATTGATGAAGCTCTTTGTAGCCCCGGTGTCTATCGTCGCATTTATTTGTTCTCCGTCCACCGTAACTGTGGCGAAGATATGGTTACGCTCGCAACGTAACAACTTTACTGTTGGCGGAACGGGTTGCGATTTGACGGCCCCACTCGTCCCCGGTTCTGAGGGGGTCCTTGCTCGTTTCCCGCTTGCTGTTGACAGCACTCAATTGTTCGGATATTCGTCTGGCCGCACTCCCAGCAGAACAGTACCTGTGGGTTCCGACAATTGCGTTGGATGTGTCCTTCTTGACCGCAGCGTCGACATGCTGTTTTGGGACTTATTTTGATGCCCATTGTTTGTGCTCGATCGCGTCGAGGTTCCGGTTGGCATCGTCGTAGCTGCTCATGTGGTGGTTGTTGTCGGCTGCGTTGTGGTGCTTCACGCAGTGTTTCCTGATCCGCTCTGATACTTTCGTATTCTTGCGCACGAGTGATCAGTTCGTCCAGAGAGGAGAAATCGTCACGCCGTATGTATAGGCGGTAGTCGGGCAAACCATTGCGGAAGATACGTTCGTTCTGTCGGTCTTCGTCATACTGCGCACGTCCCATCAGATTTTGCAGGGCGATGGTATAATCCTTAAAGGCCTCTCTTGGCTTTTGCACCCGTTTTCTGATCTCATCGTCTAGATCTTCAAAATATCGGCTGGGGAGGAAAAATTTCAGAAAGTCTCGTTCGAATGCTTCAAACGTGACCCACTGCCTTTTGTTGTTTCGGTGCCAGGTTAATGCCTTATCTGTGAGAAGCTGTGGCATTGTGCGAGGGAGTAAGTCCCGGTTGAGACCATACATGTCTGCCAGTTCCTTTACGCGCTCTATAAATCCCAACGGATCCTTATCGCCGTCGTATTTTACTGGCCACTTACGAACTTGTTCAATGACGATAACACATTGAGTTGACACAAAGGCGTTCATGTTATCTGCGCCGCCAGATGGTTGTTCCTGGTGTCGTTCCATTTCCTCTATGTGGACGTGAGATGGTTGTGTTAACGTTGACTTCGATGTTTTTGGTAATGTGGAGCTTGCTGTCTCTTGCGTGTGCTTTATTTCCAATTCCTCCAGTCGTTTGCGGAATTCCGGGTTAGTGGTGCTATCAACTATGAAAGCTGCGAACCTTTTTCGCAGTTCGTCCAAACTTCCAGTATCGTTAAGTTTAAATTCTACCGCGTATTGTTCTAGCTGGTCTTTGCGTAGGGTATAGATCCACCCTGACTTCGGCTTCATATCGTTTCGTTGTGTTAAGGTCCCTGCTCGGGCGCCATGTAAGGAATCTCTAGCTGGGGTACGCTCAGTCTTCCCAGAGTCCTGTACAATATATATTGTCTTGACCTTAACACAACGTTTGATGGAGTTTGTTTACTTTATTTTATTTTTCCGTAAATTACAACTTCATCTTAGACTAATTAGAACTAATCCTGCATTCTCTCCGCTTCGTCTAGTGGCAGTGAAGTGGGGTAGTGGCAGACGTAGAAGCAATAGCTTATTTGAAGTGAAACGCCGGTTAAAACCTCGCGTTTACTTCGTCTAGGGGGGAGCACTCTCTTACGTGGTAGTGATGTCGGTTAAAACCTCACTCCACCAATCACGTAAGAAGTCTCAAAAGTCTAACTTGCAGCAATAGCTGCTTGAAGTGAAACGCCGGTTAAAACCTCGCGCTTACTTCGTCTCGGGTGGAGCGCTCTCTTACGTGGTAGTGGTGTCGGTTAAAACCTCACACCACCAATCACGTAAGAAGTCTCGAAAGTCTAACTTGCAGCAATAGCTGCTTGAAGTGAAACGCCGGTTAAAACCTCGCGCTTACTTCGTCTAGGGTGGAGCACTCTCTTACGTGGTAGTGGTGTCGGTTAAAACCTCACACCACCAATCACGTAAGAAGTCTCGAAAGTCTAACTTGCAGCAATAGCTGCTTGAAGTGAAACGCCGGTTAAAACCTCGCGCTTACTTCGTCTAGGGTGGAGCACTCTCTTACGTGGTAGTGATGTCGGTTAAAACCTCACACCACCAATCACGTAAGAAGTCTTGAAAGTCTAACTTGCAGCAATAGCTGCTTAAAGTGAAACGCCGGTTAAAACCTCGCGCTTACTTCGTCTAGGGTGGAGCACTCTCTTACGTGGTAGTGGTGTCGGTTAAAACCTCACACCACCAATCACGTAAGAAGTCTCGAAAGTCTAACTTGCAGCAATAGCTGCTTGAAGTGAAACGCCGGTTAAAACCTCGCGCTTACTTCGTCTAGGGTGGAGCACTCTCTTACGTGGTAGTGGTGTCGGTTAAAACCTCACACCACCAATCACGTAAGAAGTCTCAAAATCAGGAATTGTCTGCCGTGGTCGCCACTGTCCGCGAATGCTATACCCACTTACTCGCCTGCTCGTCCGCTGTTGTCGCCGCCGCTGTTGGTTATCGCAAGAGCTCGTGTTCGTCCGCTGTTGTCGCCGCCGCTGTTGAAATCGCAAGAGCTCGTGTTCGTCCGCTGTTGTCGCCGCCGCTGTTGAAATCGCAAGAGACCGGTTCCTCTGTGCACCGGCCTTTTATACATTTTTCATGCGAGCATCGACAAGTCCCGTATTTCGGCACTGTGTCGTGTTCGCGCATACGGAATTCCCGTATTTCGGCGTTGTGCCATGTTCGAGCATAACCACGTGTGGCGTGGTTTGGCTACATGTGCTCGCATGGTGTTGGTATATGGTGAGGGCGGTATTTTGTGTGACCTAAAATTGTTACAAAATTTAGGTTTTCACAATGCACAAAGCATGATGAATAAGATGGATGAGTTCAAATATCTATTTGAGGGTTCTGGCGTTGATTTTGTTTGTGTGTCTGAAACATGGTTCATGCCATCAATGCAGAGTAGTTTATTTGGTGTCAATGGATACAGATTGTTTCGTGTGGATAGAGTGACTCATGCCGGCGGGGTGGTAATTTTTGTGAAGGATGGTATTGCGTGCAAAGTCCATAGCAAATCAGTTTCTGAAGGTCAGATTGAGTATTTGTTTTTAAGTGTTGACAATGGAGTTGAAAGACTTCTGGTGGGCTGTGTCTACAGACCTAATCGTACAATTGACATACAATCACTGATAGATCACATTCGGGCAATTTCTTTGGACTTTCAAAGTATTGTTATTGCAGGAGACTTCAATAGCCATATTCTAGATGAGAGCGGACTGGTCACGGAAATGTTGGCATTGGGCTTGGTTTCCGCTAATACAACATCACCGTCACATTTTACGGGGACAAACAGTTCGCTGTTGGACGTGTATTTTATTGATGATTTGAAGAAGATTAAAATTTACGAACAACTCCCTACGCCCTGTTTTTCAAAACATGACCTTATTTTTCTGACGCTTGATTTTACACTTAATATGACAACCAAAGTTTTGAGATACCGAGATTTTAAAAATATTGACTACCAACATTTGTGTTCTAATCTTGACACTGTACAATGGAACTTGATATATTTTATGCCGTCAGTAAATTACAAAGTGGAATATCTACAATCTAATATTAAATGTCTTTTTGATGAGTTTGTCCCAGAGAAAGTGCGCACCGTTGAGCATAAAGAGCAGCCTTGGTTTACTAATAAAATAAGAATTTAATTAACATACGTGACACTGCATGCAGACGATGGAAGCGATATAAGCTACCTCTTCTATATGAAACTTACAGAAATCTTAGAAGGTAGGTTACTAAAGATGTCAAAGCCGCTAAATACTCCCACTTCGGAAAAACATTTAGCAGTGCAGTAACCAGTAAACAAACATGGAGACATATTCGCAGCATAGGTATAGGGAATATTGCTACTTTTGGGAACATTAACATGGACCTAAATGATTTAAATAGGAAATTTGTCAATCTTCCAATTGAAGCAGTGCAAAAGAATGCTTATGCAAACTGTTGTAGTTCTGTGTCCTCTGATATTATGTTTGGGTTTTCTGGTGTTGACGAGTCAGATGTATTGGAGTGCTTTCTGGGTATAAAGTCAAATGCTTGTGGTACTGATGAGATTCCCCCCTGTCTTTGTTAAGGCCGTACTTCCTAAGCTGCTGCCAGTCATAACTCATATTTTTAATACTGTTATAACGACATCAACTTTCCCTAAGTGTTGGAAGTTAGGGAAAATTATTCCAACCCTAAAGTCTGATAACGATTATAGACCAATAGCAATTTTACCATACCTGTCCAAGGTATTTGAACTAGTAATGGCGAAACAATTAAAAAAGTATTTAGCAGACAATAACATTATAACGGAACGACAGTCTGGGTTCATGCCAAGGAGGAGCTGCATAACGGCTCTGACTGACGTAGTGGAGAGTATTCGCGCATCACTTGACTTAAATAGGGTGTCTTTCTTGGTATTATTGGACCATTCAAAGGCATTTGACGGTGTTGACCACAATATTTTATGTACGAAGCTTCTGAGAATGTACAATTTCTCATCCGGCGCAGTGAAATTGATAGAATCATACCTTACAGATAGAACCCAAGCGGTTTACCAGCCCAGTCAGTGTGATGATGAGGCATCGGATTTCTCGTCGGTAGTGCGAGGTGTACCTCAGGGGTCCATATTGGGGTCTCTTCTTTTTTGTATATATATAAATGATCTACCGACTGCATTGCATTATTATGATATTCATCTGTATGCTGATGACGTCCAACTTTACATAAGCTGTAAAAGGGACGAAATTATTAATTGTGTCACTCAAATTACTTATTTAATGTTTATAACTGGGTAAAGAAAAATGGGCTTTGCTTTAATCCTGCTAAGTCAAAATGTGTAGTGACTTACAATAAACACTTTGATACCACAATACTACCCAGTATTATAATGAATGGGTCTGTGATTGAACGTGTAAACACGGCTAAAAACCTGGGAGTTATATTTGATGGCACTCTAACATGGAGTAACTACGTTGCTGCCACGGTTGGCAAAGTTTACGGTATGCTGCGTTCACTGTGGTCAACGCAATATTTCACCCCACAAGGAATCAGAATGCTGTTGGCTAAGGCCTACCTTCTCCCAACATTGCTGTATGGTTGTGAAATTTTTGCGAATTGTGATGCAGCTAGCAAACGAAAGCTTAATGTCCTATTTAATAATATAACAAGGTATATTTATGGCTTGACTAGAACAGATCATGTATCCACTTTATCAAGGCAAGTTTTTGGGATCACATTCGATTAACTCTTGGAGTCTAAGATTATCATCTTTCTCAGGTTCACACGTTCCTGTCGTTGTAACCAACTTGTCCCGTGCAAGCACTCGTCTCTTATGTCTGATCGTCAGTTTTTCGTGTATGCAGTAAGACTCTAGAACTCACTTCCTGTACGGCTGCGAAGTATTGGCAACACTGTACAGTTCAGGAATGAACTTGAGGGCTACTTTCGGGCGCGGTGAATTTCTGGGCATTCTGTATTGCTTTGTTCATAAATTGTGATCTGTATTTATCTTATTGTTCATTGTTTTGTTGTTATATTTTTTAATTTAATATTTAAAGAACGGAGAGTACGTTTAATAATATTTAATTTTAATTGTTTAAATCATCCACTTATATAATTTTATAATTTTAAAACTTTATAATTTTATTTGTGTTAATCAATTTCTTTTATTATTTATATTTCATTTTATCTTGGAATGAATTGTTCCTGTTAAGTTAATTATTGAAAATATATATATATATATATATATATATATATATATATATATATACTTCATGTCGTTAGGACAGCTTGAAAAGGTTATTACCTTAATGTCCTAAGATCAATTTGTAGAGATAAATAAATAAATAAATAAATAAAAATAAACTTTTGGAAATTGTCCACATCGATATATACACAATCAGTAAAAAAGTACATTAACTATACAAATTCTCTAAATTTGCTTCGGCATAGGGTGCAATGTGACATTCCGCCGCCGCTTCTTGTGGGCGTACAATTGTCGATCCGTCAGCTTCAGCTCTACGCTTCATGTGCCCGTACAAGTTGTCGATCCGTCGGCGTCAGCTCTTGCTTCGAGTGCAAGCTGTCCGTCCAACTCGAGCGTATCAGCAGTCCGTCTGTCCGTCCACTTTGTGCGTGCAAGTCCGTCCACCATGCGCGTGTGGGAGATCCGTCCGTCAATGCACCTCGCTCTAAGGTATTTGCATCAGTTAGACTTCCGCCCCAAAGAACCCAAACGACGGTGCTGCAGTTCGATAACGTGCATTTCGCTGGTTCTGCATCGATAAAGTGCATTTGGTCAAATCGAGTGCGATCGATCGGTGCACCGGCGAAAATGGTGGGAACCCAAACTGAGGGAGCGTTGAGGTTTGCTGTCGCGGCACTTTAGGTCACGTAGGCCTCCGAACCGTGGCTTCGTGACAAACTTAAAATTTATAATTGACATAGTTCGATTGGGAGACAAAAGAATACGGTTCTACGATTGATCCCTGATGTAAAATATTTTATTGTTAATTGTTTAAACTAAAAATTCAAATTGTGAACTTTAAGAATAACTTAAATTAAATATTTCACAGAAATTGCCTAGTTCATTAACTGAAACAAAAAGATCAAATTGTAAACTTTTAGAAAAACGAAAATTTAATAATTTGTAAAATTGTTTAGTGCTTTGTTTAAAACTAAAAAAAACGAACCAACAAACTCCAATTAATTATATGAAAAATTAAATTTGTGATATTTAATAAAATTTAAATTAAATGCTTTATTGTGAACTTTAATAAACCGCTGTCGCAGTACTACTTTCCTTCGCCGTCAAACCGCACGCCTTAGCGTTCGCAGGAATGCCGCGTCTGGCCTAGCCAGCAGCAGGATTTGGTAAAACATTAATTTATACATTGCCAGAGAGGACAAGTTTATCGGTTTTAAAATCTTTAAAGCACTATCTCAGTTACTACGGAATCCCTAAGAAACTAATATATGATCCAGGCAGTGAATTCACAAGTATACTATTTACGGACCTTTGTAAACAATTTGATATAAAACTACACAATACCTCATTCCAATGAACAACAAGTAACCTTAACAGAAATTTACCGTCTAATAGTTGACCACGACGAAATTTTGTCGGAAGCACTTATAACGTATAATAGCTTAATTCATTCAACTACGAAATATACTCCTTTCGAACTTTACCACACAATACAACAATGAGCATGAATATTTAAAAAAACTGAACGAATTCCAAGAAAAATTATATATAACAATAAAACAAAAGTCAGAAGATGATATGAAGAACGAACGGGAAAACCAAATATAATCTGGCAAGAACCAGTTAAGTAAAAGAAAATGATATAGTCTTTAGAAAGGATAGTTGAGAAACAAAATGACCCCAAGATTTTCAAAGCAGAGTAAAAATTAGTAATAATATTATTCTCCAAACTATATCTAAAAAAAATTTCATAAAGTTAGAATTATGAAAAAATGTAAATCCATTTGAATTTGTTTAAGATACCAAAACCATAAATATGGGGATGGGATTTGTACCGGCGAATTAAGCAGCAGACTTTTCGGTCCAGTGGCAGGTACCAGAATTTAAGCATGGTTCACCCTAATGGGTGTACCATACGGAATTTTTCCAAGTTGTTGGAGGTCACAATGGCCAAAAATCTCGCTGCAGATTGTGCCTTAGTAGGTGCCCTGAAGCTTTTTGACGGTGACCAAAAAGGAAAACACAGTACGCTTTTGGAAAAGTTTAAAGTTCGTGACACACAATTCTGTGCACGGCGCCGTCTACATCAGAACACGGTACTGACAAACAAAGAAACTAATATTTGTTCTTTTTGCTTTTCTCCCCCATTTTAGGGAAACTTTTATAGGAATGGAGTTTGCTCTACAAATCTGGTAAGGAAGAAATTGTGCTAATAATAAAAAATAAAAAAAATTGTAGTTAGAGATCTAAAATTGTTTGCCAAGTGAAATTTTGAAAAAACTAATTTCAAGTCATATGTGTGCCAAACAAACATCTAAGAAATAACTGTTAGTTGTGAAGAAAACAACGTTTCTAAATTTCGAAAGGAAGGCGTTGGAAACCGGTGAGCGTTTTAATTTAATTTTGATATTTTTTGATAAGCCGTAACATGACAGTTTAGTCAATAGTGTGACGGAGTTGACGGGGTAATTAAACGTTGTACTTGAACAGGTTAGGTCTTTGGAGCAACGTATGGTTGCGTCCGAAAGGGCTGCGGAACATGAACGTTTCCTTCTGAACGTTGAGCAAAGGGTAAACGCAAGGGCTCAAGTCGAACGCGCGCCCGTAGTCAGGACATCCGTGATAACGTGTGCGACAAGGACAGAGGAAGAGTTGAGAGAGATTGGTAGATTACCCGATTGCATAGAAGAATCACAAGTTTTTGATGGTAGCCCATCATATTACATATCATGGGTTCGAACTAATTAGGGAGAAACGACTGTATCGCTCAATCTTGCAACACATTAGGCGAAAAGTTCGAGGTAGGGCTGACGCAGGGTTGATCTCGTATAATCTTCTGAAGAACAATTGGGCAAAGGTTAAGAGGGTACTATTTTCCCATTACGCGGATAAGAGAGACATTCGCACTTTATAACACCAGTGGAAACAATTAACACAAAGAGGGTCTCTGCTGGACGAATTTTACCCCACAGTGAACCACCAATTGTCACACATGAACAAAATGAAATATGAGGACTACTCGGGGGAAACTGTTCATGTGCTTGTGGAAACCTACCGCAATAGGGCTTTAGACGTATTTATAAAGGGATTGCACAGCAAAAAGTCGCGAATGTCGATTATACAAAAACCAAGAACCCTTCGTGAGGCATATTCGGCCTGCTTGGATATTCAGAATCTTAGCCAAACAAATAATATAATTCACCCAAATGCTCCTAACAAAGTTTCAATTATAATTAATGTATGCAGCATCCTCAGCGACCAACACTTCCCCCTAGACAGCACTTCACTACAGGCTCCAATCGGCCGCATTCGTTTAACAGGTTCCAGAAAAACTTTGGAGAGAATACAGCATCGACAAATAGACAATGGGGGCCGGAAAAGATGCAAGTCGATCCCTCCATATAGCTTCTACAAGAGAGGTCCTTTGTCATGAAAAGGTGCGTTCACGAAACAACCGAGGCTGCACAATTTACAGGCAAACACTGTGGAAGAGATACAACATGAGCCCTGCGGCACCTCATCAAACGATGTCTAACACACAAATTTTATAGAGGATGGCCCGCCAGCGTTTTTCATATAGCAAAAGGTGTGCTGAAGGACACTCCTCATTCCAGCATATCCTACTTGACGTGTCTGACCAACAACATTGAATCACTAAACTTTCTTATTGACACCTTTGCGAATAAAAATTTTATCAAATCTGGTTTCGCCGCTGGTCCAAGCCCAGTGAAAGAACCCTTTTCAGTACAAACAGCAGCAGGACCTATCTATATTAATAAAAAAGTCTACTGGAAATTCTTTCAGAGGTTGGGGAATGATTATGACATAATCTTTTACGTGCTGCCAGGCTTGGAGTCCTTTGACGGGATAGTAGGAAATGACACGCTTAAGTAGCTGGAAACGGCGATTGAACGCAAAAACCATACACTAAAGATAAAACCGAATATTGTTCTCCCCCTAAAGAAAAAACATTGTCCACATTACACCACTTAGCTGACCTCAGTTATGTACACAATATCAGCAATAGAATTTTTACTAATGAAGTATGAATATCTTTTCCAACCTATAAACGCAAACGAAACTATATAAACGACGGTACGCGCCGAAGGGGGCAGCTAAATACTTCACCACGTTGGATCTTAGTTCGGGCTTCCGCCAGATAAAAATGATATTCACAAAACGGCTTTTTCCACCATGAATGGGAAGTATGAATTTTTAAGGTTATCTTTTGGTCTGAGGAGTGCGCTGGCAATCTTCCAGCGCATGATCGACGACGTCGTTAAGGAACACATAGAGAAGTTATGTTATGTTTATATTGACGAAATAATTGTCTTCGGCAGAAATGAGAAAGAATATTTAAAAGATGTCGACATAATTTTCGCTACGTTGGCAAATGCCAACTTAAAGGTAAAAGTCGAAAAAACACATTTCATGAAGAAGGAGGTGGAATTCCTCGGCTATGTGATCCAGAAGTTAATGCCACCCAAAACTAAAGAGAGAAGTCAACCACAAAATAGGATCGTCAATGGTCGTAGGATTAAACAGCAAAGACTCGGCCACAGCAACCGCTAGCGAATGAAGAGGATCCACTATTGCAACTGCAAGCGAAGCAGGAACCGCTCATAGCGCGAACCAGGATGTATCGGATTTAACTCCTTACGTGGAAGCTCCATTGAACGTCTTAAAAAATCAGATCATCCTCAGATTGCTGACATTTTCGAATTACAGGGCGAACAATTTTTTTCGTGTATCAATAAATTTTGTAAATTTGCAAACCTTTTACAATATTTAATTTTTTGTTTGTTATATCTCGTAAGCTACCCCGTAGGACTTTTAGGATTTAGGAATACTGATTGATAGTGGAAGCCTGAGTATCTTTCGGGGTCGCAGGACCTCACTGATTTATTATTAAATTTTTTTAGTCGTTTTTCAACTCTGGAGTACAGAATCGCAGAATTAAACTTTTTTATAAAAAATTTCGTTTCTGTGATTGGCTGTACAAACCTTAAATTATCAGGCTCTTTCACATACTTTTAGAGGATATCCGTGTACAAGAGACTACTTTTTTTTATAGAAAAAATTAAAGTTGCGAGCCAGCCTCGTCCTCCTGTTGCTCAAGGTAAGGAAAGAAAAAACAGTTAAGTATTTTTCACAGGTTTATTACAGTAACCATTCGCTGGCAAAATTGAAGTGGCTCTACAATTATATTTCTTAATTAAACTAACCTTACTCGCTACCCTAAGAATGCTGACGTTGCGACTCCCATGATGCGGTAAAATGAATTCACGAAATCGCTGTATTGCACCGGATCCACGTGCAAACCCGCAGATGCTGTATCAGAATATTCCCAAGGTAAGCCAGGCGGCCGGAGTGTTAACTTGTATATAAATACATATACGAGTATATATATATATATATATATATATATATATATATATATATATATATATATATATATATATATATATATATATATATATATATATATATATATATATATATATATATATATATATATATATATATATATATATATATATATATATATATATATATATATATATATATATATATATTCGAGTATATACAGATATTTTTTTCCCTCTATATATTTATTTATTGCATCTTCTAAGCATAGACTAACAATAAGTAAGCATATCTTACAAACTAAATAAATAATAACAATACACCTTGCCAATGCTTAGTGCTTTTAAGTAATCACAATGTTATATGTTAGTTACTGAAATAAATGTTATATTAGTGTTTGTACATGATTGAGGTGTCGATGTCACTGTGCTGGTGATTGCGTACGTTTTAGGCGACTTGGAACCAATGCTAGTATTTTAGCTAGATGATTTGGATGCTCTTTGATTTTTTGTGAACATTTTAAGTTGGCGTCGAAGATTTCCTTTTTTAAGAACGGAATGTTCAGATCGTTGTGAATGTTGGTATTCTTTATGAACCAAAGTACGCCAGTAATGGTTCTTAGAATTTTGGACTGTGCTCTTTGTTACAATTCTATATTAGCGTTGCTTCCGCCGCCCCACAACTGGCTACCGTAAGTCCAATTTGCTTTTATAATGGATTTGTACAGGAGTGCTTTGTATTCCAGGCTCAACCTGGAATTTTTGTGCATGAGCCAGTGTAGGCTATTTGCTTTCAAAGTCATTTGTTTTTTATTTGTCTTCGATGTGGCGCTTCTAGGTCGAACGTGAGTTAAGATGAATTACTAGGTACTTGACCTCCTTTGCATGTGGAATAGGAACGTTATTTAGCTCTATAGCTAGACATGTACCTCTTTTATAGTAAAGGTAATATGCGACTCATTAACGTTAATTCGCCAGTCAGCCAACCAATTTGCTACTAGGACGAGATCATCTTCTAAACCACGGGAAGCGATTTTAGAATTTGGATGAATGCTAAGGATAGCCGTATCATCGGCGAAAGTTGCTGTTGTTAAGTATTTATTGGTGTAAATGAGGTATATAGTAGATACAACACCGGACGTAGCACGCTTCCTAGTGGTACGCCAGCTACGATGTCATATCATTTAAAGTAAGCATTATTGTACCTTACCTTGAACTTTCTACCCTTCAGATACGATTCCAATATTTGGTGTACTTTTGTGGGCAACAGTGTTTCGTTTTTGTAAATTTGCCCCTTGCCACATCTAAAAAGATGGCTGAACAATACTGTTTTTTTCTCGAATGCGTTTTTTATCTCGTTCACTATTCGATAAACCTGCTCTATTGTACTATGGTGTTCGCGGAAGCCAAATTGGTGAGTTGGAATAGAGCGTTTTTCGCTTATGTACGGCATTAGTTTTGCGAGAAAAAGCGTTTCTAAGAGTTTTGATAAGATAGGCAGGAGGCTAATCGGTCTATATGATGACCATTGGGAGAGGTATTTTCCTGGTTTCGGGATCATTGAGACTACTGAAACTTTCCATGCAAAGGAAAGTATCCTTAGCGCAACAAGCCTTTAAATAGTGAAGTAAGTAAGATGATGGCAATTTGGGGCAATTCCTTGATCATTTTTCCAGTAATGAGGTCGTGTCCTGGGGCTTTTGTTTAGAGCAAGGTTACTAATTGCATTAATTACTTCTATTGTTTTTAATTTAATAGGCGAACATAGTGCATCTGACGTGGGGGTTAGTATTAGGTTATTGGTATTGCGAGGTGGGTTGGGGGTAAAAACATCTCTGAAGTGTTCGGCGAAAACAGCAGAATTTTCATCATCGCTTCTTGCCCAGTTTCCGTTTTTTGTACGAATCAGTGCAATTCTGCGTGTATGTGGTTTCATTTCTCTGACAGCTTTCCACAGAGAATAGGTGGTGACATCAGTCGGAGAAAGGTTTTGGATATATTGGCCCACACGACGATCTGATTCTAGACGCAAGGCTTTTGTCAAGTTTTCACTGGCAACAGATAACTTCCGTTTTAGGAAAGGGGACCTGGATTTTTTCCATTCATGACGTGTCCTCCTTTTTCAGTAAGGAGAATATCGATTTGGGTTGAGGTTTGTGCGCGCCGGATGCTGTTGCAGTTGTTGTCACGCTTGTCCCCAGGCTGAGATGACTACTGATGTATTTTCTGTATTTCAGCCAGTTAGTTTTGGTGGGTGTGAATTCGTAGGTAGGGCGTAACTTTTTGTTCAGATGTATTATAATAGGAGAGTGATCTGAAGATAGGTCGTTAAGGTGTTCTTCTTTGAGCTGCTCTCGTTTTAGGTTTCTAGCAACTCCAAAATCAATAAGGTCAGGTATCTTACGTGGGTCTGTCGGCCAGTACGATGGTTGTCCTGAAGAGATAATAACAATCTTGGTGTCAGAAAACATGAAGTTATATAATTGTTTTCCTTGTGGTGTTGTTAGCCGTGAGCCCAGTAAGTGAGTTTGGCATCGTAGTCGCCAGCAGCTAGAAAACTTGTTCCACGTGTGGAGAAGAAATCTGAGAATTGGTTACTTGTTATTTTAAATCTAGGTGGGCAGTACACAGCGGATATTGTTAAGTTATCCTCCCATCCGTCCAGACAAATTGATGTTGCTTGAAGGTACTCCTTGTTCTATTCTTCCATAACGAAGTGGTTTATTCTTTGTTTGATTAGGATTCTAATGCCACCATGGGCTTTACCAGCGAGATGCTTCGTATCATAAAATTTATATCCCGGTATGTAAAAATTGTGTTTTTCGGTTAGATGGGTTTCGGATATAAGAAGTATGTCGATTTCATTAGTGAGTAAAAATTTGTTGATTTCTAACTTGTGCTGGCTTACACCGTTTGCATTCCATTGACAGATCCTAAGTACGTTCATTTCGGAGATAGCAGAAGCTGCATGAGCTGGTTTTGGTTTCTCATCATTTCTTGAATCATTGTTTGTATGGAGGTCATGAACTGCGTCATACATTCCTTCAAAATTATGCAGATTTGAACCAGTCCCGGACTGCTGATCCTTCCCTAACTTAAGTACCTCTGCATTCGTCGTCCCTGTGTCGGGGTATGGAATTGACTTCTCTGGTTGTGCAATGGGCGGTATATTTGGACTAGAGTGCGCTTTTTCTTTAACTGAGGGTCATTGTTCTTAATTTCCTGGTATACAGGGCAACCTCTGTAGTTGGCAGTATGGTTACCACCACAATTACTGCACTTTCTAGCAGCTCTATCAGTTTTACTCTTCGTACATTCTGATGTGGTGTGTAAATCACCACAGGCAACACATACACTACGAAGAGTGAAGTAGGACCTTGTGTGCCCAAATTCTTGGCAATTAGAACATTGAACTGGGCCGTTTCGTTTGAGAGGCTCCTCCACAGTAATTCTGCGATGCATAAGATAGCAGAGATTTTAAATGCCATGCACTTCTCCTTTTTTAAGCTTTTGGGTTTCAGGCTCCAATTCTACGCGAAACAATGGCTGAGGGATTCTGTTGGGATTTATTATATTTATAGTAGAGTGGGCAGCGAACCCTGCTTCATGTAGTGCTTCTTTGACTTCAGCAGGGGGAATATCTGATTCAAGTCCCTTTATGACAATGGTCAGGCCTTTGCTACTTTTAAGCTGATAGGTGTCGTAGCTTTTTTTCTCAGTGTCGAAGTTTCTTATAACCGCTCTGTAATTGCTCTCACTATGTATTTGGATTTTTGTGTCCTGGATATTTCCTTTAACAAGAGGGGTGACATGGAAATTTTTAGGACCAATGAGCTCGGTAAGCTTTGCAACTAATTTACTAGAGTTACGTTCTCGTAGGTAAATGGGAGGTGGTTTGAATATAATATTAGGCTTGGGTGCGTCTGCCTCCTCAGCACTTTGAAGTAGTGCGAAGCGATTATTACTAGAGATTAGGCTCTCGCAAGTTTTGCTGATTTGTGCGATGTTAGTTTTGATTGCACTCGATTTTGGGCTTCGCTTGCGCTTGCTTATAAGGATATACCTATCTAAACCAGTTTGTAATGTTCCACTATTCCCTGCTGGGTTGCTTGAAAAATTTTTGGATGAGTGGTTTGCATTGATGGTTGGTGTGAGTGCATTTTCAGTGCGCTCAGCCACTGTTGGCGAATTTGTTCAATCATCGATCGGACGAGTGAGAGAGAGACGTGGATGGAACCTGTTTGCACTCTTTAGTTATGGATGCCATTGGGCTGGGTGTTGGACATTGAGCACTCCAAGAGGGCGCAAGCGCAGAGAGTGCCAGATACACTTTTGGACTTTGGTCTTGGTTTGAGTGCGAACTGTGTGTACTTACGCTTGCATTATTAAGTGCTGTCGCAATTGAACGCTGTGGAGTTGCAGTCACATGAGGGCCGCTGCCCGGCAGTTCGCCATTGTGGGACATGCTACCTCCGCTCGCTTTCTCTGTTTTGCAGACAAAGGTGTTGAGCGAACCACATTCATCGTCAAACCGCTATCGACAGTCATCCCGAGAACATCCGACCTTGCATTAGGGAGAGAAGGTAACATACTGTACTCATTCAGTTGCGCGATTACCGGACGCTGCTGGGAAAGCGACTGATGCAGATCAGTTGTTGGTGCAAGCCGGCACACTTTGAGAGCGCATGCGCTGAACAGGAGAGCGCAATGGGTGAGTGGGAGGGCGCAATACGCTCATCCACTGACCGCTATAGTTCCGCTTCTTTATTAGAAGCTAACACAAATTCAAATTTTAAGTTTAAAAACTGATATTTGATATTTCGCACAAACTCCTTTTGCCAATTTCACTCACTGACTTTTATTATGCGTCTATTTCGCTAGGCTTAAAACTCGAAACATTAAATTATTTCACTCTAAATCACAATATAATTGAGGAGCAACCGAAAAACACATCCGAACTCTCTTGTTTTCGATTGTTGCAAAATTTCAAAGTTTTATGACGCTCCAGTGAAAAGTAAAGCATTTGAATGTTGCAAACTTTGATAGGGGTATGACGCACAGTATAAAAGTTAGAGCCATTTGAAATTTCACCAGTGTTTCATTTTTCACTCAAGCATAGCACTGTTATACCGATATCTCAAATTGACAATAGCATTTTATTGTCGCAAAATTTCTCGGTTTTATGACGCTCCTCTAAAAAGTTACAGCATTTGAATGTTGCAAACTTTGATAGGGGTAGGAAGGACAGTATAAAAGATAGTGCCATTTGAAGCTTCATCAGTGTTTCATTTTTTACTCAAGGGCAGCATTGTTATAGCGAGACCTCAAATTGAAAATAGTATTTTATTTTCTAAAAATTGCAAGGTTTTATACGCTCCAGTAAAAAGTTACAGCATTTGAATATTGCAAGCATTGCTATGTGTAGGAGGCACAGTATAAAAGTTAGAGCCATTTGATGTTTCCTCAATATTTCATTTTTTAATCAAGGGCAGCACTGTTATACCGAGATCTCAAATTGAAAATAGTACTTTATTGTCGCAAAGTTGCAAGGATTTATGACGCTATAGTACGTAAATTGTCTGTTCAACGAATGGACGGATACATTTAGTTCTGAATTAGAGGGACTAGGACAAAAACTATGCGTTTAGTTTCGCCAGACGAGGAAGTAAGGAACAGATTGAAATCAGTACAGTCAGAGGTGGAGCTGTTTACTGGGAAAATAATTGACCAGTTCGGAGCAGTTACTAGCAGGGAAGAAGTTCAGGAATTGTGGAAACAGGCGAACGCCAGAGGAGCTGTGTCACCATTAGAAGTAGCTTATCAAGCCTTAACGGCAATCCAAAAAAGAACAGAAGAAAAGTTCAATTTTCAGAAGAAAACAGATGATTTGAGAGGACAAAAGCAGTATCTTGAGAATAAGGTAAAGGAATTTTCTCAGAGATTGAAGGAAACAGAGGAAGTAACAGCGCTGTTGGCAAATGAGTGTGCAGAATTAAAAAGTGGATGGGCGACCAATAGGGCCTCACCGAAAAAGGAGAGATCAAAATAAGTATCTTTCGGATTTACACAGACGGTATTGACGTTGCCTCCGGAAGTTCGCTGGCCGGAATATTTAACACCAGAAGGGATAAGCCGCATGGTAAAGCCAAGATTAGTTTTTAGTGAAGAAAGGCAAGCGGAAAATTTGTTTGGCGCATCTGAAATCAGTGTCGAGCCATTTTCTCCAGGAAGTCCGATAAATAATAAAAATCAGGGATATCCGCCGAAAGAGCCAGAAGCGATAACGGTGCAGAAAAGTCTCGATACAGTGGACAGTATTTCGCCTGTACGAGGAAACGGTCGAAGACTTGGGACTTGTCACTTTGAGTCAGTCACTGGTCCAAGACTTCTCAGATACGGGAGAAGAGAATTTGGAAACCCCCCCAGAGATTAATAAAGCTAGGTTTTACCAGCAATTGAGAAATCACATAGGAGTAAAATGGGCATTCTGGAAGTTGCTCATGCTGTGGAGAAGTTGGTGCATATGTTCTCAGGAGTCGAGTTGTATGATCTGAGAACTGAGATCGGCGCACTTAATAAAGTGTATTAGACAAAGAAAAACAAGAGATGCGTTTGATTTACTAGTGCATAGCTCAGTAGGCACCCTTGCAAAGTTATATGCACTTTTAGATCGGACATATTTAAAACAAAAATCATTCGACTGTCTCGTACGTGAAATACAGGAATCAACTCAGAAACCTGGGGATGAATGGAGAGCCTGTGGATGAAGGCTCCAGTCTCTGGGGAACGCTGCTGAGACGGAAGCCAACAGGCAGTATCCAGGAAACGTTGCAGCATACAAGGCTCATGTAGAACGGGCTATGATTTCGATGTTCAAGGCAGGCCTGATAAATAGGGACTTAGCTAATTATACTCTTAGTCCCACGCAGAGGACTATGGCAGAGCTGGTGGAAGCGTTCTTTTCCGCTGAAGCAGCAATACAACAACGAACGACAACAGGTGGAGTCTGCTGAACTGATGCTCCTGTAGAGGTAGGACAAGTACAGCAGCGGAACACAAGTGGAGTCGGCAGATTTATGGGCCAATTTCCGCAACAAAGAGACCAAGGATACCTAGTCGAGAGATTACAGCCGAGGAAACCCATTTGCTCATACTGTCATAAGCCAGGTCATACAAGGGATGAATATGTAATACGCAAAAATACGCTCTACTGTATGGAGTGCCAAACATATGGTCATTAGGCAAGTAGACAGTGCCAAGAAGACACTAAATGGGATCAGAGTAGAAGGCAGCCAGCTACAAGGCGCCCGGATCCACTCTTGAGGGACAGCAGAGGTAACTTCAGTAGTCCCCAAGTTAATTCAACGGAAATCATTAACCAAGGAAGAAATCCGTTCAATACTGGGAGTGGTCAGCAGCGACCGAATTGGAATTCTAGAAATGAACCGAGGATAAGCAACACCATACAGGGGTTGAGATGCTTCTCATGTGGACGAATGGAACATCGGGCAGCGGAATGCAGGGTAAGACAATCCCAACGAAGGGACCAGGGAGGCCAGTAAACTGGAAAACGAAAAGAAAGAAACAAAGAATTAGGCCAGAAGTGCGTGTATCTAGTAATGGAAGAACTACATTCCAGGAGAAGGTGTAGCAAGAGGCTCTCCAATACCCGAGTAGTGTCATAACAATGGTTCAAGATATGGAGGAGCAGGAGTCTCTCCGGGGTAAAATTTGTGATTGCGTTTTGTTTGGGGTAATTGTGATGATTCTGACTTAGGTCAAGTTTTCAGAAGGTTAGAAAGTGTAGGCCAATCACCGCAAACGTGGTACAAGAATTTATAGTTAAGTTAGTCATGATAATTTTTAGGGAGTATACAATAGTAAAGGATAACTGCGGTGCATGGAGGAAAAAATTTGAATAGTTAGGAAATAGATACGCGTCCATTTTGGAAACAATACGGCGTTGTTTCGTTATGAACAGGATAGGTGATGCCTTCGTCGAGTTACCCTGCAAAGAAACAGCTAGTGGAAAGCTAGTGCTTTTGGTAGACTCAGGGGCGGACACCTGCCTCGTAAAATCTAGTATTTTACGAAACGGACTGAATGTTAGAACAAAGGATGTAAGATCGCTTAGTGGATCGTTTGAAGGTTGCATCAGGTTACTGGGGTCGCCCAGAATAGGGTATAGTGAAGTTAAGGGCATGAGTTTTAGAGTACATGCAGTGGATTTGGATAGGGAAGGTATCCCGGCAGATGGGATAATTGGGAGCGATAATCTTTGGGGCCGAACTATACTGGATGCGCTGGGGAAAGAGTTATCGTTTTATGATAATAATTATAACAGATTCCTTACTCTTCCATTTAAGTCATGGCTGTAAGGAAACTTGAAAAGGGTTAAGAAAAGTAGTATGGAGGTAGTAATCGCAAGCTCAACCAGAGTAGTCACTATACATATAAACACGAAACTTATGACTCTTGTTTTGTACAAGTAGCAGCTAGCGGAGGGTGTATGGAAAATACCGTAATGCACGTTGACAAGGGTAAGGTGTACGCTTGCGTACTGAATGCACCAGAAGAATACTTTCTTCTAGATGGGGATTATAAGCTTAAATTTACAAGTGACGGTAATTTTAAGGAACCGACTAATGGATAGGTTATTCAGATTAACCAGTTAGATATAAGAAAAAGGATCTAAAGAGTACTAGAGTCACTGAAGTTAGACCCAAACGTCAATTCAGACGAGAAGGCATCAATAGAAGCCATATGTACGTTATTCCATGACATATTTTTGCTGGAAGGAGAGCAGCTAACATATACACCGTAAGTAGAGCATGAAATACCTCCTAGAGTGGATCAACGACCAATAAACCAAAAACAGTACAGATTGCGACAAGCTCACAAAGATGAGGGAAACAGGCAAGTGGAAGGAATGCTAAATGATAACACAAATTCACCGAGCATCTCCCCATGGAACTCACCAATAATTTTGGAACCGAAGAAGGGGAGCGGAAGAAGTGGAGAATGGTTGTCGATTTTAGGTGCTCCCAATCCCAAGGATAGAAGAAATCCTGGAGCAATTGGGACGCAGTAGATATTTTTCTACACTTGATTTAGCGAGTGGCTACCACCAAGTTCTGGTAGATACCCAAGATAAGCAGAAAACCGCGTTCAGCACAGGTTTAGGGCATTATAAGTTTAATAGAATGACATTTGGTTTGACAGCTGCACCGGCTACCTTCAAAATGTTAATGAGTCATATGCTTACAGGCTTATAGGGGTTAGATACTGTTGTGTGTCTCGATGATATTGTAATTTATGGGAATAACTTGCAGCAGCGTTCGCAACGCTTGTGCAAAGCGCTCCAGAAATTACGAGAACACAATCTGAAATTGAACACGGAGAAGTGTAAATTTGTGCGAAGAGAGGTGGTTTATTTAGGCCATCGTTGCTCAGAAGCAGAAGCACTGCCTGAACTAGTGATCTATTATAGAAACCTCGTAGAAGGACTAGCAGGAATAGTGTTGCCGATTAATAAGTTGCTACATAAAGAAGCAAAGTTCGGATGGACAGAGAGCTGTCAACAAACATTCGAGAGCCTAAAAGAGATAATTAGCTCTCCACCCATTTTGGTGTACCCTGAATTTGAGTAAACTTTTTTGTTGACCACCGATGTTAGTAATGCAGCATTGGGGGCAGTGTTGTCACAAGGGGAAGTCGGTAATGTCCAATCAATAGCATCCGCGACCAGGACGCTTAGGGATACGGAGAGGAGATACTCCATAATAAAGAAAGAATTTCTAGCCATAGTGTGGGCTACGAAGAATTTCAGGACATATCTGCTAGGTCGCCCATCTAAAATATACACTGATCACCAGCCGTTGAGAGGCATAGCTAATTTGAAAGACCAAACGTCTAGGCTATCCAGGTTCAGACACAAATTGTCTGAGTATGATTTGGAAATCATATAGAAACCTGGGAAAAAGATTGTAAATGCGGATTCACTCAGCAGAGTACCAAAGGCTCAGAAGTTATCAGTAGTGCAAAGTAGGGCAAAAGCAAAGACAGAGAAGGAGAAGGCCGGGAGAAGTCAAGAGGGTAAGAGCGATGCGACAAGAGATGTGAGTTATGCGGGTGGCGATGCCAATAAAAAAGCAGCCAGTTTGGAATGGCTGGAAGATGAAAGAGATATCCAGGCAGTAGTGAAGGGTTTCCATGATTCACTTTGAGGTGGACACAAGTGACTCTGGAAAACCTACGGGAGATTCAGACGGGTATATGTCTGGAAAGGTATGCTCAGAGACTGCAAGGTATGCTCAGAGAAATATGCAAAGAATTGCCCAAAGTGTCAGGCCAACAAGATTTCGAGTCTAGCAAAGATGCCAATGGTGTTAACTGACACTCCGAAACAAACATTTGATGAAGTTCTCAAGGATATTGTAGGTATTTTACCTGAGATAGTTTCGGGATATAAATACATCTTGACGTTCCAAAATGATTTTTCAAAGTATATGGCATGCGTAGCCACCCCTGATGCCGAGGCGAGTACGGTAGCCAAGGCATTTTTTGACGAAATTATAGCACGGTACAACATACCGAAAATGTTGGTGACTGACAACGGTTCGAATTTCGTGCCAAATTATTCTCTGAGAAGTGTAAAATGCTAGGGATTAAGAACTTACAAATTACTCCTTATCATGCGAAGCGAACGGATCACTAGAACGAATTCATAGACCTCTGGAAGAAAACTTGCGCAGTTTCGTCAAAGAGGATGGCTTTAACTGGGATCAGTGGGTAACTACGGCCATGCATGTGCACAACAATACTGTACATGTATCAACGAAGAAAAATCTGTTTACAACACTCTATGGGTTTGATTTCAACATGCCAGCAAATTTGAAGTGCAAATGTGCGCCAGTATACAATGCAGATGACCCAAATAAAGTACGGAAATATCACCTGCAGCCAGCGCACGAGAAGAAAACTAAGATTGTGCTAAACGAGTAGCCAGAGAAGCCTACAACAAGGTACTAGATCCAGTAGTCTTCCATGTGGGTGACCGGAGACTAATGAAGAACCAAATTAGGAAAAATAAATTTTTTCCTGTGTGGTTAGGACCATACACCGTGCCAGAAATCTACAGCCCAGTTACCACGATGGTAACGCTTAAAGGCAAATCCAAAAAACTCCACAATAACTTCCTAAATTATTCCATTTGCGAACTAACAATTAAAGACGTGTGTTGACGGTGTTTTACAAGTGTAAACACAATAGGAACAACGTATATCAAATATCACAGCCCCGACTTCCAAAGTCAATCTCAATATGCCATGTAAACTCGGGCGATTCAAAATTACGTGATATAGATATGCTCATTAGCCACTATAGCGGAATGAAGCGCAGTAGAGAAAAGAGAAAAATATTTTTTAAATATTAAATAATAAAAAGGGTCATTGAAAATAATTCAACAAAAAATAAAAGACAGTAGTAGGTAAGAAATATGAAACTATGCGTGAAGTATATACACACATCCATGCAGTAGTAGGTAAGAAATATGAAACTATGCGTGAAGTATATACACACATCCATGCAGCAGTTATTGCATGGAAATATGATGCGTAAAGATCAATGCCGGGCACGAGCTTAAACGCGCAAGCTACGGTAACGTTTGTGGAAGTTAGTATATATATGTATGTAGGTGTATAATATACAGAACGAATGTTCGAATGTTCATTTAAATAAGTAAGTATTCTGGAAAAGCGGAATTGGTATGTACGAATTAGTAAGTATATAGGGACGTATGATGAAAAATTGGGAATTTGCAGATACATGTAAATATGCTTCAATATTTTTTATCGCTTAGGAAATTAGAATTCAGCGTGTGGGAAATTGAAAAAATATGTATATATATGTTGAAAGAAAAAGCATATGTTTAGCTTAATTCGGAAATAACTTTAGTAATTAATTCTAAGCAATTAAAAGTGCCTGGAAGGTATGTATGTAGTCATATGCGAGCAATTTACAGGGTGTAGAAAAATACATTCGTTTATGGTTATATACATAGCAGGCGATAATGTTAAATAATGAAAATAAAGTAAGTAATTAGATGCAATGAAAAATTGAGTCATTCAATGGACAATGTTGTCACATGATCGGGTTTATCGCTTACGTAATATGAGCTACTAGTTTTGCTCAGAATTGAGATAAAAAAGTTTTTTTTTGTCGGCAATAATTTAAATTAATAAAAAATTATTTTGTTTGAATCAAATTATTTTATAATACATATTTATTCAAATAGATTTAAAGTTTTAATGCCGCTAATCATTTTAGAAAAAAAAAATTTGGACAATATTTATTTAATAATATTTGTAAACAAATCGGTTTTTATTACTTATAGTTTGGTTCTTAAGATGTATTAGATATGCGCTATATAGATTTAAATTATGCACACAATTTACTGTTTACGTTTTAAAAATGAAATAAATGTAATAATCCAAAGAAAACAAAAATTGTTCTAAATAGGAAAATTATTTCCAAGAGTTTCCATAGTATTTATAGTATATATAGTATATTTATTTAATTATTATATAATTTTGAAATTAAGTTATAAAATAAACTTATGAAATGGTCTACTAAACATAAATATTGAAAAAGATCAAACTAAAATATTAACTATAAAACTAAGAAAATTATTATAAGTATTCAGTTCTGATTATGTGAATAGCAACAGGAAGTGCCAGGAACAGCGCAAATCGGAAGACGGTGGAGACTAAGGGACCAACGTATTATTCGATGGATTGGGGATGAATGGCGACTGATGTAATATTTTTCAAAACAGCATATGGCCGTAGTATTTGGGTTTATTGGCAAGCAACGAAAAAATAAACCAGTTTCCTTACGGAGTCATGTTTTCATTGGACAAATTTACGTTACAATGTCCATCTAGTGTATAACAATCTCAACAGAATCAATGTTAGAACCCAAAATAGGGCAATCTAAAAAAAAATTATATATATATATATATATATAAATATATATATATATATATATATATATATATATATATATATATATATATATATATATATATATATATATATATATATATATATATATATATATATATATATATATATATATATATATATATATATATATATATATATATATATATATATATATATATATATATATATATATATATATATATATATATATATATATATATATATATATATATATATATATATATATATATATATATATATATATATATATATATATATATATATACCAAATGCACAAAATTGTTTACTGTGCAAGAATAAGATTGTATATATTTACTAGAAGGTTGCACTTCCTTCTTCGAGAAAGAAGGGATGTTGTGATCAGAATCAAGTTACCTGAGCGTAGTTGACTCACAGCACCAACTTCTAATAGAAACTACACATTTTCTGTAGTTAGCATTTAGAAGTATTACAATTAAACTAGTACAATTTTTTTGGGGTGCAAATTCTATAAATAAATAATATTTATTTATTAATCATTATTTGAACTTTTAGGGTGTTACAGTTCCGCAATCAAGTTGACGACGGGCATTGGAATTTAAAATGCACCATAGACATTGTTATATCGAGTAGGTCAGTTGGCTTAACCAACTGACACCAATCAACAATCGCGTAACTGGAGCACAAGAAAGGTGCTTACCTAGAGTGTAAGTGTTAATCGTAAATAGTATATAAGACTTATGATTTTAAGTAATAAAACTTTTGGCTCTTGTCTTATATTGAAGCACAAAACAACACGGTGTTTGCCTTGTTAGGAAGCACCATATCCTCGTCCACGCCCGCGACTATTAAATTTTAGAATATACGGATTGTACAGATTGAAATAGTTGTAGATTGCGGAAAGTTTATTTTGTGGTAGGAAATTGTTAAATATGGATATTATTGTTGCTTCGTCAAAATTTTCTTGCTTTATGATTCTTCTCCGTTAATTCTTGAAAATGGTTTGAAGGGTGATACCAGAATTATCAGACTTTTCTAGTATAGTTTGAATATTGAATTCGTTTAGTGGGCGTCCAGAAATGAATATATCATTATCAAAGTTTTCATCGGCAGAATGGATTGTTGTACTTTGTAAAGCCGCGATGGAAGCTGTATCATTTACGTTTATTGCAATACCTGTATTTTTGGCTACTTCGTCGATTTTGATACGGCTTGTGCATGAGCATTTTTATTGCACTTTCCTTTTTATACACAATTTCATAGTTAGTTTCGAAGTTGGCTCCTTGAGACTCATGAGCCATGTCAGGGGCTTATGGTCTGTATCTACAAGGAGATTACCATAAAGGTATGGTCAGAAATATTTTGTAGCCCAAACAATAGCTAGTACTCCCTTCTCTATTGTTGAATAATTTATTTCGGAGTCCGAGAGTGTGCGACTCGCAAAACAAATTGGTTTGTCTTTCCCTATTGTTAATTGCCAGAGAACTGCACGTAAGGCCACATTGCTTACGTCAGTGGTAAGGACAAAAGATTTTTTAGAGTCAGGATACTGGAGTAAGGGAACATTTGCTGGCAAATTCTTAGTGTTTGAATGTTTTAACTTATCTTTCAGTTAGTTTCACAGTTTTTCCTTTCTTTAAGCCTTCTGTACGGGGTTTCGTTATATTAGCGAAGTCTTTCATAATTTTCCTGTAGTAGCCGAGGAGGCCTAAGAAACCTTTGATTTCTTTTGGTTCTTCGGAATCGGGAAATTTTTAATGGAACTTATTTTGTCCGAGTTTGGTTTTATTCGTAACGTTTAAGTCGTAACTATGTGTCCTATGAAAGCAATGTTCTTGTATAAAAATTCGGATTTATCCGTTTGGACAACCATGTTACATTTTCTTAGTTCATTAAATACTTCTTTGTTATTTAAGTTGGGTTCTAGCGATGTTGAGAATACAATAATGTCGTCCAAATAAACCAGACAATATTTTCCTGCATAATCCATGGCAATTTGGAAAGTTGATATTGCGACTTTAGGCCAAATGGCATACATTTATACTCATAGTAGCCAACTTCCACTGTAAATGCTGTTATCTTTTTGCTGTCTCTTAGGTCCATCTCAATTTGGTGAAACCCACTAGTTAAATCAAACGTAGTAAAGTAAAGGCATTTCCATAATTTGTCGAGTATTTTGGAAATATTCGGAATTGGGTTGTTGTTGTTTTCTTGTTTAGTTGCCTATACGTTTGTTCTGTCTCCCGCCATCATCACGATTTTGGAGCCTTCCAAACAGGAGAGCTCCAAGGGGAGTAGCTATAAGGCGTTTTATTATTTGTACATCTTCATTTTCTGGAAGAGTTTGTGAGTTGAGATTATGCAATTCTATGTACTCAGATTGCTCAAAATATTTAACTTTAAGCAGTTGTTACACAATTATTTCGATGTATGCATTGAACCATACTTCATTGCATACTTCAACTACACTAAATCAATTTCCTGCTTTATAAATTCCCTCGAAAGAACTTATACTGGGAAGCATTTAACTGACTTTATATAAACATCGCCACTATTAATGTCTACAAGGAGATTAACCAGAATCTTAGAAAACGCTGGCATGACGTGTTTTGTGGACGTTAGGTTGGTGTTTTAGTCTATTTGGTAGAGCAGAATTGGTAATAACTAGTTAAAAGTTTTTGAGATCGACTTTTTTATTTATTTGTTTAAGGATATCTAAATGGAATTTAAACATCCAAAATGGAAATTTAAATTCGGCGAATGTTGGAAGTATAATTTTTTATTAATCTGGAAATTTTGCAAAACTTTTGATATTTTTATAGGCTGACTTTTGATGAGTTTTTCGGGATCTATGAATTTCGGATTCAGGAGAGATGAAGATGCTCCGGTGTCTATTAAGCATATTAAATGTATGCCGAATGGTGAGCTTATATTAATAAAATTAAGTGTTGTGCCATGTTTGTGAATTTCTACATATCCTGTAGGTTTTTCGAGGAATGTAAGCGAAAAATTCGGCGAGTCCTCAATATTACATAAGTCTTCTTCTGCATATGGTTCGGAAAAAGAATTTGCGTCCAATTTATGTTATTTATTTTCCTAGGTGTTTTAGAGCTGAATCTATTGCTACGCATTCTTTGATTTATTTCTGACATTATAGAACTAGTAGTGTTCATTGGTTATGGATTTGGGTATATGATAGATCTTTGATTTTGATTAAAAGGGTTTGCAACATGGTTATTTCTTTCCATGATATTGCTATTGTTCTGATAGTTTTTCTTGAAATTTGGTTCATAAAAGTTTGGAGTAATTGTTTCGTTGCTAAACCAATTACTTTTGCGACTGCAAACTGCAAATACACTCACTGTACTGACAAATGATAACTCCACCATCAACATTGAGGACGTTGACAGCTTCTGCTACCTTGGTAGCTACATAACAAAATATGGGGGTGCAACATCTGATGTGGCAGCACGCATAAACAAAGCACGGTCTGCATTCCGGAATTTAGATCGAATTTGGCGTTCTCGTGTGATATCGCTGCGCACAAAAATACGAATATTTAACACCAGCATAAAACCTGTTCTGTTGTATGGGTCTGAAACATGGTTGGTCTCAGAACAAATAACTCGACAACTTCAAACTTTTGTCAACAAATGTCTACGAAGAATCTGCCGTATTTTCTGGCCGACAATGATCATGAACGAATGTGGCGCCTCACCAATAGCGAGCCTATTGACACACAAGTTAAAAGACGCAAGTGGAGCTGGATAGGGCACATTCTGCGTAGAGAAGACACCAACATTGCAAAGATGGCCTTTCAATGGAACCCACATGGTATTCGGAAAGCAGGATGCCCACCACAAACATGGGTACGCACTATCCATGCAGAAAGTCACCACAGAGCCACCTGGAACGAAATAAGACACCTGGCTGCTGATAGAAACCGTTGGAGAGCTTTTGTGACCGCCCTATGCTCCGGCTAGGAGCGATATTTGACTCTTTTATAATTATGTCTTTTAGTTAGCTTTGTTAGCATAAGTATAGTTTTATTGTGTCAAATGTCATGGAATTAATAATAATAATAAACCAATTACTTGGGTCCTGGCTATTAGAGTGTACTTGCCTATAATAAGGAAGTTATGGATAGAAATTATTGTTATTGTTGTTGCCCTGTCTTCTGAAATTCTGGTTTCTATCGTAGTAGTTATTTCCTGTTTGTTGGTATTTAATATTTTGCTCTTTAATACAATTGGCCAGTGCTAATGCCAAGTTATCTGGCCTCATTGCCAACCCTAAAGGTTCTCTAAGATCGACCAGAAATGAGTTCAAGCACATTTCAGTGAACAATTCTTTCTTTGATCTGATGGCACAATAGTCGGTTTCGTGTAGGAGTAAGTTATTGTTTGGTGTAGATTGGATACCTATGATTTCATTATAGATTGTTTCTACTGAATTCCTACCCTGTTTTAAATCGTGTAAGTCTCTAATTAGAGAGGTTTCCGTCCGTTTGTCTGCATAATGTAGAATTAATTTATTCTTTATATCATCCCAATTAAATGGTGTACCATATGTGTTTACTACGTCGTTTGCTTGACCCTCAATATTATTTCTAATCGCTCGTAAGATTTGACAATACGGTGTCCCATCGGTTCCTCTAGTAAGTTGGAGAATTTCTTCCACATTGTTAATAAATTCGTGCAATGAATTTGGATTTCCGTCGAATTTTGGCAGGTCCTTAATCATATCTGGAATTCTAAAGTTGTTAAACAACTCATTGAGAGAATGGTAACTTTGCGACCCCGAGGACACACTTGCAGCAGTCTTACCAAAGATTTGGTTGAACTGAATTATTCGTAAACTCACTTTGTAGGCAAACTCTTCGACTACAATATTTTCAGTAATAGAATTAAGACTTTTGTGTCTTTTGAAATATGGAAGGAATTGGATATTTCATTGATTTTTTTCATTAGTTTTAATTGCTGTATAGTTTTAATTATATGGATTTACTATTGTATATATTTTATGCTATAGTTTTATATTATATACTCGTATTCTGGAGGGTCCCGTAGGAATCGCAGAATTAAAATTTTGTTTTTATTATAGATTGGCATGCAGTGATTGCCAATCTCTCATATTATTTGCTGTTACATTTACTGATTAGTTAATCATATGACGTGATTTCTAATCTCTGCAGGGTAATATGGATTTTTATTTAAATGGAAGTTTAAATATATGTGCATTTGCATACAAAATTTTTCTGAATATAGAGCAAGAAAATCAATACTGACTTACATCAACCCATTAATCAACAAGATTTTGTGGTTAGGTTCCTCTTCTGGTTGTAAGGGATTAACATCCTCTGGTCTGGACAGTGATAGACTTCATTAATTGATTTTCTGTCAAATCCTGGTTCCGTGTATTGGTATGCCGCCACTTCCACTGAAAGTATTTAATTCACTTTTATTTCTCAGAACCGTCAAGCAGGATACCTCTCCGTTTAGCCCAAAATTATATTTCAATCCTTACTACTGGAAACTAGGCACATACGGGTGTAGGCCTGGGATCGCCTCTAACGACTTCTGCAGGAGTTGCATGGACGAGAAGGAGGAAAAATCGTTGCTCACCTGTTGTGCACGTGTCCAGCGCTGTCCAGAAGGAGGCGCACTTCCCTAGGCGACTACTTTTTGCACTCCATGGGAGATATCTAAAAAAAAAGATTAGCCCCATCAACTGCTTCATTAAAAGCTCCAAATGGCTGGACCTTTGAAAGGGATGGGACCTGCTGTCCCATGCGGTATCACAAATGGTCAGTGTTGGCCTAAGTGCGCCCTTCGGGTAGCCGTCTTACCTACCTACCTACATCAACCCAGGTATCAACAAGATTTTGTGGTTAGGTTCATCTTCAGGTTGAAAGGGATTAGCATCCTCCGGTCTGGGCAGTGATAGATTTCAGGAATTGATATTCAGTCAAATCCTGGTTCCGTGTATTGGTATGCCACCACTCCCACGGAACGTCTTTAATTAACTTTTATTTCTCAGAACCGACAAGCAAGATCCCACTCCGTTTTATCCCAAAAATATATTTTAGTTGCCTAACTACTGGCAATTTTATTTTAGTGAAATATGTATTCTCAGTTCAATGTTATAAAAATTATGTTTATTGAATTTTTGGCACATTTACATTATACTTATTATCTAGTCTTAAAACTAATGTCCAGTGTTATCGTTTGTTCTTGCGCAAATCACACACGCTACTTGTTCCCAGTGTTGTCAATATGCATTGTAGAAGTTGACAGGTTGCGCACAGGTTTATGTTGAGGAGATTATATTTTGACAAGGTTAAATGTTGATAAGTGTAGTAGTCCTATTGGGTTATTTGTCTTTGGTAATTATTCTCATTATATACTCGTACTCTCGTCTCTCTTATATTCATATATATTATTAATACTTATATACGTACTGTTACATTATTATATATTAAGCCTAAGTTAAGTTAAACTAAATAAAGCACAAACAGTCTAGCACTGAACTCTGATAAATAAATCAAAACATTGCATATGGTATAACAAGATGGTCGACGAGGAGTAAAAGAGATTTTTTTTCTTAAAACCAGTGTAAAGATTATAATTGTTAACAGCAAGATAATGCTAGATAACATTAACGAAAGCGTGATAATTTCAGCAAAAAAGTTAGCTAGAGACTGTAAATTCAGCACAAAATTAGATTTTTTGTGCTCAATTTGTTTGTGACAGAATTGGAAGGAAGGGCTTTCGAAAGGTTATGTGAGGAGGATGAAGGCCTAACGCTGGAAGATGCGCTGTAGGTACCCATAATGACGGAGGCTAAAGTGCATGCAAATACGCAACAAGCAAATTTTGAGGCTAGTGCAACAACAAGGCGCATGGGGCGTTTCAAGTTTACGGAAAGTCAAGCAGGAAAGAAGCAGTAGTGGCAGTAGTAGCAGCAAAACTGTTCCTAATGGCAGAGGTCATTTCAACAACAACAACATCAAAGAACGGTGCCAAAAGTGTAAACATTGCGGATGGCGCAATCATTTAAGCAGTAGCTGCAAATATAAGAATAGCATAGAATAGCATAAAATGTAACAAGTGAAGATAAAGAAGATGATGATCAAATTATTAAAGAATTTTCTATTTTTAGTTTGAGCGGTGATTCTAAGTCAATATCGCTCCCTCCATTTGTCGTTAATGGAGAAATTGATGGTGCTCAGCTAGAGTTTGTGCTGGATTCCGGCGCAGCCGGTTCGTTAATATCGAGGAGTGATTACAAGAACAATTTTCAAAAACTAATTTTTATAAGTGTAAGGATAATTTCTTTGCTAACAATGGTGAAGCAATTGATACAATCGGTAAGTTTGTTGAAAGTATAAAATATCGTGATTAAGAAAACAAATTAAAAATAATAGTTAGCAAGACGCGCAGTCGTCCTATTTTAGGCCGAGATTCATGTCGTCTTTTGGTACGGAAATTAGCCCTGTGATTAGTATAAGTGAGGTAGAGTCGGAATTAAAAACCAAATTTCGTACCGTGTTTAGCAGTGGATTAGGTAAATATAATGTTCATAAAGTGAAATTAGAATTGAAAGAAAACGTAAAACTCAATTGCTGTGAACCAAGACCCTTTCCTTTGGCATGGCGTGGTAAGATAGAATGCCAAATTAGTGAATTAGTAGGGAAAGGAGTTTTAGTATTAGCAGATGATTCAGATTGGTGCCGGTTTTGATGTCAAACGGCGACCTGCATATATGAAGCGATTACAAGTGGAATATTAATAAATATCTTTCGGAAATGAAGTACCCACTACCGAGAATAGAGGAGTTATTCGCTTCACTCAAAAGTCCCTACTTTACTAACTTGGACTTGTCCAACGCGTACAACCAGATGGAGTTAGACGAAAGTTCCTAACTATTGTGCACATGGGCATTTTTAAACTTACAAGATTACATTTTGGCGTTAGGCCAGCCTCTGCAATTTTTCAGAAGACGATTGAAAATGTTTTTTTACGGGTATTCCTAACGTGGTGTGTTATTTAGATGATATAGTCATTTCGGAAAATTCTTTAGAAAAACACATTTAGACAATTGAAAGAGTGCTGGCGAAACTTGAAAACGTCGGATTATTATTGAATTCTCAAAAATGTTCTTTCTTTCAAAGAAAAAGTTCTTACTTGGGATTTGACACTGATCAAAACGGTTTGTCCAAATATTAAGACAGGGTTTCTGCAGTTGTTGACGCACTTGTTCCCAAGAATATTTCTGAACTACGTGCATTTATCGGACTAGTAAATTACTATTCAAAATTTGTTCCTACTTTGCAAATACCATGCTTTATTACGCTAAGTTCAGGTGGATAGACTCATGTCAACGCGCTTACAGTAGTCTGAAGGAAGAAATCACTTCAGATCGCCTCTTAGTTTCATTCAATCCTAGTTGTCCAATAGTTCTAGAAACAGATACATCTAATGTGGGAATAGCTGGGACTTGGTCTCATAATTATTCTAACAGTACACGGTAACCATTTATTTCCGAGGCACTTTCACCAACAGAGCGTAATTACAGTACAATCCAGTAGTATTAGGCTAGTATTCTCTGTCACAAAATTAAGACAATACTTGCTAGGAAATAAGTTTGTCTTACAAACGGAGCATAAACCGCTTTTATCCATTTTCAGAGTAAACAAGGGTTTACCTGTGATGGCAGCAGCTCGAATAAAATGATGGGCATTGATTATGTCAGATTTCGATTATACCATGCCAATCTATCCCGACTACCACAAATTCTCAATCAGAATGAGGATGTAGAACACAATTATATTAATTTAATTTCATCAAATTGAGTTATATTTAAATTCCAAAAAAATTTCTAGAGTAACTACAAGATACCGTTGTCTATCAAAGGTAAAAGAAGCTGTGGAATGTTAAGCTCATTGAAAGATGAAACGTTTCTTGGTTGGTTGGTTGGTTTCAGGGGCTGATCCAAGTCAGTCCGCACATGGATCACAATTATCGCCTTAGCGACGTTATGATACCACAACCTCTCCTAACGCCGGAGAAAACGATAGATTGTTCACTAAATCCACTTTGTGGAGTTTAGGTATCTTAAAAGATCTTTCGGTTTTACACCCGAGAGATCGAATAAACTCGCTAGGAAATAGTTTCCTAGTGTTCTTTTCCTTGCGGCCGCCAGAGCCGGGCATTCGCAAAGAAAATGGATTAAGGTTTCCTTCTCTTCTGAGTTTGCACAACTTCTACAATGGGTATGGTATGGTCTCTGCAATATCTCTGCATGAGTACCCACGAGCCAGTAACCCGTAAAAGCCACCGTGAGGCGGCTGGTGTCCCCGCGGTCCCTGTTTATGAGATCCCTAGATCTCGCTGTGTTAAAGACTGGCCAGGTCGCCCGGGATGTATGGTAGCTGCCCCGTGGTCCTCCACCGCGTGGGGTTTCTCCACGTGTTCTCCACCGCGTGGGTTGGTTGAGAGGCAGTGGCGTGATGAATATGGTGAAGTGACTTACCAGTGTCGGGTAACTGGTGATCTCCTCATTTTGCGAGTGGTTCCAATATGTTATGTAGGAGGATAAATCATTGAGATTTACGCTCCTTACAACATGTTGAAGGGTCCTCCATCTATTACCCGCTAAAGTAAGACAGTGCATGTAGATGTGCCTCTTAATCGCACCCATGGAAACAGGTACTAGTTCCATATGGGTTAGATCGAGAGAGGCTCCCAAGGGCGCCAATTCATCAGCCTTCTCATTTCCATCTATATTCCTGTGTCCGGGGACCCAGATGATAGTGATGTCAGCATGGTGACCAAGCGCCCCAAGTTCCTTCCTGCACTGTCTGACCAGTCTGGAGTTGATGGTGTTTGATTGTAGGTCTTTTATGGCAGCCTGGTTGTCCACAAAAATAGCAACCGTTCTCCTCTGCCCTTCTCTAATGTGGTGGGTGATCTGTGGACATGCCTCTCTGATCGCGAGTACTTCCTCCTGGAAAACTGTAGCTGTATCGAGTAGACGTCTACAGTAGTTAATGTTAACGTGCGGGGAAAACACCCCGCTCCCACGCCCAGGTCCATTTTTGACCCGTCCGTATAAATGGATATATCGTTCTCCATTTGGAGTTTCCTTCTCGACCACAATTTTCTTGAGGGAAATCTAACCTTGCTCCTTTTTGAAGTCCAGTTGTGGTACTATGTAATCAGTCGAAGTTTGTGTTAATTCCCTTGGCGCTGTGTATAGCACCTTACCATGACCGTACGTTCGGTCAGACCAGCAGTTTATTGCTTTTAACCTTAGCGTACTGTTGCAGGCTACGTTCTTAATGTACAGGTCGATAGGAAGGATGTGTAGCAATACGTTGAGTGCCTCCGCTGGACATGTTCTCAGGCTCCCTGCAATGCCAGCGGCAGCTGTTCTTTGAACTCTACTAGGTCTCTGTACGTTATAACCCTTATCTAGAGCTGGCCACCAGACTATTGAACCGTAAGTGAGTATTGGACGCACGATTGCTTAGTACATCCAGTGAGTGATATGGGAGCGTAGTCCCCATTTTTTCCCAAATATTTTCTTGCATGCGTAAAAAGCCACGTGGGCTTTCCTGACCCGTAACTATATATTGGTTGTCCCATTTAGGTTTTGTCCAGAATAACTCCTAAGTATTTCGCTTTCTCCGCTAGCTTTAGCTGTTGTCCGTTAAGTTTCGGAAGCTTAAATATCGGAATCTTGGTCTTGTTAGTGAAAAGTATCAGTTCTGTCTTTTCTGGATTCACACCTAGTCCACATCCTGTGGCTCAGGAATTCAGTTTGTCCAGCCCCTTTTGCATAATATCCCATAATACACTGGGAACATATACAGCTGTCACTACAGCTATCACTACAGCCTGATACAGATATCACTCCATCGTCCGCTTATGCTACCGTCTTAAACCCCATTGAATCTAGTGTGCCGAGGATATTGTCAATTACTAGTAGCCACAATAGCGGTGAAATCACCCCACCTTGTGGTGTTCCTCTACTGACCTGTTTGTTAAGAACCGTGTTACCCAGCTCAGACTGAATGCCCCTAGTCCTCAGCATTGTAACTATCCACTCCCTAAGAATTTCCTCAATCCCTACCCTGGAGAGAGAGTCCAGAATTTGTTTGTTACTAACGTTGTTAAAATCCCCTTTTATGTCCAGAAAGGCCGCCAACGTGTACTGTTTATGGTGGATTGGCTTTTCTACTGATCGAATTACCTCATGTAAAGCTGTTTCCGTAGATTTACCCCTGAGATATGCGACTTCGAGAGGAGACTAATGGGTCTAAAATCTTTTGCCGACTCATGCCCAATCTTCCCCGCCTTTGGAATGAAAACTACCTTTACCTTCCTCCAACTGAGGGGGATGTAGTTGAAGCGTATACATGCCTTATATATCCCTTTTAGCCATGGGATCACGACAACCTGTAACATTTGCAGCATGATTGGGAAAATCCCATACAAGCCCGGCGATTTATAAGGCGAGAAACAATTTATTGAGTGTTTTAATTTTTTCGTCCGAGAATATCAGGTCACAAACCGGTGGCATCTGATTGTCCATAATGGGTCATTGGGATACATGCGCGGTATCTTTACAGTCTGGGAAGTGTGTTTGAAGTAAGAAATCAAGTGTTTCAGAAGATGTTTCCGTCCATGCACCATCCGTCTTTCTAAGGAAAGAGGGGCTGGTGTGTTTCTTGGACAGTATCTTGCCGAGTCTTGCTGAAGTAGAGGTTGCCTCAATTGATTCACAAAATTCTCTCCAGACATATTTCTTGCATATTGGATAATTATAGTGGAAAGCTAGAGATTCGGATGTATTTTTCGGTTGCTCCTCAATTATATTGTGATTTAAAGTGAAATAATTTAATGCTTCAATTTTTAAGCCTAGCGAAATAGACGCATAATAAAAGTCAGTGAGTTAAATTGGCAAAAGGAGTTTGTGCGAAATATCAAATATCAGTTTTTTAACTTAAAATTGGAATTTGTGTTAGCTTCTAATAAAGAAGCGGATATATAGCGGTCAGTGGATGAGCGTATTGCGCCCTCCCACTCACCCAGTGCGCTCTCCTGTTCAGCGCATGCGCTCTGAAAGTATGCCTGCACTTGCACCAACAACTGATCTGCCTCAGAGGCTTTGCCATTGTCATAAAGGGACTTCAATCAGATATTCCACCTGCTGAAGTCAAAGAAGCACTACATGAAGCAGGGTTCGCTGCGCGCTCTATTATAAATATAATAAATCGCAACAGAATCCCTCAGCCATTGTTTCGCGTAGAATTGGAGCCTGAAACCCAAAGCTTAAAAAAGGAGAGTGCATGATATTTATTATCTCCGCAACCCTATGCATCGCAGAATTACTGTGGAGGAGCCTCTCAAACGGAACGGCCCAGTTCAATGTTCTAATTGCCAAGAATTTGGGCACACAAGGTCCTACTTCACTCTTCGTAGTGTATGTGTTGCCTGTGGTGATTTACACACCACATCAGAATGTACCAAGACTAAAACTGATAGAGCTGCTAGAAAGTGCAGTAATTGTGGTCGTAACCATACTGCCAACTACAGAGGTTGCCCTGTACACCAGGAAATTAAGAACAATTACCCTCAGTTAAACAATAAGCGCACTCTAGTCCAAATATACCGCCCATTGCACAACCAGAGAAGTCAATTCCACACCCCGACAGGGGCGACGTATGCAGAGGTACTTAAGTTAGGGAACGATCAGCAGTCCGGGACTGGTTCAAATCTGCATAATTTTGAAGGAATGATAGCAACGCTCACATAATGTATGACGCAGTTCATGACCTCCATACAAACAATGATTCAAGAAATGATGAGAAACCAAAACCAGCTCATGCAGCTTCTGCTATCTCCGAAATGAACGTACTTAGGATCTGTCAATGGAATGCAAACGGTGTAAGCCAGCACAAGTTAGAAATCAACAAATTTTTACTCACTAATGAAATCGACATACTTCTTATATCCGAAACCCATCTAACCGAAAAACACAATTTTTACATACCGGGATATAAATTCTATGATACGAAGCATCTCGCTGGTAAAGCCCATGGTGGCATTGGAATCCTAATCAAACAAAGAATAAACCACTTTGTTATGGAAGAATAGAACAAGGAGTACCTTCAAGCAACATCAATTTGTCTGGACGGATGGGAGGATAACTTAACAATATCCGCTGTGTACTGCCCACCTAGATCTAAAATAACAAGTAACCAGTTCTCAGATTTCTTCTCCACACGTGGAACAAGTTTTCTAGCTGCTGGCGACTACGATGCCAAACACACTTACTGGGGCTCACGGCTAACAACACCAAAAGGAAAACAATTATATAACTTCATGCTTTCTGACACCAAGATTGTTATTATCTCTTCAGGACAACCATCGTACTGGTCGGCAGACCCACGTAAGATACCTGAAACCACGTAAGATACCATGAAACCACCTACACGCGGAATTGCACCAATTCGTACAAAAAACGGAAACTGGGCAAGAAGCGATGATGCAAAGTCTGCTGTTTTCGCCGAACACTTCAGAGATGTTTTTACCCCCAACCCACCTCGCAATACCAATAACCTAATACTAACCCCCTCGATAAAACATGCTCGCCTATTAAATTAAAAGCAAAAGAAGTAAGTAATGCGATTAGTAACCTTGCTCTGAACAAAGCTCCAGGACACGACCTCATTACTGGAAAAATTATAAAGGAGTTACCCCAAATGGCCGAAATCTTACTTACTTCACTATTTAATGGCTTGTTGCGCTTAGGATACTTTCCTAATGCCTGGAAAGTTTCAGTAATCACAATGATCCCGAAACCAGGAAAAGACCCGTCCCAATCGTCATCATATAGACCGGTTAGCCCCCTGCCTATTTTATCAAAACTCCTAGAAAGGCTTTTTCTTGCAAAACTAATGCCGCATATAAACGAAAAACGCACTATTCCCACTCACCAATTTGGCTTCAGCGAACACCATAGTACAATAGAGCAGGTTCATCGAATAGTGAACGAGATAAAGAACGCATTCGACAAAAAGCAGTATTGTTCAGCCATCTTTTTAGATGCGGCGCAGGTATTTGACAAGGTCTGGCACGAGGGGCTTATTTACAGAATAAAAAAACTGTTGCCCACAAAAGTACACGACATATTGGAATCGTATCTGAGGGGCAGAAAGTTCAAGGTAAGGTACAATAATGCTTACTTTAAATGATATGACATTATAGCTGGCGTACCACAAGGAAGCGTGCTAGGTCCGGTGTTGTATCTGCTATTTACCTCAGATCTGCCTACCATTAAATACTTAACAACAGCAACTTTCGCAGACGATACAGCTATCCTTAACATTCATCCGAATTCCAAAATCGCATCCCGTGACTTAGAAGATCATCTGGTCCTAGTAACAAATTGGTTGGCTGAGTGGTGAAGAAACGTTAATGAATCGAAAAGTACGCATATTTCCTTTACTATAAAAAAGGTACATGTCCAGCGATTAAACTCAACAACGTTCCTATTCCTCAAGCAAATGACGTGAAGGCCCCAGGAATTCATCTTGACTCATGTTTGACATGGAAGCGCCACATCGAAGCAAAAAAAAAAACAAATGACTTTGAAAGCAAATAGCCTATGCACAAAAATTCCAGGTTGAGCCTTGCAAAACACTGCTGTAGAAAGCCATCATAAAACCAATTTGGACTTACGGTAGCCAGTTGTGGGGCGGCGGAAGCAACTCTAACATAGAACTGATTCAAAGGGCGCAGTCCAAAATTCTAAGAACCATTACTGGGGCTCCTTGGTTTATAAAGAATACAAACATTCACAAAGATCTGAACATTCCGCTCGTAAAAAAGGAATTCTTTGACGCCAGCTTAAAATATGCGCCAAAAATCAAAGACTGAAAAAGCACTAAGCATTGGCAAGGTGTATTAATATTAATTATTTAGTTTGGAAGATATGCTTACTTATTGTTAGTCTAAGCTTAGAAGATACAATTAATAAATATATGCAATATAAAAAAAATATATATTTCTTGGCTGCACTGATAGATTTTTTGTAAGTTTTGAGACTCCCTTTATATCGAGCCTAATCTTCGTCCGTATAACATTGGTTGAACAGTTTCCTGGTTCTCTTCCTGAGATCCGATAATTTTTTGGACCACCATGGTGGAACCGTTTTTCTACTCCTAGTGACGGGACAAGCACACTTGTAAGCTATATTAAGAGCTTCCTCTAGATTCCCCACTTTTTTGTCTATCGCCTCTGAAGATTCGAGTTTCATTGTCTTAGAAATTTTAAATTTTGAGCTAGCTACACTCGTAAAAGTATCCCACTTTATTCTCCTGGGGTTTCTGTGAGAAATAGCATCTACGGTATTCAAATTTACGTTGAAAACTATCCAACTATGGTCCGAGAAGGACTTCTTGTTGGATACCCATACAGCAACAATAATGTTAGGTTGGGAACTAATAAGTCGGTTTTGCTTATTTAAACCACCCCTAGTCAAAAGTGCTATCGAAGGTGAGCAATTTAATAACGTTAAAAAAATTATTCAGGTTCTAGAGATATGAGTTTCGAAAAAGGTGCTCTCGTTTTCATTCGAGATTATTCCGACCCCCACAAGAATAATTGGCGAGAAGCAACAGTAAATGAGCGGCTAGGATTACGAACGTATACTTGCATAATCTCTAACCCAATAAAATGATCAAACGTCACAACGACCAAATGATCACTATTGGTAGTTCTAACAGCCAACATATTTCTGATCCTCCAAAAAATACAGGGGCAGGTCCGGAAGCCAGTGCAAACCAAGTTTTTGACTCGCAAATCTCGGAGGGCGGTGAGGACGATGAATTTCCAGAAATTCCAGACGCTTGCGTGCCCGAAAAAATAAAATTAATTATAAAGTGTAGGTTTTGAAATTGAATATTGTGAGTAGAAAACTACATCACTTATTGAATTTTGATTGAATTTTATTTATTAAGATTAACATTGTAAAAAGGAAACAGAATGTAAAGCTGCCCTCTGTGGTCTAGTGGTAAGAATGCTAGACTCACACCCCGAGGGTCGCAATTTTCAACTCCTGCCACGGGCTGGGTCTCGAAAATGCTTCTTTCTATAAAATCTTTTTCTCTTCGAGTCGAAAGCCTCTGTAACTAGTACTCATTCCCCCAATACCTTGCACTCATAATTAATTATGGTGTAAGGTATAAAAATAATAATAATAATAATAATAATAATAATAATAATAATAATAGTATATAGTATAGTACTGGAACTGAAACTGATTATAATGCAATTTATATAAAGAAATTATATTATTTTAAGTCATTATACAATTAGTATTGTACTTCATCTCTTGAGGATTGAATTCCAATGTTAACTGATATGCAATATTGTTATACATGGCAAAGAATTTAAATATCTAAGTATGAAGTATATAAATATATTAGGCTATTCTAAGGTTTTTGAGTATATATTTCATTTAGAGGGGAGAGTTTTAGCACTCCTATTGGGTTATATGTCTTTGGTAAATTTTCTCATTATATACTCTCTTCTCTCTTATATTCATATATATTATTAGTACTTATATATGTACTGTTACCTTGTTATATATATATATGTATATATATATATATATATATATATATATATATATATATATATATATATATATATATATATATATATATATATATATATATATATATATATATATATATATATATATATATATATATATATATATATATATATATATATATATATATATATATATATATATATATATATATATATATATATATATATATATATATATATATATATATATATATATATATATCGCAAATCCTATTCTGTTTGGATATTATTTTTGTTATTATTGTTATTATAAGTATTCTTTTTGAAATTTAAAATTTCTTTCTGTTGCATATTCATGGTTTTGGTATCTTAAGCAAATTCAAATGGATTTACTTTTTTTCATAATTATATCTTTATGCATTTTTTTCCAGATATACTTTTTGAGCATAATACTATTACTAGTTTTTACTCTGTTTCGAAAATCTTGTGGTCATTTTGTTTCTCATCATCTTTTCTAAAGACTATATCATTCATTTACTTTTTCTGGGCTTGTCTGTTTATATTTAGTTTTTCCGTTCTTTTTTTATATCATCTTCTAACTTTTGTTTAATTGTTGGATATAATTTTTCTTGGAATTCGTTCAGTTTTTCGTGGTATGACGTATTTTGCGGACGTTAGGTTGGTGTTTTAGTTTAATTGGTAAGGCAGAATTTGTAGTAACTAGTTGTAAGTTTTCGAGATCGACTTTTTCATTTAGTTGTACAAGGATATGTAGCCCAATTAACCCGTCGGAGTAGTTCTGGAATTTGAACATCCAAAATGTCACTTTACCCGCATCTTTAAATTCGGCGAATGTTGGAAATTTTTAAAACTGTTGATATATTTATGGGCTGACTTTTTAGGTTTTTCGGGATCTATGAATTTAGGATTCAGGAAAGATGAAATGCTCCTGTGTCTATTAGGGTTCTTAAATGTCTGCCGAAAGGTAAGCTTATATTAATAAAAGGAAGTGTTGTGCCATGTTTGTTAATTTCTACATATCCTGTAGATTTTTCGAGGAATGTAAGCGAAAACTTCGGCGAGTCCTCAATATTACATAAGTCTTTTTCTGAATATGGTTCGAAAAAAGAATTTGTGTAGGAAGCAGTTCACTGACTTTATATAAACATCGCCACTATTAATGTCTACAAGGAGTTTAACCAGAATCTTAGAAAACGCTGGTATGACGTGTTTTGCGGACATTAGGTTGGTGTTTTAGGTTAATTGGTAAGGCAGAATTTGTAGTAACTAGTTGTAAGTTTTCGAGATCGACTTTTGCATTTAGTTGTCTAAGGATATATAGCCCAATTAACCTGTCGGAGTAGTTGTGGAATTTGAACATCCAAAATGTCACTTTACCCGCTTCTTTAAATTCGGTGAATGTTGGAAATTTTGAAAACTGTTGATATATTTATGGGCTGACTTTTTATGTGTTTTTCGGGATCTATGAATTTCGGATTCAGGAAAGATGAAGATGCTCCTGTGTCTATTAGGGATCTTAAATGTCTGCCGAAAGGTGAACTTATATTAATAAAAGGAAGTGTTGTGCCATGTTTGTTAATTTCTACATATCCTGTAGGTTTTTCGAGGAATGTAAGCGAAAACTTTCGGCGAGTCCTCAATATTACATAAGTCTTTTTCTGAATATGGTTCGAAAAAAGAATTTGGGTAGGAAGCAGTTCACTGACTTTATATAAACATCGCCACTATTAATGTCTACAAGGAGTTTAACCAGAATCTTAGAAAACGCTGGTATGACGTGTTTTGCGGACATTAGGTTGGTGTTTTAGTTTAATTGGTAAGGCAGAATTTGTAGTAACTAGTTGTAAGTTTTCGAGATCGACTTTTGCATTTAGTTGTCTAAGGATATATAGCCCAATTAACCTGTCGGAGTAGTTGTGGAATTTGAACATCCAAAATGTCACTTTACCCGCTTCTTTAAATTCGGTGAATGTTGGAAATTTTGAAAACTGTTGATATATTTATGGGCTGACTTTTTATGTGTTTTTCGGGATCTATGAATTTCGGATTCAGGAAAGATGAAGATGCTCCTGTGTCTATTAGGGATCTTAAATGTCTGCCGAAAGGTGAACTTATATTAATAAAAGGAAGTGTTGTGCCATGTTTGTTAATTTCTACATATCCTGTAGGTTTTTCGAGGAATGTAAGCGAAAACTTTCGGCGAGTCCTCAATATTACATAAGTCTTTTTCTGAATATGGTTCGAAAAAAGAATTTGGGTAGGAAGCAGTTCACTGACTTTATATAAACATCGCCACTATTAATGTCTACAAGGAGTTTAACCAGAATCTTAGAAAACGCTGGTATGACGTGTTTTGCGGACATTAGGTTGGTGTTTTAGTTTAATTGGTAAGGCAGAATTTGTAGTAACTAGTTGTAAGTTTTCGAGATCGACTTTTGCATTTAGTTGTTTAAGGATATATAGCCCAATTAACCCGTCGGAGTAGTTGTGGAATTTGAACATCCAAAATGTCACTTTACCCGCTTCTTTAAATTCGGTGAATGTTGGAAATTTTGAAAACTGTTGATATATTTATGGGCTGACTTTTTATGTGTTTTTCGGAATCTATGAATTTCGGATTCAGGAAAGATGAAGAAGCTCCTGTGTCTATTAAGGATCTTAAATGTCTGCCGAAAGGTGAGCTTATATTAAGAAAAGGAAGTGTTGTGCCATGTTTGTTAATTTCTACATATCCTGTAGGTTTTTCGAGGAATGTAAGCGAAAACTTTCGGCGAGTCCTCAATATTACATAAGTCTTTTTTCTGAATATGCTTCGAAAAAAGAATTTGTGTACAATTTATGTTATTGATTTTCCTAGGTCTTTGAGAGCCGAATCTTTTGCTACGCATTGTTTGATTTGTAACTGTGTATCTAGATATATTTGAACTAATAGTGTCCTTTGGTTATGGATTTGAGTCTAAGATAGGTCTTTGATTTTGATTAAAAGGGTTTGTCACATGGTTATTTCTTTCCATGATATTGCTATTGTTGTGATAGTTTTTGTTGAAATTTGGGTTATTAAAATTTGGAGCAATGTTCCTACTTGTTTTGTTGCTAAACCAATTACTTGGGGCCTTGCTATTAGAGTGTGTTTGCCTATGATAAGGTTGGCTGGCCTCATTGCTCTTATGTTAGACCCTAATGGTTCTCTAAGACCGACCAGAAATGAGTTCAAGCACATTTCAGTGAACAATTCTTTCTTTGATCTGATGGCACATATGTCGGTTTCGTGTAGATTGGACGCCTATGATTTCATTATAGATTGTTTCTACTGAATTCCTACCCTGTTTTATATCGTGTAAGTCTCTAATTAGGGAGGTTTCCGTCCGTTTGTCTGCATAATGTAGAATTAATTTACTCTTTATATCATCCCAATTTAATGGTGTACCATATGTGTTTCCTACGTCGTTTGCTTGACCCTCAATATTTTTTCTAATCGCTCATAGCAAGATTTGACAATACGGTGTCCCATAGGTTCCTCTAGTAAGTTGGAGAATTTCTTCAACATTGTTAATAAATTCGTTTAATGAATTCGGATTACCGTCGAATTTTGGCAGGTCCTTAATAATTTCTGGAATTCTCAAGTTGTTAAACAACTCATTGACAATATGATAACTATGCGACCCCGAGGTCACACTTGCAGCAGTTGGTAAATTCACTTTGTAGGCAAACTCCTCGACTACAATATTTTCAGTAATACAATTAAGACTTTTGTGTCTTTTGAAATATGGAAGAAATTGGATATTTTATTGATTTTTTTCATTAGTTTTAATTGTTGTATAGTTTTAATTATATGGATTTATTATTGTATATATTTTAAGCTATAGTTTTATATTATATATTCTGGAGGTTCCCGTAGGAATCGCAGAAGTGAAATTTTGTTTTTATTACAGATTGGCCGTCATATGCGGTGATTGCCAATCTCTCATATAATTTTTGATGGTTACTTACTTTTGTTTTGATGGTTACCTACTTTTACTGACAGTCATTACAGTTGCGTCAGTGCTTTGGTTTAACTGAAGTGTTGGTAAACTCATTTTGAAAGCAAAATCTTCGACTACAATATTCTTAATAATAGAATGAATACTTTTGTGTCTTTTGAAATATGGAAGAAATTGGATACTTTGTTGATTTTTTCATTAGTTTTTATTGATGTATTGTTTTAAATATATGTATTTACTATTGTATATATTTTATGATATAGTTTTATATTATGTATTCTGGAATTCCAGAAGTGAAATTTTGTTTTCATTATTGATTGGCCGTCATATGCAGTGATTACCATATCTCATATAATTTGCTACTGATTTACATTTACTGATTAGCCAATGCTATGCCGTGATATCTAATCTCTGCAGGGTAATATGGATTTTTATTTAAATGGAAGTTTAAATATATACATATGTATTTGTATAACAAATTTTTCTGAATATAGAGCAAGAAAATCAATACTGACTTACATCAACCCCAGAATCAACAAGATTTTGTGGTTTGGTTCCTCTTCTGGTTGTAAGGGATTAACATCCTCCGGTCTGGACAGTGATAGACTTCAGGAATGGATATTCAGTCAAATCCTGTTCCGTGTATTGGTATGTCGCCACTTCTACGGAACGTCTTTAGTTCACTTTTATTTCTCAGAACCGTCAAGCAGGATCCCACTCCGTTTTATCCCAAAAATATTTTTTTGTCTTAACTACTGGCAATTTTATATAAGTAAAATGGGTATTCTCAGCTCAACGATAAAAAAATTACGATTATTGGATTTTTGGACCTCCTACATTACGAGTATTCTTGTTCTATAGTCTTACAACTAATGTCCAGTGTTGTCGTTTGTACTCAACTCACACACGCTACTTGTTCCCAGTGTTGTCAATATGCATTGTACTAGTTGACAGGTTGCGTACAGCTACATGTTGAGGAGCTTATATGTTGAAAAGGTTAGAAATTGATAAGGCAACATGTTGATGAGGCTTGACGGAGTTAACTCGCGAAATAAAATTAAAAAAACAGTGTCATTGTTTCTTGGAGTCGATTTCTGTAAATAATTATGACAGTTTATAAGCAGTCCTCAGGGCTGAATTTCATAAAGAGTTTAACGGTGCTGAGCTGCATTAAAAGTTTTGTGAAGGAAAGACAAAAGACAATGAAATAGTTCATGAGTATGTTGCTAATGAAAAAGTTGGCTGCAATCGGTGGTATCGATCAAAAGTCTATTGTTCGTTATATAATAGGTGGACTTATAGTGAAAAATGAAGTAAAACTTTCTTTTTACGAACCAAAAATAATTAAAAATCTCCTAGAAAAGTATAAAATATTAGTAGGGGTGACAAAAAACCAAAGCAATAATAACGAAAATATAATCAATACAAAAAAAAAACGCCCTGGAGCTTTCTATTACTGACATCGTCATTTTCAGCGCTACAATCGAAGAAGAACTAACGAAGTAGCAAATGATCATAGGCGAAGTAGCCAAATATGGCTTAAACATAAAAAAAAAAAAAAAATAAAAATAAAAAAAGCATTCCAGACTAGGAGCATAAAGTCATCGGTAATTTCGTCAGGCGCATTATTCATAATAAAAAGTTGGGCAAACTTGAAACGGAGCTTCTTTGCATCGAGAAAGGTGATCAGACGACAACTAAAAAAACCAATATATTTTTACAATGATCGACAGTTTCACGAAGTTTGTCTGGTTGTTTCCGACAAAATCGACATCAGCCGAAGATGTTATAAACAAGTTGGCAGTTTGGGGAGACATATTCGGTTACCCACATCGTATTGACAGCGTGAGAGGCATTTACGTCACAGGCTTTTTCCGAATATTGTGGGCAGCATGACATAAGTCATGTGCTGTCTACAATTGGTGGAGAGGCAACGGTCAGATAGAGAGCTAATCGAGTAATTCTTGCTCTTCTCTTCAAAGTTGTCAGCAGATGATCCATCAAAGTGGTACGTGGGTCAAGTTCAAAACTGTTAATACAAGCTGGCACATTTCAACGAAGCGACCACCCTTTGAATTTACGTTTGGAGTCAAAATGAAACTAAGACGATTACAGCGCTCTACTGAAAGGGTTGCGAGAACAATGGATAGACTTATTTGAAGCGGAGCATCAAAAAGTTCGTGAATCGGCGAAATATATCAATAATACTGATATTTTATCATCGGGGACCGATGAAGTGCAGGAGGTTGCACAGTGTAAGCGAGGATGCACTGTATTATTTGTATATCGAGGCCTTCGGGTAGTAATTTTACCGACAGTCAGCAGTTGTCAGTATATATATTAGGGCGGGCCAATTTGTATGGAGCCGCCTAGCCCCTAATTGTGTAAAGTGATGAAATTCATTAGTAAATAAAGTGACTAATGGTTTGTGAAATAAAGTGCAAATAATAACTAAGTAAACTTTAAGCCTAATATTAAATGTGTAAATAGCAATTATTAAATAAAGCTAATTATTTTAATTTAACCAGCGATTGTTTGATTACTACACAATCCAGTGGTACGAGTCCGAGTACAGATAGTTAGAGAAATTGTCAGGAGCGCAATTTTGTAACAGAGTAAATTGTCAAGAAGGCGATTTCGTAACAATTGGTGTCAGAAGTGGCATTGTGTGTCTGTAATAAACAATGGTTAAATTTGAAAAACTTAGATTGGAGCAGCTCAAGAAGGAGCTTGAGCGCTAAAATTTGCAAACACGAGGGCTTAAAGCGGAGCTGCAGGTGCGATTAGAGGTGAATGTATTGCTGAAGGAAATGCATCAGAACAACGTCATAGAGCTATCAGCGAGCCCCTGGAGTTCTCCAGTGGTATTAGTCAAGAAGAAGGATGGCTCCACACGCTTCTGTGTAGAGTATCCTAAACTAAATGAGGTAACGAAGAAAGATAGTTATCCATTACCTCGCATCGACGATACGTTGGACACACTTTCTGGTTCAAATTGGTTCTCAGCGCTGGATTTACAACGCGGATATTGGCAAGTGGCAGTAGACGAACAAGACAAGGAAAAGACAGCATTCAGTGCCTGTGATGGACTATGGCAATGTTTGGTGATGCCATTCGGACTGTGTAATGCTCCAGCTACATTTGAACGCTTAATGGAACATGTGCTAAAGGGTCTCCACTTGAAAACGTGTCTGGTGTACCTAGACGACATCATCGTTATGGGAAAGGACTTCGAGGACCACTTGAAGAATTTGGAAGAATTATTGATGCGATTAGGAGCTTCAGGGTTGAATCTGAGCGCAAAGAAATTCTCGTTCTTCAAGAAAGAAGTCAAGTACTTTGGGCATAAAGTCACACCTGAGGGAGTACACACAGATCCAGATAAGATAGACTCAGTAAGGGAGTGGCCAAGACCAACTAGTTTGCATGAGCTACGCAGCTTTTTGGGTCTTTGCACCTATTACAGACTCTTTGTTCCAAGCTTCGCAGACGTGGCTGGTAGTCTGCATGCATTAACAAGTAAAAATTGTACTTTTGAGTGGAAAAGCGAACAGGAGAAGGCATTCAACAGATTGAAAGAGCTATTGTGTACGGCTCCGATCCTTTCGTATCCAATTCCTGGCGAAAAATTTATTTTGGATACAGATGCAAGTAGGTTCGGGATTGGAGGTATCCTGTCGCAAATTATTGACGGACAGGAAAGAATCATAGCCTACTTCAGCAAAATATTATCAAAGCCAGAGCGGAATTACTTTGTAACACGGAGAGAACTTTTGGCGGTTATGCAGTGCGTGAAGGACTTTAACAAGTACCTGTATGGACAAAAATTCTTCTTGAGAACGGATCACGCTGCTCTGCGCTGGCTATTACAGTTCAAAAATCCCGAAGGTCAGGTTGCGAGATGGATTGAGAGACTCCAAAGCTACGATTTCACAATAGAACATCGCAGAGGTGGAAACCACGGGAATGCTGATGCACTATCACGACGTCCTTGCAGTATGGAATGTAAGCACTGTTCTAAAGCTGAAGGGAAAGACGGAGTAGTCGATGTGCGCTTAATGGCTGTTTTACCAGACGATGAATGGACAGTGGAAAAGATAAAAGAAGAACAACGAAATGACCCAGATTTGGCAAAAATCGTATCAAGTAAGAATGAAGGAAAACGGCCTGATTGGAACGAAATCTCGACTGCAAGTCCCATAACTAAAGCATATTGGGCTGCAAGATGAATGCCTATTCCGCCTGTGGGAGAGCGAAGATGGAAAAACCACGAAGAACTTGATTGTGGTACCCAAGGCAAGAATAAGCGAAATTCTCAAGGAATACCATAGTGGGCCAAGCGGAGGACATTTGGGAATAACAAAAACAGTCGAGAAAATTAAAACACGATTTTATTGGGTTTGTTGCCAGCAATCGGTAGTTGACTGGATTAGTGCTTGTGAAAAGTGTACAGCTGCCAAGGGACCGAGCCGTCGCAGTCAGGGGAAGATGCATTTATACAACGTGGGAGCGCCATTTGAACGTATTGCATTGGACATAGCAGGTCCGTTTCCAATTAGTGATTCCGGCAACAAATATGTTCTCGTCGTAATCGACAATTTTAGTAAATGGACAGAAGTATACCCCATTCCCGATCAAGAAGCTAAGACCGTTGCAGATGCATTTATCAATAATTGGGTCTGCAGATTCGAAGCTCCCCTCGAGTTGCACTCGGATCAAGGCAGAAATTTCGAGTCAACAATATTCAGGGAAATGAGTGAATTGATGGGCATACGCAAAAGTCGTACAACCCCTTTGCACCCACAATCCGATGGAATGGTTGAAAGATTTAATCGTACGCTTGAGGAACACCTAAGGAAAGTCGTGGACAGAAACCAGAAAGACTGGGACCAACACATACCCCTCTTCTTAATGGCATACCGATCGGCAACTCACGATACAACATCTACAACACCAGCTAAGGCTATTTTCGGTTATGACATAAGATTGCCTGCAGATCTGAAATTTGGTGCCTACTCATCTACGGAAGTTTCATGTAGCAGTTTTATGTAGCTGGCAAACGAAGACAGCTGAATGAAATTCATGGAACCATCAGAAAGCGCACACAACTGATGAGTGATAAAATGAAAGCCAGATATGATCTACAAGCAAACTCCAAGGGATTTCGGGAAGGGCAGCTAGTTATGCTTCATAATCCGCAAAGGAAAAAGGGATTATCGCCAAAACTGCAAACACACTGGGAAGGACCTTATAAGGTGATAAAGCGGCTCAACGATGGAGTATACCGCATCCAGTTGGCGAGAAATGCCACGAGCAAAATGAAAGTCGTTCATTTAGAGAGGCTATCTCCTTATAAAGGTTGCAGTACTATCCTTGTTCGCGACCAACAAGATTAAGCGGAGGGCAGTGAAACGTGATTGCATATCAGTGAAACGGGATTGCATACTTTTAGGATCCCATCTGGAGAATGAGTGCCCCCTGTGAGTCAAGATGCGAACTATTCGAATAAAAGCTTATTCAAGAACAATCTGTCGGTAATATCAAAAGGAATATTCTCGACTTCTGTCGAAGAGGATAGAAGGTTCTAGATAATACGAGAATAGCGTGGAAGTTTCTACCTCAACCATTCGAAAACTATAATAGCGACAAGACTGTTCAAAGTTGAACGCAGTAGATCAGAGACCGTAAAAGTGTGTACATCTAGCATTATAATCAAAGCAGCAGTATTTCTGATTTACAAAGTGGTGAAATGCATTAGTAAATAAAGTGACTAATGGTTTGTGAAATAAAGTGCAAATAATAACTAAGTAAAGTTTAAGCCTAATATTAAATGTGTAAATAGCAATAATTAAATAAAGCTAATTATTTTAATTTAACCAGCGATTGTTTGATTACTACACAATCCAGTGGTACGAGTCCGAGTACAGAGAGTTTGAGAAATTGTTAGGAGGGCAATTTTGTAACAGAGTAAATTGTCAAGAAGGTAATTTCGTCATAATATATATATATGCTTTTCGTGCAACAACTTCATGCACTCGCTATGCTAACTCTTCTGCTTGCTTATCGATCATTGAACTCGATCTTTTTGACTTCCAATTTTTTCTCAATTCGAAGCGGTCATAAACTTTCACCTTGATGATTTCATAGGGTCCAGGATATTTTGGAAATTGTTTGAAATTCTGTCCGAATTGCGTTCTAGTTGCCAATTCTATATTTGCTCGCATTTTTCCGCTTTTTATTGTACCCGACGCGGTGTTCTGCCTGAATTTTGAGAATTTGCTGATTAGTTTTTTCTCGCATTTCACGTCGCTGTTCCTCAAAAGCGTCGAGGATATCTTCGGCAAATATTTGTCGTAGTACATAATTTTCAGGTGATGACATAGGAACTTCGACAAGAACTTCGAAAAATGTCTTTGAGTACTTCTGGAAACGGTATAATTTATTATCACTTGTACGCGACTTATCATTTTAAAGGCTCTTCAACGGATAGCATGGTTAAAATTCTGATAATGATTTGATTCATGCATACAATTGTCCGTTTTCTCGTGGAACTCAAGTAGTGACCAGATGATGGATAATGAAGTTATTGGTACAGTATTCTTCAAAGAGATTAGTGATAAATGCTGCTCCCTTGTCGGAAATGATTCGATTTGGATTTCCGAAAACTTCCGACAGCTTGGTCGACTTTCTAAGCACTTTATCCACAGAGCACAGCTTTACCGGGAATATCCATGTGAATTTTTCGAGCAAGTAACGGTCCGAGATGACCGATGTAAAAGCGGGTGTGGAGTGGGGTATACATCTGTCTATTGGAATAATATGCATGTGATGCAATTAGAAAATGCGCTTTTAATATGACACTTTAAGTTAAGTATAAAATACTCCTTGTTGATTGTTGGTTCCATCTTCTGGGACTTAATGTGACCTTTTTCGTGTGACTCAATGTGACCATTTGCGTGTGTTTTTTATAACAATTTATTTCCTCATTTGCCTTTGGAACTATTAAATGATAATATCCATCCACAAAGTACATTATTTCATTTCGCAGCCTCTTTCTTCGAATTCGCTTGACAAGTTTCGCCTTTACCTTATGCCTTCTTAATTGCTTGCACGCAACTGGGTATCTGCTTTTTTTTGTCGGAACAATCTAGTAAGCGCAGCACTCAGACAGAATATATATCCATTGTACTGCACTTAAGGTTCCCTTTTACTCGGTTTAAATCTACCCGACCTCCGAAGAAGTAGAAATAGATCCTGTGGTGCCAAGGAGCCATGTTGGTTACTCCTCAGCACATCAGTGCCAAAAATCCCAAACCTGATTCGAGCAAAGGCAGGGCAGACGCAAAGAAAATGGTCGGCCGTCTCGTCTTCCTCTCCACAGGCTGGGCACAGCGCACTGTCTGATATGCCAATCCTTTCCATGTGCCTAGCCCATATAAAGTGCCCTGTCATCACGCCAACCAACAGCCTGCAGTCCCTCCTACCTAAAGATAGAAGGAACCGTGACCATCGGTCAGAGATAGCAGGTAGCATAATGTTCGTCCATCCGCAGCCTCTCTCAGCCCGCCATGCTCGCTTGTGGGTCGAAACAACCCACTTGTTTGCAGTGGCTTTGATGGCAGCGGAAGGGAGTGGCAGAACAGGCTCAAGGCCAATAAAAACAGCCTCGGAGCCCATCCTGGCCAAGGAGTCAGCGGTATCGTTACCCGCAATGCAGCGTGTCCCGGGACCCAAGTCAGCGTCAGACTATTATGTTTTCCAAAACAATTTAGCCTGAATTTGCAGGACCTGACTATCGTGGAAGTGGTGGTGGGACTATCCAAGGCCATGAAGGCAGCTTCGCTGTCACTGCAGACACAAATAGATTTGCCTTTCCACCTGTTTTCCACAACAAAGTCCATCGCCTCAAGTGTCGCATACACCTCCGCCTGAAACACAGACGCATGCAGACCAAGGGCAAAGAACCCACGGGTCCCACAAGATTCCACGAAGACACCAGATCCTGAACCTTCTTCAGTCCTGGAGCCATCAGTGAAAATACGGCAGCAGTGTTTGCCGGGCTCGTTCTCGGGATCTAACCATGAACGAGCCTCTGGCAGCAACACATTGTACCGCTTTTCTAGTATGACGGTTGACGACATGGAGTCCAGGGGCATAGACAGGATTGCAGAACCGATGTCAGTGCCTGCGCCGTCGTCCAACATCGAGCACACCCCATACCAGTGGCCACTATGTTTCACTCTGCAGATGGCCTTAACGGCCTCTCCGCGGATGAAGACATCTAGTGGCGGGAGATTCACCAAAGCATCAAGTGCCGGGCCTGGAGTAGTCGGAAATGCTCCGGTACAACATATGGCCACGGTACGTTGTAGTCTTGATAGAGCTTTTTTGACCCCTACAAGAGTGAGTCTGCTCATCCAAACCATCGATGCATAGGTGATAATAGGTCTTACCATAGCTGTGTAGATCCATAGGACCTTACTAGGGGAAAGACCCCATGTCTTACCAAATATACCCTTATACTGCCAAAAAACTGACAGTGCTTTGGATGTCTTCAGTTCGACATGTGTTTTCCAAAGAAGTTTGTTATCAAGGATGACTCCAAGATATTTGATTTCCTTGGATAGCTGGATAGTGACTCCTTTCAGTGTAGGCAGAATAAGTCCATCAAGCTTTCTCCTTCTGGTAAAAAGGATAATACCAGTCTTGACAGGATTAGCCGATAGCCCATTCGCACTACACCAAGTGTCAATCATATCCAGAGTTCTCTGCCCCCTTCTGCAGACAATCATAAGGGATGGACCTGTCACAAGACAGCCAACATCATCCGCATATGCCTGAGCGTATACACAATAGTCATTAATGGCGCTAAGCAGGGGATCGATTACTATGCACCAGAGCAACGGAGACAGTACGCCACCTTGGGGACAGCCTCCATTAACCCCAGACGACACCAGCAAATCTTCCTCCGCCCGCACCGTTATGATTCTCTGGGCCAGCATTGAACGTATCCAATTTACTAGAGCCCGGTCTACGCCATGCCGCCTAGCAGAGCCGCACATACTGTCGAAAGTAGCATTGTCAAACGCACCCTCTATGTCCACAAAGACGCCTATTGCGTATTCTTTCCTGTCGATGGCTCGCTCTATCCTTCCAACAAGGTTTTGCAGAGCCGTCTCGCAGGATTTTCCCGCAGGATTTTTTTTAGCATGAACGAGGTCATACTAATAGGTCTGAAGCTCTTGGGATTGGTGTAGTCGTCTCTTCCAACCTTAGGAATGAAAGCAACCCTCACTCATCCTCCAAGAGCGTGGTACATAGGCCAGTGCGAGACATATAGTGAAGATCTTCTTCAGTGCTGCCATCACTAACTCAATGCCTTCCTTCAACACAATCGGATATATGCCATCCAGTCCGGGCGATTTGAAGCTGTCAAACGATTTAATAGCAAATCTAATAGCAGCCTCATTCGCCACAGTTCTGGCGACATACCAATCATGTCGAGAGGGTGCAGCTGCCCTAACAACAGTTCCGACCAAAGGTGGTTGTTGACGGGCTATGCTTACCTGATTTCCTGGAAAGTGTGACTCCAACAGCAAGCTGAGTGTCTCACTTTGCCTCTCCGTATAGGAGCCATCAGGTTTCCTGAGCGACCCCAGCTTAGCGGTTTGGTCCTTTTTCAGGACTTTTACCAGTTTTGCCGTGTCACTCAGAAATTCGATATCACGGCAGAAGTCTCTAAAAGAAGTCCTTTTTGAGTCCCGAATTAGCTTCTGGTAGTCCCTCTGAACACGTCGATATCGTTCCCAGTCCTCATCAAGATTCGTCTTGAGGGCCCGGTTGAGGAGTTTTCTAGACTCACGCCTCAGCACCTGAACCTCTCGGTTCCACCATGGAACAGGAGTCCGGCTAAGAGGAGATCTAGTTGGACAGGCTAGCTCGAAGCTGTTTGTTAGAGCGGTGTTGAGATGTTCAACAGCCGCCTCAATGTTCTGCTCCTTGCGAAGTCTCAGTGGCGTCACGTGATTGCTACGCAGTGCCTCCCTAAACTTTGGCCAGTCTGTTTTTCTTGGATTTCTGGTGGGCAATGGCATCTGCGCCCGCTCGCCACACTGAAACTCAATATATCTGTGGTCCGAGCACGAGTCTTCGGTGAGGACCCTCCAGTTGTTGATCGACCACCCCAGTCTTGGATTTGACAGGGTGACGTCAATTACCTCCTGTCTTCTCGTAGCCACAAAAATAGGCTGCCTGCCTACATTGTGGATGTTCAGGCTGGAGGAGGCAATATACTCGAACAGTCGAGAGCCCCGCTCTTGCACTTGCTGCTGCCCCAGATCGTATGCTGGACATTAGCATCGCAGCAAAGAACCAGACCAAGACTCACAGAACCCTACGAAAGTAGCGACCTTCCCAGGTGGTGGCGTCTCCAAAGCATCGTAAGGAAAGTAAGCAGATGCAATCACCAGCCTCGACCATCCGTGCATACTCTTAAAACTAATCTCTGCCGCAACCAAATCCTGACAACAGAATGCGTCAAGACAGGTCGCTGCGAGATGGGATGATATTATAAGACCGGCTCTAGGTCTAATCGAGTTTCTGTCATATAATATCGTGGCCCCTTTCAACAAGCCAAGGCCACAGAGGCGACCCCTAAAGACCCAGGGCTCTTGTACTGTTGTTATGTGGGGTGATGTGTGCAGCTGGGTGAGTCCTCTACTTAGGAGTACAGTAGCGGCTTTAGAATGCTGCAAGTTGATCTGCGTTACCGACAAAGGACGATAGCTACGAGAATCGTCCGAGCCATTGATCTGGGAAAGACATGAAAAGTTACAGTCCCAAAGAAGAGACTCAGACGGCTCCGGTACCGAGAAACCATGACATCAACAGTGGCCTCATCCACTCGCACAACAAGACCAGCACCTTCTTTACCATCCCGGTTGCTACCCCTGGTGTACGAAAGAACTCTCCAAAGCCTCGTGTTGATGCCAGGGTTCTGAGCACGCAGACAAGAAAGGACATCTGTGGTCGTCAGATCGGGATCCGGAATCCAGCAGATGGCCTTCCTGAGGGACACGCCTGCTTCGCTATAGACCGCGAAGCGAGTGGTCCCCATGGGGGGCACGTCATTGACTGCACCCCTGAGCCAATCAAAGTTGGCCTGAGACGCGCACGACACCTGTAGAGTGCCGTCCTTTGTCTCATAGCCCTTCGCATTAGCTTCAGGACCGGAGGCAATGACGCGACGCATCAGATGACCTTTGCAGTGTTTTATTTCTGCATCAGTTAGCTGATGGTCAGGCCCCAGCTTCCCAATCACCGCCATTGGTTGCGGGCCGTTAGCCTTCTCGCTGTACGATGGCTTGGCTGCACCTTTGGAGGTGCTTGGGCTAAAGTCCAGCTCACCACCCGCCACTGGCAGAGATTTCGCGGGGCAGATGGTTTTGCTGGATACGAGGGGCTGGGCAAGCTGCAGCTTATTGGCAACATTCTTCCCCGCCACATTAGCCGCCACCGAGGTCTCGCTCGTACCCTTTGGGGTCGTGGCGCCACCAGCAGTAACAGCTGCAGGGCAGGTGGGAATGCTGTTTTCAGCAACAATCTTCCGCCGCTTACCTCGCGAGCGAGATTTCGGAGCGGTCAATCCCTCCGCAGGCTCGGTGGCTTCCGTGGGTGTCACTTCCGCCGACCTGGGCCTTTTGGAGGGAGTCGACACAGAAGGGCCGGCAGAGCCACGTGCGGATTTCTCCTGCACGAGCCTATCAAGCCGCTTCTTTCTCTGTCTCCTCGCTTGAGTTCGCGTTGCCCTAGAACCACTGGTCGGTCGTTCCGCCACTGTGGTGACTTCTCGACGAAGGCCCTCTGGATCCAGGGTACGTTCCTCCGTCTCTGAAGAAGAAGAGATTGCGGTAACAATCCCCGTGTCCTCCAGGATGCGCTCTCGCTGATAAAGGCGAGAGACTTTAGCGATGGTTGGGGCCTCCAGAATCCGTGCCCCTGCCGCCGAAGCGGGTGGATTTCCACATGCGTGGGTTCCACCTGGAGTAATTAACCTAAAGTTGTCCATCGCCAGACAGTGGTTTTTGTTCGGGACTCCTCCCTAACCAGTTTGGTACGCGGATGGTACCCATTCTCTATACCATCATTGTCATAGACAGACAGCCATAACTCCCGCCCCTCCTAAGATGTTCAGAAGTAATGTCATTTGCCTACCAAGGGTCCCCCTATCCGCCACCTGGGGACGCGTCCGATGGGATGTCAGACAAATCCAGCACGGGTATCTGCTTAGTGCGTGCACATCTCGCATGCCGCTGACAGATCGATGATAGGCTATACAGTGAAATCTCTCTATGTTTAAATTACCTTTCTTTCGGTGCAAGGTTCTTCGGTTTCTGGCCTCCAAATTTATCCGCATCTTAATGCAAGAAGTTTTGAGTTTGCTTGATTTGTAATTTGTTATTAGCTTCGCTATTATCTGTTGATGGTCGTGATCCTGAATCCTCTGTAAAACTTCCATCTCGTTTTTAATAATTTTTGAGTACTAAATTAAATTGACATTCATTAATTTTCAAAATTGTTTTTGAAAAACAATTCACACTAAGAGCCTTCTTTAGTAGCCATAAAGCACCACTTCCACATACTTTTGTAATAGCTGCCCTAAAGAGACATCATAATCTTAATTGCAGCACCTTTAGCAACAAAAATATTACTACGTCATTCACATTTTGCAAGCTGAGTAATTCTATGTGTGAGAATTTGACATTGATACCTTTTTCAAACGCGAAAAAAAATTTCACAAGAACTTGCCGCATATCTCGAACATGAGTCAAAAATTAAGCAGCTGCATTACCATGAATACACGCAGAACAACGATACATGTCTCAAAATTACAATTGACGAAAGTGGAATTACCAAAATTTAATGGTAATTATCTGCAGTGTCGACAATTCATGGAATTCGAGATCGATTAGTGTAACTCGTGGACAAGCAGCCCAAACCACAGTGCCAGAAAATACATTATATAAATACAGCCACATAGGAGACGCGGAAACTCTTATTCATCATATGATATCGGCAGACAACTATGTGGCCTCATGGCACGTCATCGATGAACGTTACTACAATAGAAGACAGCTAACTTACGCAATGTTGTATCGCCTATTACTCCAAGCTACACCAAATGTAGAGAGTTCCACAAACGTAAAATTTCTGCACCAAACAACGTGAAACTGCATTTTAAGCCTTTAAAATTTGGGTCCAGACACTACATCATGGGACCCAATTCTGCAATTCATCCTAATTCAGCACCTTAGCAATTCAACGCATGCTCCAGGAGCCAACTAAGTTGCCATCATTGTAGGAATTCCTGGCTTTTTAACGGTTCGTTTCCAACCTCTCGAAGCCACCACAACAACTCAAGTGTGAGATATATCCAGTCACATGCAATCCACCTTTGCTCGAAGTTCTTGAAGATGTCTCCAAATCAACGGATGAGCACACGTTGCCAATGTAACCAACATTTTATGCGCCAGCACTTTTGAGTACCGTTTCTATAACGTTGGAATCCTTTTATCTTAAATTGTGTATTCGACCAAATGACCTAATGAACTACCAAACACAGGCTAGATATAGATCAATATGTGCAATAAATATGTAAACTAGTATAAGTAGCAATATCTATCATGAACAAAAATAAATGTTATGTAAATTATTATTAGTACATCACTCATTGGAACTGGACACACTGTGATTTATTTAATTTCAATTGTCAAATTATGTACTAGGTGTCAATATATCAGTGACATATATATAAAATAAAAGAAAAAAATTGTGTATTCAGACTAAGTTATAAATAGTGATTAAAACTAATGGAGAACTTAAAACAGTGAAATGTGAGAGCAGAAATTCGTAGTTGCCACATTCTTATGTAACTTCCCCCATGCTAAAATTCAGGCCCTCCAAATTTAAAAGAGATTTTATATTATACAATTAAATCCATTATATATATATATATATATATATATATATATATATATATATATATATATATATATATATATATATATATATATATATATATATATATATATATATATATATATATATATATATATATATATATATATATATGCATGTACAGTATGTCACAAAAGGCTTCGTTGCTGGGCTATATTAATATACTTACTTGATTTTTCCAACTTTGGAATGTTTTATTTGATTTCTTTCTTTACTGTATTCATAGACTGATGCTTACGAAAGACAAAGCAAAAAACTTCCTGAAAATATCAAACCGTTGTCAGAAGAGAGCAGGAAAACCCTAAGTAACCCATATTTTTTACTCACAAAAGTATACGTTTTATATATTTTTATTTATTTAAACAAAAAAAAGGAATAATTTAATATTTTGTGTGGCGCCCTTTATTATCGCAGATCGCCTCTAAACGTCTTTGCATCGATTCGACTAATTTGCGACAATTTTCTGGACTTATTTTGCCCCATTCTTCTTGGAGTACCTGCTTCAATACAGTTTTTGAGGAAATGTGGTGTTGTCTGACATTATTTTTAAGATGAGACCAAAGATTCTCAATGGGATTAGTGTCCGGACTCTGAGGTGGTGTTTGCAACTGCTTGGAGTTGTATAAAAGCCACATTCTAACTACCCAAGCAGTGTGTTTTGGGTCGTTATCTTGCTGAAACTGGAACTCATTAGGTGCAAATCCCATTTTGGTGGCGCTAGGGATTAGGTTTTCCTGGAGTATGTCCAGGTACATTTTGGCGTTCATAATGCCAACGATAAAGACAAGGTTTTCAAAACCACGGGCAGACATACACCCCCAAACCATCACTGATCCCCCACCATGCTTTACTGTTGGTGTTGTGTTTTTAAAAAGTAGGGCTTCTCCCGGCTTGCGCCACACTATATGCCGCCCATCGGTGCCGAAAATGTTAAATTTACTTTCATCGCTAAAGATGAATGACTCCCAAAATGAAACAGGTTGCGTTTTGTAACTGTCAGTGAAAGAAATTCTCTTTGAAACGTTTACTGCTGAGATGAAAGGCTTTATACGCGAGACTCGTCCATGTATATTTTCACTTCTAAGCACCCTGCGCACAGTTTCATTTGATACATTGGTATTTAGGTTTTTCTGCAGAGCATCATTTAACTTTGGCGCGGACAGCTGAGGATTGTTGCGATTTTCTTGGAGAATTTTTTCTCTTCCCTGGGTGTTAAAATTTTCGGTCGCCCAGAACGAGGCATATTTTCAAGGTTATCCCGATTTATCAATCGGTTTATAACACTTCTAATAGTGGTAGGACTTCTACCAAACATTTCACTAATATAGTTTGAAGATCGCCCTTCATTGTGGAGATATGATTTTCTTTTCGGAAACGGTCAATTCTTTTCCTCTGGGCATTTTGACTCGCGCACAGCAACATCGAAAATCAAACTAAATGCACTAAATGCAAATCCAAGAGAATGTTTGCCTGTTCGATCAGATTTGTGCAAAAAAGTGAAATATTAAACGCAATTTCCCAAAAAAAAAGAATAACGGAAGTGGCGACTGCAGCAACGAATACTTTTGAGAGCTAAAGATATGTGCTACTTATGGTTTTGCTGCTCTCTCTTGATAACGCTGCGATATTTTCAGAAAGGTGTTTTGCTTTGTCTTTAGTATGCATCAGCCTATGAATATAGTAAAGACATTACAAAGTGGGTAAAATGGAGTAAGTTTGCTAGTATAGCCCAGCAACGAAGATTTTTTTGACACACTGTATATTTATATATAAACATTTCATTATGCATTTATGTATACATATGTCGTGTTATGTACATATGTCTTTTCTCTATATGTATGCATATGAACGAATAACTTCTCTTTTGTTATTGAATAAAAAATAATTTTTTTGCTTTTCTTATAGTTTCTACTTTTATTTAATATATTGAATATCCAATTTATCTTCATATTTATTTTTTCTTTAATATTAATTACTTTTTATAAACTTCGGTTTTTCTTTGCGTGGAACATTTTTATAATTTTTAATGTAGCCTTCTTTATAAATTCTTTACAATTTTCTCTATGCAAATTTCTTCTGTTTAAATATGTTTCCTTTCGTTAATAATGTGCATGTGTATGTTGCACTTGTATGCAATATTCTGACTCCACATTATTTGGTTTTTCTTTTGAAATGGAATGGTATGAATATTCAATAGTTTTATTAAATTTTTCTTTAATACATAGTAAGTTATTTTCAATATAGAGCATACTAATTTTTTCGGTTAGAGTATTTTGTAACCTTTCGTGATGATTGATTTCCCGTTAGATGACGTAGTTTGTCTAAGGAAAAAATATATATAGGTACATATCAACATTCCCACTACCTACAATACCTACTGTAACTCTCATAAAACTACTTATCCTCTCCCATCCCTTCCACTTTCTTTATTTGCACTTTATCCCTCCCATTTGACTTGTTCTATTTTGAACCTATTATCTTATATTCCTTTTGTTACATTCCATTGATAATTTTTAAGCATTTCATTATGTACTTAGTTTTAAGTAGGTATTTCCTATTTTCATTAATAAAGTGACCTTCGAAAAGAACGGATTAATCACATCATTATTGGCGCAGTCGGACGCGAAGAAAAAAAAAGAAGTTTTATTTGCACGAAAAGTGTTTAAAAACTTAATAAAAAGTTAGTTTCAATTGTCAAATCAGGTACTAGGTGTCAATATATCAGTGACATAAATATAAAATAAAGTTAGACAACACCACATTTCCTCAAAAACTGTATTGAAGCAGGTACTCCAAGAAGAATGAGGCAAAATAAGTCCAGAATATTGTCGCAAATTAGTCGAATCGATGCAAAGACGTTTAGAGGCGATCTGCGATAATAAATGGCACCACACAAAATATTAAATTATTCTTTTTCTTTTGTTTAAATAAATAAAAATATATAAAACGAATACTTTTGAGAGCTAAAAATAGGTGTTACTTATAGTTTTGCTGCTCTCTTTTGATAACGGTACGATATTTTCAGAAAGTTTTTTTTGCTTTGTCTTTAGTATGCATCAGGCTATGAATAGAGTAAAGACATTCCAAAGTGGGTAAATTGGAGTAAGTTTACTAGTATAGCCCAGCAACTTTTGTGACACACTGTATATGTATATATAAACATTTCATTATGCATTTATGTATACATATGTCGTGTTATCTACATACTCGTATGTCTTTTCTCCATATGTATGCATATGAACGAATAACTTCTCTTTTGTTATTGAATAAAAAATAATGATTTTTTTGCTTTTCTTATAGTTTCTACTTTTATTTAATATATTGAATATCCAATTTATCTTCATATTTATTTTTTCTTTAATATTAATTACTTTTTATTTCTGTCGAACATTTTTATAATTTTTAATGTAGCCTTCTTTCTAAATTCTTTACAATTTTCTTCTGTTTAAATATGTTTTCCTTTCATAATGTATATGTGTATATTGCACTTGTATGCAATATTCTGACTCCACATTATTTGGTTTTTTATTTGAAATGTTATGAAAATTCAATAGATTTATTTAATTTTTCTTCAATAGGTTAATTTCAATATAGAGCATCCTAATTTTTTCGGTTAGAGTATTTTGTAACCATTCGTGATGATTGATTTTCCGTTAGATGACGTAGTTTGTCTAAGGATAAAATATATATAGTTACTTATCAACATTCCTACTACCTACAATACCTACTGTAACTCCCAAAAAACTACTTATCCTCTCCCATCCCTCCTTCCACTTTCTTTATTTGCACTTTATCCCTCCTATTTGAAATGTTCTATTTTGAACTTTTATCTTATATTCGTTTTGTTACATTCCATTTCTAATTTTTAAGCATTTTGTTAATGTACATATATTTTAATTCGATATTTTTAAGTTTCATTTAATACTGTAATTTTGAGTTCTGTTCAATTTATTCTTTGCGTCAATAATAACTGAAGTTCGTTGCACTTTGCATAACAACAGTTTAAATTCTCTTGCACATTAAGCAGACGGAAATCGTCACGTTTGCTTGTTGTTTTTAGTCTCATGATAATATGCTACTCTAGCATATATGTTGTGCAACGTGCATCGAACTACAATATTGCTGATCATATGTATTATTAGTATTATATAGTATTGATTTTAACATGTAAATTTTGTATAAAAACGCAAGCCATGATTTAATAAAGTCAGTTCGAAATTAGAAATCTAAAGAACAATTATTGAATTATTATTTCTTCGCGGTTTTCTAGTTCAAGTACTAGAAGGTCAGTTTAAATTAACGGCAATTTTCTTTCGTCGTGCAGTTTCTGTTCAAGTACTGAAAATTCAAAACCTCAAATTCAGATCAAATTCTTGAATTATTTAATTATCGTGAATTCCCAGTTCAAGTACTGGACATTCAAATCACAAATTCAAAACAGAATTTTGAACTAACACATTTCATTATGTACTTAGTTTTAAGTATGTATCTTCTATTTTCATTAATAAAGTGACCTTCGAAAAGAGAGGATTAATCTTATTATTGGCGCAGTCGGACGCGAACTTAATACGCGAAGAAAAAAAAGAAGGTTTATTTGCACGAAAAGCGTTTAAAAACTTAATAAAAAGATAGTTTTCGCACGAAAAGTGTTGGAACAAAGTTTTGAACTAAAAAAAAGGGTTCAAATTTTAAATTAATGAACTTCTTAAAAAAATAAGAAAGCAAAACTCGGACGCGAAAAATTGGAACATTAATTCACAAGAAGTGTGTATTTAAAATAAAACCCGATTTTAATTTAAAAACTAAACTTACAAATTTTAAGTTAAAGAATTAGGTTATTTAAAATAAATAAATAAATAAAGTAAAAAAAAGTCGCATATAATTTGTGAATTGATCGTGATTTGAACTTTGAATTTGGAGGTCACCTGCAAAACAATTGAAGGTAATTGTAATTTACTCATTCTGGTTCTCGAAAGTAGATGTATTATGTGTCAGATCAACGCTAGATCTTGTGCGGGCAATCACTAAACGAACGGTCAGCTCCGATCTAGCACGACTGTTTGACCCACTTGGACTACTGGCACCGGTAGTCGTTAAGGCAAAAATATTCACACAGAATCTATGGCAAATAAAGTTATCCTGATATTAGGCTCTACCATCAGATATCAACGCTACATGGACGGCATTCAGAGAAAATCTTAACCACTTAAACAATCTCCGAATAGCCAGACACATATTCAAGGGAGAACCATCATCATCAACACAACTACACATCTTTACTGATGCTTCCGAAAGGGGCTTCGGCGCGGCAGCAAATCTACGAGCAACGCTAAAGGATGGCAGGATAATGAAGCGGTTATTATGCGCCAAAACCCTTGTTGCACCACTAAAAACACAAACTCTGCCTCGATTAGAAATTTGTGCCGCACTAGTAGGTGCCCAACTCACAGCTCGGGTAAAAACAGATTGTCAGATAGAGGATAAACCAATCTTCTTTTGGACCGATTCAGAGGTTGTGCTTCATTACATAAATGCACAATCATCAGCATACAAAACTTTTGTTGCAAATAGAGTAGCAAAAATTCAAATGTTAACCCTACCCGAGCAATGGCGACATGTCAGTTCAAAGGAAAATCCAGCTGATTTACTGTCAAGAGGATTTTCAGCAAAGACATTTGGCTGACAGTGCAGTCTGGTTTCAAGGACCAATGTTTCTGCACGCCAGGCAAGAGCTATGGCCCTCAGTATGGTCAAAATAGCTGCAAATTCCTTCTGACATCCAAAAGAAAAAGGAAACAGCCATTTCATTGCTCACTGGGTCAGATAACACAATACAAGTAAATGGAGAATGGATTTATCAAATAAAGCATCGCAACTCGTTTGTCACACTTCAAAGAATCATTGGATATGTCTTACGATTTATAAATAACACAAAGAACAAACGGAATTTTAGTGTAAAAACCATTACTTTAACAACATTCGAACAGGATCATGCATTACCAGCCATCGTCAAGACCCTTCAGGCAAGTGACTTCAAAGCCGAAATCCAAAATCTGAAAGAACACAGGGAACTCAAAATTAGCAGTGGTATCAGCAGCTTATCACCATTTTTAGATTACATGAACATTCTTCGAGTGGGGGACGATTGGAAGCTGCTGCACTGCCATTCGATGCTAAACACCAAATGTTGCTGCCCTACAACGACCCGCTGGTCAAGTTACTCTTCATTAAAGTGCATGAGGAGAACAAGCACTGTGGTCCTCAAGCCTTGCTGGAAGCCTTAAGGCAACGCTTTTGGCCAATAAAGGGAAAAGTAACAGCTCGATCAACTGTTCAGCATTGTGTCCGATGCAATAAAGCTCGCCCTCAATTGGCACCCTCAATTGGACACCTGCCAGCTACAAGAGTGACACCAGCTCGACAATTCATTAACACTGATCTTGATTACGCTGGACCTTTGTGGGTGCATTATAAGGGCCGAGGAAAGAAGCCAACCAAAGCGTACTTAGCTGTATTCTGTTGCTTTGCCTCTAAAGCTGTTTATCTGAATGTGGTAGCAGATCAAACTCGGCTACATGGTGATCATCAAAGAAGACAATGTTCCTCTTACGCAGTGGCCTCTTGACCGAATTGTAGAAGTCTGTAACGGACCAGATGTAGCAGTACGCGTTGCTGAGGTTAAGACGGCAACGGGAGTTTATAAACGTGCAATATATCTCCTCGCTCCACTACACGCAGATACAGGTGCAGAATCTAACTAAGAGGCGACTACAAGAAATCGAAAGGACGAAATGAATGAAGGGCCATCAAGAGGAATAAAAACGGCACGACAGTTCAGCCTAATAACTTTATTGGCGATATTGCTAATGTTACCAATGGTATTGTGCCAACCAATCAATGTTACAAAATTTGATCCAACAGTAGGTATTCATTTTGAACACATCGGATCAAGCCAAATCATTGCTAGTGAGTGGAAACTGGTGATTTATTATGATATCAGACCGTTGCGTACTGAAATCCAACTATTGAAGATGGCGCCTCGGCTATGTATCACATGTGCGAAGAAATACAGCCAACAACAATATGCGATGAACTAGTCACATAGTTTCAACACACTAATGCAGACCTGGACTTGGATACAAATTTGTTAGCAAGCCATTGTCAGAAAATAGGTGCACTTAATGTGGTGGGAAATGTCGCTAATTCGCTGTTTGGAGTTTTGGACTCAGAATACGTCCGTCAGATGTCAGAAACAATAGCGGCCATCAATGACAATGAACAACAGTTGACAACCATGATGAAGCAACAAATCTCAGTAATTCATTCAACCATTCACATCATAAAACATGATCAAACTTCCGCTCAAATATCTTTCGAAAAACTTGAAAGAAGAATGAGAAACATCAAAAACCAAATACTTCATGATGAACTGGAGGCACAGAAGGAACATACATTCCAGACGGTCCTATCTATAGCTCTTCAACTTTCCCTCATGACATCAAACGTTCAACGCAAATCATAAATGTTCTTACAAATGTTCATCACGGACAGATCAGTCCTCAGTTGTTATCACCACAGCAGCTTAATGATGAAATCTTAAAAATTACAGCACATTTATCACCAACAATGCAAAATACCAGATTATCAAGGCGACATCCCATCGATGTACAAGTTGATGAAAGTTAAGGCAGCAATAACAGAGAAACACGGAATCTTTCAGATAACTGTGCCGCTAACCAGTTTGAACCATTTTAACTTGTACCGATTAATACCAATTCCAACAAGAATAAATAACACTATGGTAGCAATAAAATTATCTACAACAATTCTGGCGATCAACTTACATCGAGATCAGTATTTTCCAACCACGATTGAAACTCTACAGTCTTGTTTCAGAATGGAAAACGAATTATATCTTTGTGCCAAGAATCAACCCATATACAACAAGGGATCAGAAATATGTGCCTGCGAGGTCAGTTTACTCAACAATGAAACCAGATCACTCTGTAAACTTGGCCATAGCGGAGATCATGTGTGGATACAAACCAATGAAAGAAATAAATGGATGTTCGCTCTGTCAACTTCAATACAAGTAACAGCAGTATGTAATAACCAGGTCTCGCAAATATCACTGGAAGGGTCCGGATTTCTCGAGCTGATGGCAGGATGTGTACTAAAATATAAACTCCGAACTATAACAAGCAACTAGATAGTATCATCATTTACAAGCACTTCCTACACTGCAGTTGGACACGGTGTCAATATAAACATAAGAAAACCAGCATTTATTCCAGTCTTGGACAATACAAGCGACCTTCCAAACAAACTGCAAATCCATCAATATCACAGCTTTGCAGTGGGTTATTCGCCCTTGACCTTAAGTATTGTCATTATCATGGTAATCTTCATCAGATACAAGCAGCGTGGAGGAGTTAAATCAACGGCTTCCCAAGCAAACTCACCACTAGAGAAAATCTCACTGTCAGAGGCAACTCCAGACACCCCACCACAATCAGCGCCGCGGTACTCTCGTAGCTTCTGCGTGGACTTGTAGACTTGATTGTTGAACATTCGTTCAACGCGGGGGAGAATTTTAATGTACATATATTTTAATTCGATATTTTTAAGTTTCATTTAATACTGTAATTTTGAGTTCTGTTCAATTTATTCTTTGCGTCAATAATAACTGAAGTTCGTTGCACTTTGCATAACAACAGTTTAAATTCTCTTGCACATTAAGCAGACGGAAAATCGACACGTTTGCTTGTTGTTTTTAGTCTCATGATAATATGCTACTCTAGCATATATGTTGTGCAACGTGCATCGAACTACAATATTGCTGATCATATGTATTATTATTATTATATAGTGTTGATTTTAACATGTAAATTTTTTATAAAAACGCAAGCCATGATTTAATAAAGTCAGTTCGAAATTAGAACTCTAAAGAACAATTATTGAATTATTATTTCTTCGCGGTTTTCTAGTTCAAGTACTAGAGGGTCAGTTTAAATTAACTGCAATTTTCTTTCGTCGTGCATTTTCTGTTCAAGTACTGAAAATTCAAAACCTCAAATTCAGATCAAGTTCTTGAATTATTTAATTATCGTGAATTCCAGTTCAAGTACTGGACATTCAAATCACAAATTCAAAACAGAATTTTGAACTAACACATTTCATTATGTACTTAGTTTTAAGTATGTATCTCCTATTTTCGTTAATAAAGTGACATTCGAAAAGAGAGGATTAATCTTATTATTGGCGCAGTCGGACGCGAACTTAATACGCGAAGAAAAAAAAAGAAGGTTTATTTGCACGAAAAGTGTTTAAAAACTTAATAAAAAGATAGTTTTCGCACGAAAAGTGTTGGAAGAAAGTTTTGAACTAAAAAAAGGGTTCAAATTTTAAATTAATGAACTTCTTAAAAAAATAAGAAAGCAAAACTCGGACGCGAAAAATTGGAACATTAATTCACAAGAAGTGTGTATTTAAAATAAAACCCGATTTTAATTTAAAAACTAAACTTACAAATTTTAAGTTAAAGAATTAGGTTATTTAAAATAAATAAATAAATAAAGTAAAAAAAAGTCGCATATAATTTGTGAATTGATCGTGATTTGAACTTTGAATTTGGAGGTCACCTGCAAAACAATTGAAGGTAATTGTAATTTACTCATTCTGGTTCTTTTTCTTTCTAATCGTTGCTAATGTCATGCCTTCAGCAACAACAAACAGAGCATATAACAGTGCATAAAATAAAATACCAACAATAGCATACAACAATTTTCGGTGCAAATCCAGTACATAAAGGCCATCATACGTGTTTACAATAGCTATTACAGCAATAAAAATTTAGCGAAGAGATAGGAAGACTTAGAATAGCTCAGTACAACAACAAAAGAACACCAAATATAAAATGGATAACCTAGGTATTAATACAAAATTTAAGCTTATTTCTACTAATATTAATAGTATACCGAATGATGATGGAAATAGGGATGCTTTATTGGGATTTTTAGAAAGAATTGATTCCACGATACCTATTTTGAAATCTTTGATTTTAAGATTTTGTTGATAGTTGGAAACGCAAGAAGATCATTACTTATAAAGGCCAATGCTGACACTTGGCCACTTATAAAAAAAATTTTATTTGATAATCATGGAGAAAGTAATTTAGTTGATGAACTTATAGATAAAATAAAATCTTGTCGTTGCGATTCAACAATAGAAAATTTTTACAACAAACTAGATTTTGTTAATGGGTAATATAAAACACAAAATTGTTGGAAATCCAAGAAGATCATTACTTATAAAGGCAAATGCTGACACTTGGCCACTTATTAAAAAAATTTTAATTGATAATCATGGAGAAAGTAATTCGATTGATGAACTTATAGATAAAATAAGATCTTGTCGTTGCGATTCAACATTTGAAAATTTTAACAAAAAACTAAATAGCTTTTTGTGTCGTTTAAATAACGCATTATATTTTAGTGATAATCAATTTCCGGAAATTAACTGTGAAAGTAATGGTAGAATCGCTCTCAATTCTTTCAAATACGGTTTACCAGAGCCGTTGGCAGAAATCCTAAAGGTTTAAAAGAAGCTTATGATATTATAAAATCGAATGGGTATTTGAAAGATAACAATAAATTTAAATTTTTTAATAACAATAGAGAATATATACAACATAATACAAATAGAATAAATATACATTCAGACGCACAACAATATTACAATTTCATTACTAACAGGAACAGCAGTCTAATAATATTTCACATGCAAATTATAGCAACAATAATAAATGATTTCAACAGCAACAGGGACATCAGTCTAATAATATTTCACATCCAAATTCTTCAATACAGTCGAGGCAATCTTATAATAACAGCGGACAAACTAACATACCACAACATCAATATCGTAGAATATACAACAACTATTTAAACCATTTTTCTCGAAATAGCAATAATACTAATCAGAATTATTATGATAATCATCAATCGAACCAATGGAATTGGCTGTTAACGAAAGTTATCAAAATTTTTAATTAGCCGCCGAAGAAAACTACCCTATATAATAGTACAAACACATATAAAGCAACTTAGATTTATCATAGATACAGGGGCGGAATTGAATGTAATAAACCCAAAATTATGTAACCCTAAATATGCAGTAAAACCAACAATATTTTCATTAAAAGTTTTGGGTAGAAATATATCAACAAAAAATCAATTTTCTATACCTATCTATTTTGTGAATTTTCTTGAATATTTATATCACAAATATTTTGATGGTATCATAGGTAATAACATTTTACTTAACTTAAATTCCATAATTGATTATACAGGGTGGCCCAAATGAGACCTAGTGATGTTAAACACGTGTAACTCTTGTAATAACGGGTTTTTTTAAATGATTTATTTTAATATGTTAAATACATTTTATGGGAATTTAACCTGACTATGTGTGAAATATGACATCAGACAAATGACCACCATTTTGCTCGATACAGGCATTGGCTCTTTTTAGCGCATTTTGCATTACACGGCGTAATGTTTCTGGTTGCAGGCGCCGTATTTCGTCTCGAATATTCTGCTTGAGCTGTCCAAGTGTATGTGGTTTGTTAACATACACTTTGTCTTTTAAATATCCCCATAAAAAAAAATCGGGCGCAGTTAAATCTGGTGAACGAGGAGGCCCAGGGAAATCTGAATTTCTTGAAATTATGCGTTCACCAAAAATTTCACGCAGCATGTCAATAGTTTGCCTAGCAGTATGCGCAGTGGCTCCATCTTATTGAAACCACAAATTAGGATGTTGTTCCATCATTGGCCGAAAAAAGTTGTCGATCATTGTTCTGTAAGAAACCCCGGAGGCCATAACACCGCACCAAAAAGTGCATCTGATTGGGTGTGACTGATGCTGATGTATTGCCCTTGGATTTTCGGAGCCCCACAACCTACAGTTTTGTTTATTCACATAACCACTTAAATGGAAATGATAAAATAAAAAACGGCGATAATTTCGCTGCGTCAGAACAATTGATCGTTGAGAAGAATAATAAAATTCGATAATTTTAATGCGTTGTTGTGGATTGTACGTATTCATTTTAAATTTCCAAGAGTTCAGTTATAATCTGCAAAATTAAAAATAAATTTTGTTAAAAAATAAAAAAGTTATTTGTGTTTCACATCAGCTGGTCTTATTTGGGCCACCCTGTATAGCTAGAAAATTAAAAACAGATGGTGCAGCATTATCTATATACTTTAATGGAGTTTAGTTTAAGCGTAATTTTCAGCCCATAAAAATACATACGCGAAAAAGCATGCGTCACTGGGTTCAAAGGCTAGTGGAAGTTCTGATATTCAAGAAGTATATAAGCGACTACACAATTGACATCGAGATCACTGAACAAGTGAAAGTGGTAAAGTGAAGATCGTAGTAGCAGCAGCATTGAAACAGAGAGCGTAGCTGAGAGTGAACATCATATTAGCAGATCATATTAGGTGACAGTGGCAAAGTGAACATCGTTGGCAGCAAGCAGTGAAAAGTGATCATACCCGAATCCTAAGAGTGGTAGCAAGCAGAGTGAGGGCCGTATTAGCAACGAGAGTGTCGCAGAGCGGATATCGGTTAGCAACGGGCAGTTGAGCAGTGATCGTCGCAGAGCGGATATCGTGTTAGTAACGGGCAGTTGAAGCGGATGTAAATAGAAAATGGTTGTGTAATAACTGACTAGCTGAAGCAAACTATAAGCGAAGACGAAGTGTGAGAAGCGAGCAAATAGAATGAAAACCAATATTTAGTTAGACGAAAACTAATAAAGCCAATTGTTATAACTGAAGAGGGAAGTGTTTGCTTATTATTCAGTCCAGCGATACGAATGCAAGTATTGGGCTTGTAAAAGGCAATTACGTAACAATATATATAAATGAATTGTAATGGAATATCATCAATTGTCAAAGTGAATCAACAGGCTATTGAAGTTGGCAATCGTTAGATTGTTTCGAATTCGCAATTACTCTCGAAGATATTCAAACGTACATCAATGTCGAATGTTGCGATTCTGTGGATTCGATCAATATATCTTCAAGTATGTGACCAAAGGAAGTGACATGGCTGTGATTAGAATTGGCGCGGAGAATTCCATCGATCAATAATTTCTGTGAATAAGATAAATAAAAGATATATAATAGCCATTTGCTGAGATCGCCTTTTTTTGGAATAGTGATTATCTCAGCCAATGTAAAAATTGGAGGAGCATAACCCTCCTCAACTCCATCCTGAAAATCCTAGCTCTTATCATCTTAGATAGAGTGTCAGGTGTACTCAACAGCCAGTTAAGGCGTGAACAAAATGGGTTCAGACTAAACCGATCTTGCGTGGACCACATCAACACTTTACGCATAATTGTGGAGCAATCTATCGAATGGAGATCGCCACTATTTCTCCTTTTCGTGGACTTCGAACGTGCGTTTGACACGGTTAACAGAGACGCAATATGGCGCTCTCTACAAAATTGCGGAGTTCCGGACAAGATCATCGAACTCATTAAGGCCCTATATAAAGACGCGAACCTTAGTGTGCGTTATAAAGGTAAAAATAGTGCCAACTTTAATATAAAAAGAGACGTTAGGCAGGGGTGCGTTCTGTCACCACTGTTGTTTATAGTGGTCTTGGATGATGTCCTTAGGCGTACTAATGCGGAGACAGAGGAGGGGTTGCAGTGGAGATTAAACCAAAAGCTCAGCGATTTGGACTACGCTGATGACATCTGTTTCATGACGCACACGTTAGCAGGCGCCTCGTCAAGAATACGCCAACTAGCCGTAAACGCTCATGCAGCTGGCCTCAAAATCAACTTCTCCACAACTAAACTTTTGCGACTGCAAACTGCAAATACATCTCCACTCACTTTACTGACAAATGATAACTCCACCATCAACATTGATTACGTTGACAGCTTCTGCTACCTTGGTAGCTACATAACAAAATATGGGGGTGTAACATCTGATGTGGCAGCACGCATAAACAAAGCACGGTCTGCATTCCGGAATTTAGATCGAATTTGGCGTTCTTGTGTGATATCGCTGCGCACAAAAATACGAATATTTAACACCAGCATAAAACCTGTTCTGTTGTATGGGTCTGAAACATGGTTGGTCTCAGAACAAATAACTCGACAACTTCAAACTTTTGTCAACAAATGTCTACGAAGAATCTGCCGTATTTTCTGGCCGACAACGATCATGAACGAAGACCTGTGGCGCCTCACCAATAGCGAGCCTAGTGACACACAAGTTAAAAGACGCAAGTGGAGCTGGATAGGGCACATTCTGCGTAGAGAAGACACCAACACTGCCAAGATGGCCTTTAAATGGAACCCACATGGTAGTCGGAAAGCAGGACGCCCACGACAAACTTGGGTACGCACTATCCACGCCGAAAGTCACCACAGAGCCACCTGGAACGAAATAAGACACCTGGCTGCTGATAGAAACCGTTGGAGAGCTTTTGTGACCGCCCTATGCTCCGACTAGGAGCGATATTTGACTCTTTTATAATTATGTCTTTTAGTTAACTTTGTTAGCATAAGTATAGTTTTATTTTGTCAAATGTCATGGAATTACTAATAATAATAGCCATTTGCACCACTTTCAGTAACCAATGAATTTGTAAATTTTATAAGCGTTTCTGTTTAGTTAGATTTTAGTCGACTTTAATTATGTCGACGAACTCAGTTAATTTAAAACAATAATTAAGAACAGATGCCCCAATATCACTAATCCTAACACAACTGGATGAGGGCAATTCGGCCTAAGGTAGGCAAAGATTTTTTTGAAACTCCATTTTATTTCATTGCAACTGTTCTTATTAAGAGATTAACATTTCTTAAAATTATATTTAAATCTAAAAAAATAGGTATAGTAAAAGGAATTCCATTATTTTTCTAAAAACTGGATTGCGTAATTTGTATCTCGTGTTGTATAAGTTGTATCGGTTTACGCTAGATGGCGTTAGAAAGCGATTTCGTACTAAAAAATTATCAGCTGGATTTGTGATTTCTTGACACCAGCAAAGATAAAATACGCCATATTTTCTTCTTCCATAAAGGCGAAAACGCAAGCCAGGCGGCTGGAAATGTGAATAGTATTTATGGTCCTGATACTGTAACAGCCAATCACGCGCAATTTTGGTTTTGTCGATTACGTTCTGGTAATTTTGATGTCAAAGATGCACCACGCTCTTAAAGGCCAATTGTCTAAAATGTCTATAAAATCATGGAAATCGTCGAGTTCGACCGTCATGTAAGCACTGTTTCGATTGCCAACGTGCTAAACCCTTCACAAAAAACCGTTTGCAACCACTTGAATAAGGCTGGATACAAAGACAAGCTCTAAGTATGGGTGCCACACGAGTTAACGCAAAGAAACCTAATGGACCGAGATTCTAACTTTGTTAGCATATGTATAGTTTTATTGTGTCAAATGTCATGGAATTAATAATGTCTATGGCGAACAATTTTGCTGGTGAAACATTCGCCTCAAGAGAAACTTATGAAAATCGGCAGTCCCAGTTTTTTGCCAATTGGGACGAGGGTTTCTATGAGAGAGGCATAATGAAATTACTTTCAAAATGGCAACAATTTATCGAACAAATCGGTGCATATTTTACCTAAATCGGATCGTTTTAACTATGCTAAATAAAGCCTTTCAATTCATACAACAATTATGGATTCTTTTTTACTACATCCTAAATTGACAGAAATGTTTTCATATTAGGTAATTATTGAGTTTTACTATTTTTTTTTACATTTTTTGCTATTATTTATTTTTATTTTTTTTTTTATTTTTTTTTTAAATTATTATCTTACTTAAATTTTAGTTAAGGACATGTGGTTGTTTCTAAAGCAAATCGCCTCTTAAGTCTGCGATTGATTGTGTCATTATCCAGAGGACTGAAGTAAATCTGTTAGCGTGCTTTGAAAGGCTCTCGCTATACCTAAAGTTATATCGAAGTATCTGTTCACTTATATTCGGTATCACTAGATCTTTATGCAAAAGTTGATTTGTGATATACCAAGGGGTGTTTGCTATCAGAAGTAGAACATTTGATTGGTATCTTTGCAGAACAGCAATATTGAATTTTATTGCAAATCACCATAGCTGGATGCTGTAGATACATATCGGCTTTAGTATGACTTTATAAATTAAAACTTTATTCTCTATAGGATGTTACTTCCACCTTTGGTTTACCAGATTTTGGTACACCGACTATTTGTGTAACTTTCAACTGGAAAGGAACGTGGCAATGAGTTCAAACACCATTATAAAGTTGAGTCAGGTACTGCAACCCAATTTCAGGTAATTCTGTTAGAATTTTACCTGTGATGAAGATTTATACAGACTATAGAGAGGAACATTTTTGTGACTCTTTGCTAATATTAGATATATGCTGGGTCAAATGTTCTATTGCCTTCTTAATGTATAGTCGGTCTAGATAATTATCTTCAAGGCAAGATTAAATTTTCTGTTGTTTTTGTCTTTTTTTAGTTTTAAGTATGGAATTCTTATCTTGAAGTGCTTGTGTTATAATTTTGTACTTAAAATCTGTTATCGGCTATATTTGTATTGACTTCAACATCTTTTAATAGCTTAAGCATGTATTCGTTTCTTGCTATATCGCGGATTACCTCTCCCTTAATGGCGGAATGTTTCTACTCCAGATATAACGAGAAAATTGATTTGAAATCGGATTAGACCGACTTGGAAACACCCATTACCTTTCACTGTTTGCGCGAGTTTTATTCATAAATCATCATTAGGACCATTTCTACGGTAACTTTCGATAAAGTACCATGAGTTGATTATAATGGATGGAGGTGTGTCCCTTTATATGATCGTCCACATTTCTTGTGAATGGCTTTGCTGGTGATATGTATATACTCATTCATAAAAAATTTTGTAAAAAAAAAATTGGCGTAGGTCATAAGATGAAAATATGCTTCAATAAAGGGCATGAAATCAAAATGTACCGCCCATTTTTTATTTTGTGGTATCAGCAGTCTGAATCTTCCTATGAATTTTCGTTGATAAATATTTGCATAGGGCCAAAAAAATGAATATTGGTAAATGGCAGTAGTAATAATGTCCCCATGTTCTGCAGGCATGCTAGTATGGACCTAATCTATACTCCTACCCATTTATATTCATATATTATCATTAGAAGCATAGATAGCGTAATTTTAAGTGGGGTCCCCAAAGCTCATTACGAGTATATGGGAGCGAGACGTATCCTTTATCTAATCCACTCCATTTCTTGTGTATGGCTTTGTGGCGTCAATATACGAATTAATATGAAGTTTCGCCCAAAAATATTGTATAGGTCTTAAGTTATAAAAATGTGTCAATAGTGGGCGTAGCTGCAAAAATAACCCCGTCCATTTTTTGTGTGGTGCTTAATTTTAGTACCCGCGACCTTCTTGTGAAATTTCTTTGATAAATCTTTAATACGAACATTTTAATAATTTTTGGTCATTAGTGGTCATGGCATCCGTAATAATCTGCCAATATTTTCTATGCACGTTAGTACAGACCTAATACATACTGCCAACAATTTGTATTCCTATATCATCATTAGAAGCATAAATAGGGTAATTTGAAATGGGATCCCCAAAGTTCATTATATGGGAGGGAGGCGTGTCCTTTATCTGATCGACCACATTTTTTGTGTGTGGTTTTGTCACGTCAATATACGTATTCATATAACATTTATTGTATAGGCCGTCAGTTATAAAAATGTGTCAATAGTTTATTGTTTGAGGGCGATTCGAGATTCAGACTGTAGACTTGACTAACGCGTTTATTATAATTGTTTTTCGATGCTGTTGCCAATTATCTGTAGGGTCATCAAGCTTAAATTTTCCAACCTCATTAATTTGTGTGTTAGTACAGTGTCTAACCAACTCAAATTTGTTAAGCTTCGGAGAACTAGATGTTTGATTTTGTTTGGGTTTAGATGTATGTGCGACTTTATGTGCATTAAGCGGATAACCCGATTTAGCGTTCGGGTTGATTAGCATTCATTGCAGGAGTATTGGAATGTCTGAGCTGAGCTTCAATTATCTGCTGAGTGGCTAAATTCGCTGTATTGTTGCTATTTATTTGTGCATTTTCGAGAGATTGAGTGCAATTATTTGCATTGTCTTTATAATTGTTTGGATTATTTGTATTGTTGTCTATGTTTTGTGGCAAGGTATTCATTTCACACTAACGTTGACTGCGGATTCCCGATTTGTTATAATTTTCTTATTCTTATTCTTATGCGCAAAGATAGCTCAAATCTAATCTAACTTTGTATTTAGAACAGGATAAAAAAGTGGTGAATGGCAATGACAAAGAAAATACAATATTCGAAATTGAAGCGAATATTTAGAATTGCGGAGTATCGAAAGAAAATCATCTATATTTTTAAAGTACTGACTATCTAATCCATTACTGGTCTTTTATTAATATAAATTATTTATTTTTTCAGAAAAAATAATTATTTATTAAAACTATATACTCGTATACATTAAAATATTCAATAAATTTTTTCAGAAAAAATAATTATTTATTAAAACTATACATATGTATGTAAATTCTGTATTATAGTACAAAATAAAAATTGTGCGATTATGTGTTGAGAAGTAATTATATCAAACAAATGACAGCCTCTGCGTTGATGTGTATGTGGTTTGGGGAATTCTGTATCATATTTACAACAATTTCAATTTGCTTAAGCTATTGTTTTGATTTGGGGAAAATTTATATTAATCAATTAACGGGGTTAAGACCTAATGATTCACATGCCCAAACCGAAAATATTAAAACAAATTAATTAGTGACAGTTTTCATTACTGTCGGTGATATATTTTTTATAAATTCTCAAAATTTTTAGAATCTTCTCTAATATTCCACCTAATTGAAAATCACTTCTCTTAAGATAATATTTTTCCAAACTCCATACGCCCCATTAATTTGATACAAGAAAGTCCTATAGTTTCTCTAATGATTTACTCAAAAGAAAGGCACAATATCGTGGCTGTATCGTCTTGTCTTATTACTGTATTTTTGAGAAACAAGATATATTAATATCAACATCTACTGCTACAAAATATTGGAAAACATTCAAAATGATATTTTTTTTGATTACAACTATTATTTGTTTGTATATATATATATATATATATATATATATATATATATATATATATATATATATATATATATATATATATATATATATATATATATATATAATATATATATATATATATATATATATATATATATATATAATATATATATATATAATATATATATATATAATATATATATATATATATATATATATATATATATATATAAATATATATATATATATATATATATATATATATATATATATATAAATATATATATATATATATATATATATATATATATATAATATATATATATATATATATATATATATATATATATATATATATATATATATATATATCAATCAATGGCTGATCATCCGACTTGTATCTGCTTAACTTTCGATTCGTATCTATTCGTATTGATATTTTAGTAATCGTGCCTTTCTCGTAATAAATGATGACTTTGCTCGTAAAAATGATGACAGTAATATAATTATAACATTTATTGCAACCAGTATTAAATACATATATCAATATATTTGAATCTGTTTTAAATAAATACATATTTTAAATATAATTAAATCAGTCTTATATAACATACTTATATATAATATATATCATTCATGATACCTGCAAGTTGCGAATAAATTTTATATAAAACCGTTAACACAATATGTTCTATCAAGCAGTAGAGAAAAAATTATCCTAACATTTTTTTTTTTATATATTACATAAGTATACATATGTACATCAAAACAATTGGCATAAAGCTTGGGAAAATAAACAGCCGTATCGAAGCGTTTATTATTTCGATTCACGTGCAACGAGCAATGTAATGATAGCACATAATATGTAAATAAGATCAAAAATAAGAAGCAGGAATTATTGTTTTTCTTCAGTAGATTGGCTTTCTTTGTGTCAATATTAATGGAAACGTTTTAGCTGGAAGGGCAACGCACGCGGGCTTTAGTTTTATTGATGACATATCATTACTGCTTACATTATATCGTTGTAAAATATTCGCCAATATAATGAAACCAAAACCGCGGACTAAATTTTGACCTATACACGTTCTTTTGCCAATGCTAAATGGTAGGAAATGCGCCAAATTTCGTTTTATTTGAATCTTGTAACTTGATGCTTTTATAAAATTATTCTTAGATTTCATTAAAGGGCTGTCTGAATGTGATATAGTAATAAAAGGATCCTTTTCAAACTCGACTCCGGAATCGGAGCCATCGTAAATATGATGCTTTTGTTCTCTCTTTTCCATATTAGCATATTTTTTAGTTGTAAAAGTTTTTTCTAAAAATCTCTCGGGATCAAATATTTCCGGTTTCGACCAGTATTGTTCACTTGTGTTCAATTTATAATTATTTATGAAAACGATTGTCCCGCTCGTAACTCCATAATCAGATATAACAGTGTCTTCTGTAGCAACATGTGGTACTATAGGTGACGAAGAGTAACGCAATACTTCAAATATGGTGGCAAGTGTGTAAGGCATTGATTCTATATCATATAAATTTATTTTACGCTTGCCGTACTGTGAAATATTGTCAGCTTCTTTTTGAATTCTTTTTCCAATATGAGGGTACTTGGCAACATAAATAAGGGCTAGCATTATTAAATTTCCAACTGCAGAGTGGCCACCAATGAAGTCTTCTAGCATGAAAATGATAGTTTCGCGGGATACATTTTTATCTTCAATAAGGCTTTTCAATAAAGCATCTGTAAAATCATTTTCCGGTTCATCTAAATCAAAGTTTTGTTCTCTATCACTTATAATGCGTTCTAAAATAAATTTACGAATGGTTGCCGACCAATTTTTTATTTTGCTTATATGTTTTTTGTAAAACGGTAAAAGCCATGGCAGAAAATCAATTGCATACCCTTGATTAATTTCCCAGAAAATTTCGTCAAAGTATTCTACAATTTTTTTAAAATCACTGTCATCATACTCAAAACGAATAGAGCACATATACTGGCAAAACATGTTGGCGCAAGCTTGCTGAATTAGTTGTTTAATATCAAATGGAACCCCGAACACAATTTTCTCTTCAAACCTATCCATTAATTCCTTGGTTTCAAAGCAGCCAACATTAGACATTTTGGAGTAGTAAGAGGAAGCACTACGGGGCGAGCAGTGTCGACGGGCCAGATTGCGTCTCTTCTGTTGTAGGAGCGACCAATCGCAAAGTGCTAGTGCTGTAAAAAATGAGAAAATTAAAAACACAACTTATTGTGTACCAATTAATAAACGTCCCAGAAAAAACTATATTTAGTGTAACATAAATATTGACATGCCCACATGACTACTTCACTATCTGCACGAAAAGCAATATATGAGGAAATAATATAAATATAAATAATATAAATATAATTGTGAATTTAAGTTGAAAACACATTTTTATGAAATCAACAATAATGGTTGAATAACAATTTATGCAGTAATTTTATCTATTTGTTCCCACAATGGTAAAAATTCCCATTTCAGGTATCCCGAAATACTTGTGTATTCTCCCGTAATTGCAGTGGGTATAATTTCAGCTGAATTTTTTCGTTTCCAAGATATATTATTGATATCATATTATATAGCTTGACATATTCCATTTCGGAATTTCTGCGTCCTCTGGGCTTGGAAAAAAGACGGAATAGCAAAAACTACTCCTGTAAGATAATAATCATTAATACAATAACTTGGTAAATATACAGCTTCTAATTTGGAGCGCATTCGTTTAGATTGAACGTTTTTACTATCGACTAGTTTTTGAGTAATAAATAATAATAAATAAATTATAAGAAATAATATTTAATTTTAGAATTTATATATGTACGTTCTAATAATTCCTCAAAATTGACTTGCATTCATACCAAAAGTACGTTCTGAAATTTTACTCACAATTATTTCGATTTCCGCCAAATAATTTGTGATAGCGTATAAAATTTGGTCTTCCTCCAAAAAATTTTCCATTTTGATTTAGTACCTCGCGAATTAATTCTAAATTATTTACTATAAGGCAGCGTGTTGTTCCTAAAGTAAGCGTATAGGCGTCTCCATACTCTTTGGCCAATTCAGTAAAGCCCTGAAATGGAAATACATAGTTCGCCAAAAGTGCTAAATTTCCTATAATTGGCCAGGGTAATGGACCTGGTGCCTGTGTAAATTTTACAACAGTTTTTCCGTTTTTTGTAGAACCAACAACCACTTTGGCTTTACGAAGGCAAGAACAAACCAGATGAATATATGACACTAATAGTAATACGGCAATCACGAAACATAAAATTAATACTATAGAGAACATTTCTTTGAATGTTAATAGTCTTGTTTTCACTATTGAAAATGGTTCCACGTTATTGTTATTATATTAAAGTAATCACAAGTGTCTGTAATTATGAAATTGATTGCAATTTAGCAGTGATTTATTTTATTAAAAATGTATTGATTTCAATCAGTGTTTATTGCTATTCCTGAATTATTATTTCACTTTTTTTTAAGTTGAGTTTGACAGAGTTTTGTGCTGTGCATGTCTTTTCAATTTAGGAAAAATTCTTAACTGATTTGCTTGTGTTCTCTGTGGTTTCTTTTATAAGTGACGACGTTCGTCCAAACTAAAACGAAGAGCAGTTTCGCATTTTGTCTTTGTCTATCGTGGCTACGTATTCGTTTCAATGGCAGTTCGACTTTGCTCAGTCGTAGTCAGGCTACCTGTATTTGCTAAAAAGGTGATTTGTGAATTGGTGATTCAGAATACTTATTGATGCATAATTGAAAAATATCTTATCATTCATTACCTAAATACATTTAAATTTATAATTATTTGGTTAAAATTTATATTTATAATAATTTTAATTTAAATAAGGAATATTAATGTATTTAAATAAGTATAAATGAAAATAAATAATTAACAAATAAATTTGTTATATAATATTTACTAATTATAAATTTAATTTATATATATATATATATATATATATATATATATATATATATATATATATATATATATATATATATATATATCTAGTTGTAATCAAAAATAATATCATTTTGATATTACATTTAATAGTTGTAATCAAAAATAATATCATTTTGAATGGTTTCCAATATTTTGTAACAGTAGATGTTGATATTAATATATCTTGTATCTCAGAAATACAGTAATAAGACAGGACGATACAGCCACGATATTGTGCCTTTCTTTTGAGTAAATCATTAGAGAAACTATAGGACTTTCTTGTATCAAATTAATGGGGCGTAAGGAGTTTGGAAAAATATTATCTTAAGAGAAGTGATTTTCAATGAGGTGGAATATTAGAGATGATTCTAAAAATTTTGAGATTTTAACATCTGTAACAATTACTACTATAATAATAATTAAAAAGTCGAACTTTTAGTAATATAGTTTCAGGGAAAACACCATCCACTATCTTTAATCTTCAATTATTATTTGCATTGCTTAAATATATTTCTACTTCGAATAATGCCCAATTGATAACACCCGTTTAAACAAACTATAACCTTTTCAAAAATTAAATATAATTTTTACCTAACTCTCTTATTCAACTGTCAACATTCCACCTTATTCTGTGATAATTATTTTTGTCCATACGAGTAACATATGTAAGAAAGTTTATTTAATTATTTAAACTGAAAAATAATAATACAATTATTATTATACAAAAAAAAGAGCACTGGCTGCCAGGACTCCTTGGTCAATAAGGTTTAAGTAGCAGATGTAAAAGTAATTGTTAAGAATTAATTCTGTTGTCAATTTTGCTATAATTTGGTAAATTTTGTATAAGGCAGTCAAAGAGTTTTTGAATTGAATCAATGCGGGTGGTATTATGTAAGGGTGATCTCTCAGCTGAACTTCCATTGCAGTTTAATAGACATCGTTGACTAATCACAAAAGCTGCAGCAGTTAATTCGCGATCCGTTGTGCCTGTTTTTATACCCTTTTCTTTTAAAAAAATATAAATAGGGTATACTAATTTTGTGCTTTTGAGAGGGGTTGCAATTTCAAGAAGGAGGCGTGGTAGGCATGGACATATATATACAGATATGAATAGAATCACTTTCTAAGCAATATTTATTTTTTCCTTCCCTCTGTCCGTCCGTCTGTCCTATGTCCGTCCGTCGGTCTGTGGCCAATTTTTTTCTACATAGTTCGAGCTATCTTAATGAAATTTTGCAAAAGTATAGTCTGGACAAAGATACAGAACCAGATTGCTATATGGCCCGATTTGGACAAATACCACTCCAACCTCCTATTTAAGGAGCTTTTCTCACCTTTTTTAAAATGACTGTAACTTCGGTCAAAATGATAGAAAAGTGACGAAATTGCAAGTTATGGAGATATGCGTCCTACTAAACACTATGCAAAAAGTTGGCCTATATATTAACTGCCACTCCCACCGTTAGCAAATTTTCATAACTGAAGATGTGGTAGAGATTCATGGACGAAATTTTACGAGAAGGAACATGTGGACGTTATCTGCAACAAATAGGGTTGATCAGGGGAAAGACACGCCCATTTTTGATATAAGGAACTTTCGGGTGTAAAATTAAAATTAGCCTACCTATGCTCGTATTGATGCCATCGGAATAAAAATTTGCTGAAATATCCATGGGGTTGATAATAGTGAGTGTGCAGAATATGGAAATCATAATACTACTGCAACACGCCCACAATTAAACAAAAATCATTTCTAAGTACCTATTAAAGATTTATCAACGAAACTTCACAGTATGGTTGCAGGTACTAACATTAAACACCACACAAAAAATGGGCGTGATATTTTTTCAACCAAGCCCACCACTGACATATTATTATAACTTACGACCTATACAATATTTTTGGACGAAATTTTATATTAGTACGAGTATGTATACGGACCCCACAAAGCCTCACACAATATTAGGGCCGATGAGATGAAGGATACGCTACCCTTCCATATAATGAACTTTCGGGACTCCTCTTAAAATCAATGACCCTATTTGTGTTTCTAGTGATGATATATGAATAAAAATTGGTAGATGTATACATTGGGTCTAGTATACATTCCAAATATGGCGAGATGATTACTACAGCCATGCTCACAATTAAACAAAAATCATTACTAGGGTCCTATAGAAGATTCACCATTGAAATTTTACAGGAAGGTTGCGGGTACTAAAATAAAATATCATACAAAAAATGGGCGGTTTATTTTTAGAGTCACGCCTACTATTAACATATAGTTATAACTTACGACCTGTACAATATTTTTGAATGATATATTATATATTATATTATATTAGTACATATATTGATTCTACAAATCCATATACTAAAAATTGGGTCGATCAGATAAAGGCCGATCGGAAGTTACCGTAGATATTCTCCTAATGATGATTTATGAAGAGAACATCCCCATTATTTAACTAGCACGCACTAGGAAAGGTAAAGGGTATTTCGGAGTCGGTCTAACCCGACTTCAGACTTATTTTCTCATTATATATTAGGTTTGTTTGTCCAAGTTTGAAGTGTGTTGTGAGTCAGAATCAAACTACCTGTGTGTAGCTGACTCACAGCACTCAGTTAGTAAGTAAATTAAATTCACTGACATGCTTTTCCGGTGCGTTTATTATTGTTTCATTCATTATGTGAACTTTTAGGGTGTCTCAGTTCCCCAATCGAGTTGACGACGGGCATTGAAATTTTGAATGCACCATCGGCATTTTTATATCGAATAGGGCAGTTGGCTTCACCAACCGACACCAGTCAACAATTCCGCAACTGGAGCACCAGAAAGGTGCTTACCTAGACTGTAATTGTTCATTGTAAATAGTATATAAGACTTATGATATTAAATAAGAAACGCCTTGCCTTGCCTCGCTTGCAACTAAAAACAACACAGTGTTTTGCCTGGCAGCGTTAAGCGCCTTATTAGGACCCACCAGATCTTCGTCCACGCCCGCGCCTATTGCCGGCAGCAAAAGGGCATGCGCTACTAGCGACAACACGTACGGACCTCAACAAGTGAACAAAGCCTGAAAAGCTTTCTGATGACAACTAGCCTGGGCCTAATTCTATTTCATTTGGATTGTTTACATACTTATCTGGTTGCTGCTTTTCCAAGCATCTGTGGCATTTGCTTCCATGACGGTAAAAATGAGACGTTGTCTGTCTGTTATTTCAATAGGTCGAAGTGAAAGCAGTGGTTTATTCAGTGCATGTTACGATAAAGCTTTAGCGTTTGCTTATCATCTGGAATAAGTATCTCAAATTAATCCTGGGACCAATTATTTCGTAATTCCAGCTCTGGACATCCAAACGTTTAAACCAATTAAAATTAAAGCAAAGGAAGTGAAGTACAATGTGCAAAATCATTTAAACTTGAAAAAATCTCCAGTCAATTACTGCCAAAATGGTATATGAGCTACCAGATATAGCTTGTATTTATATATTAGGCTATTTCCCTTCAGCTTGGAAGGTATCACAGGTAATCATGATTCCGAAGCCTGGAAAAGATAAAAACCAACAGGCATCATACAGACCCATTAGTCTGCTGCCAATGCTGTCAAAAGTTTTTGAAAGACTTCTGATGCTAAAAATATTACCAGATGACGAACTCGAATTCCACGTCACCTATTGGATTTCGTCAAAAACACAGTACAATAGAGCAGGTAAATCGCATCACCAGCGAAATAAGAAACGATTTCGAAGATAAAACGTAATGCTCGGCAATTTTCCTACATATTGCGCAGGTATTTGAACGGGTCTGGCACGCTGGTCTCATACACAAAATCTGCAAATTGCCTGCAAGCGTGCACCATATACAAAAATCGTATTTGTATACCCACAAGTATAGAGTGAAATTTTAGGAGGTTGTTACCCCTGACTTTAACATAAAAGCTGGTGTCCCACACGGAAGTGTATTCAGGCCGATTATTTAGTGTCTACTTCGTATTTACCCACAGACCGTCGCCTTATGACGTCGACGTTTGCTGACGGTACTGCTATAAAAATCCGAGAATTGCACCGAGAGATCTTAGTGAACACTTCAAACTAATTGAGTCATAGCTGGCTAACTGTGCTCATTCGCATAAACGAAGCTCCGTAGTCACATTTACTCTTCGTAAGGACAATTGTTCTAAGTTCACATTAAATGATGTATCTATTCCACAAGCTAATGAAGTAATCTACCTCGGGGTCTATCGCGATCGTAGACTGACCTGTCGCAAGCACATCGAAGCAAAACATATGCAAATTAAATTGAAAGCACAATGAATAAATTGGTTACTAAATAAAAAATTAGTACTGCGCCTAGAGCACAAAGTTCTATTGTATAATTCAATAATAAAGCCGATATGGATGTATGCAGTCAGCTATGAGGAAATGCTAGCTCATCTAACATTGACTTAATACAACGATCACAATCGAAAACTCTTCGAACTATTATAAGCTGCCTCTGGTACATTAAAATCGATAACATCCACAGCGATCTAAATATTCCACAGCTAAAAAAACTAAGTGCAAATACAAATTCAAACACTAATAACTTGGCAAGATACTTACTTCAAACTAAAATACACACACGGTTATGTAGGCAATACTGAAATTATTAAATTATTATTATTATTATTATTATTCAATCTACGTCTATTTTGTTGGAGAACAAAATTGCCACACACGTAACAGAAATTATTTGGATTGTTTACGCACTTAAATTCTGGTTTTCTTTTAGGCATTTTGGCGAACACAATGAAATATAATTTCAATCAAATTTATACAAACAACCGACAAACAACCGACACGTGTGCGTGTGTTTATTTCTAGGTGAAAAAAATATATGTTACAAAAATTACAAATTAATATATTACTAACTCACCGCAGTGTTTTTCCTCACAGACTGAATTAACAAAACAATATTAACAAGCTAAGAACCAAATTTCTGATGTGTATAACACATAAGGAATAACGGCCCCTTTAAAAACAAACTTAACGAAACAAACAACACATAAATTGTCGAAAAAAATAAAATATTTGGAAAATATGGGATTTGGATTTATTCACTCAATTGCTTATAACTTTGTCATTTTTCGGTCGATTTTCTTCTAGTTGGTCTTAGTTCTTACGTTAAAGTATCATCTATACGTACATGAAGAGAAACCAGAAATTACTATTTGTACTTTTCCGCCGGCACAGAATCACTGTAAAATATAATTTTTTTGAAAATGTGCACTATTTGCATCGTTATGTTTTGAACCGCTTTACCAATAAAAAAAACCGATTATACATGTTTGTTCGTCATCTCAATACCTTGCAATACCCAATCGGACATTTCTAGCTCGAGATATGATTTGTCACGTTAAAAAAGGTCGAAAAAATACAAAAATTACAATATCTCATAAACTATTCCATGAAAAAAATTTAACCTTGATTTTCGAATTCAGCAGATGAAAATACATAAGAAAAGTCACCTCTCATCAAATGTACATGAAAAGAATTTTATTTTGTAAAGTAGTGTTGTTTAACATTTAAACTTTTAATGCATAACATATTCTTTTGCATACAATTAGGCTTGTGTTAAGCAAACCTTCCCAGCTTAATGATGAAACTTGCATTGTTGACAAACACTCCAATACTATACTACACCAGCGAAGGCATTGGAGTGGATGAAATATGATATCAAGTGGAATACTCTGAAGAACTCAAGTCAAGGCCAGCTTGCAAATTTGTCAATAATGCACATTTCATGGTTATGCTTTAAATTTATAAATATCTACGAGTACATGTGTATAGACCAATTATATTTAATGTATGTATAGAGAAAAATGAATAAAAACCCACGATTGGCGCAGCCAAAAGTCAGTCAATCAGTAAGAGTTAACTTTGAGCCTTTTCAATTTAACTTAGCATTGGTTGATTATCCTTCTCCGACACAGCTACCAACGAAGTATCCATATACAACAATCAAGTCCTAAGCTAGTACCCTGCAGAATACTTCAGACGTTATATACTGGCTTATCATAAAGTTATCGAGTGTCCTGTAACCAGCAGACGACAACATTCAAGTCAGCATTAGCCGTTAACTAGCAGACGACAACAACGAATCCTGCACAAAGCATTCAAAAACACTATACGTCATCATCATGGGGATTGATGAACTATCATTGAGGCAAGATGAACTTGCAGTGGCTTTACAAAAAACTATAGCCAACTACAAGAAGGCGCCAGAAGATCGCAGAACAATAGATGTTATAACACGCCTGGAGCTGGATGAATTGTGTGTACGGTTTGACAAACTCGACAATACCATCCGCGAACTAAATGGCAAGGAAGTCGACCACCCGTATTTTGTAAAGGATATAAACACTGCCACTCGCTCGATATACCGATAATCACCCGATGAGAAGGACAGAGCAGTACAGGCCATCAAACATCTCCAGGCAGCATCAACCTCAAAGGCTGAACCGGAGGAACTAAAAAGAGTACGGTCGCCGCAGCCAGCCACTAGACAAAGTGAATCAATCACCGTGATAGCGGCCACCAGACGTCCGTCAAGTCAGCTATGCTCACTAATTGACAAACAAAAGAAGTGAATAGACACAGGTAGCAAACTACTTAACCAAGTGCTTAATAGTATGACACAACAAACGTCGCACTATTATGCAATGCAGGCGAAGACAGTAGAAACGCATTGGAAATCTGCGCAGGACCTGCACCAAAGGATCTGGTTATCTGATGAGCCCAGCTCATACGACAACGAGGGTTTTGCCCAGATTGAGCAACCAATCACTGCACAGATTTTGCAGCTTCAAGATATGGCCCGAGAATGAGCGGCATCAATTATGTAAGCCTCTCCAACAGCATTCAACAGGCAAATAGCCAATATGACGCCATCAGGTCTGAAACTACACAAGGTTGAACTACCAAAATTCGACGGCAGCTACAAGAAGTGGAGGTAGTTCCACGATCTATTTATGGAGTAGGTCGACATACTACCAATTCCAACCTCGGCTGCTGATAAACGCAATGTTAAGCAGACTGCTCTCCCAACCGACAAGCAACAACGATCAGGCATCAGCGATTAAGTTCCTCCACGACACAACCAAGGAGTGCCTCATTACTCTACAAAGTCCAGGAGTGAGCACCGACAGCTGGGACTCCATTCTGCTGTACATATTAACCCAAAACCTACACAAAATCACTCACGCATTATGGGAGCAATCCTTAAAACAACCGAAGGAGATAACATCTGTAAACGAATTTCTGAAATTCCTTGAACTTAGATTCCAGTCATGGGAAGCTTTAGGAGGAAGACTCAACAAGGATGCGACCAAGGGCCTACCAGGCGTTAAGTGTATCAGTGCCAAGAGGTCCAGCATGCATCACATGCAACCAATATTATGCGTTATTCCAATGTCAAGATTTTCTCAAGATGACACCAGGTCGGCTGTTAAACACAGTCCAAAAAGCAAACTACTGTGTAAACTGCTTGAAAGATGGGCATAATGCCAAATCTTGCGTGTCAGGCAACTGCACCAAATGCAATAAAAAACACAACACGTTGTTGCATCTAGAAGCACGGGAGCAGACCACAAGAGGAAGCCGATCAACACTAACCAATTTAAAGGCAACCACCTCCAAAGCAGCAGCAACATCAATTACAATTCCAATACTGCAGTGGCATCAGCAGCCACTGACATCATGCCTACACATCGAAGCTGTTATGTCTTGTTGGGAACAGCTAAAATCAGAATAATAGCTGGAAATGGAAGACCGGGTGAATTTAGAGCCATTCTCGACTCAGGATCACAGATCAACATCGTCTCCGAGCGTGTCATTAAAAGACTAAGCATATCTCCAATCTAAGCTTCGTTGTGCATTGAAGGTATTGGAAATGCCCAAAGAAGAGCTTCGCAACGCCGTCACATGAAACTGGAATCTCGAATAAGCAACTTTGCAGCCGACTTCGATGCATTTGTGCTGCCAAGTATTGTTCCGACTGAACCAGCTCAGCAGCTAAACGTTACAAAATGGCCAATTCCTGAGGGTGTACAACTGGCTGATCCGGAATTTCATCAACCAGGAAAAATCGATGTTCTCTTTGGCGCAGAGTTGTAGTACGACCTAATAGAAATGGGCCAAATAAAACTTTCCTCTGAGCTCCCAGTCATGCAAAACACAATGCTTGGCTGGGTGATAAGTAGGGCGACCATTTTTCAGCACGAAAAAAACGGTTCTCAGTACTTAAAAAAGCATGAAAAACCCTTGAAATAAGCACGATAGATTTTATATTCAGCATTTGTTAATTTTTTTATTTATTGAAAAACAAACAAAAAACAATTTCACATCTATTAAAGAAGTACAAAAACAATAAGTAAATTAACAAAATTATTCAGTCTTACATAGAATGTAATTTTCAAAACAAAAAAAAAAATTATCTTAAAGTGAGATTATACCTTGGTCAATGTTACGATTACAATTAAGCACTAAGTGCATTTTTAAATTTTCCAAGGTAAAACTTTTACGCTGGTTTGTAAAAAAATTTCCATATATAGAAAAAACACGTTCCACGTCACACGATGAAACGGGAGCGTATTTAAAAAGTGTTAATTCAGCAGACGAATATTTTCCGATAAACGCCAGGATTACGAGCCAGTACGGCAGTCATTTTTTTAAAATAATTTTTATCAGATAGTTTTTCTATAGTATGTTGAATTGATTTAATTGTTTCCAAGCTTTCATTCAATGGCAATCCGCGTGACTCAAGTTTTGTGATGGCATGCCGGATGCACTTAAAGTTCGTTTTTATGAAGGACAAGTCGGATTTCAAATTTTCATTAGAAAGAACCTTTTTGCATTGTCGCAATGCTTCAGATTCATTTTCGTTGAACTCTTGAATGACTTCCCTTATGTCTTCCAGATAATTAGTATAGTACTCCGCTGCTTCCAACCACGTTCCCCATCGTGTCGTTATTGGTTTAGGTGGTAGAGGCACATTAGGTTTCATTAGTTTAAATTTTTGTTTTCGATAAGGCGCCTGAAAATAAATAATTTATAAATGTACATTTATAAATCGTGTATATCAATATAATTGTTACCTTTACAAAAACTGGTTTCGTGGTGGAAATAAGTTTGTTCACTAAAGTGAACTCTGAACGCACAAACTCGGCAACCCGATGAAGGCCGTGAGCAAAGCAGGTCAAATGAATAATTTTTGGATACATTACTTTCAGGGCTGACATAGCGGACAGCATATATGAGGCTGCATCGGTGACCACCAGTAACACTTTATTATACTGAATGCCGCTAGGCCACAACAATTGAGGTGAATCCGCATAAAACGCTGCTATTGTGCTTGCATTTACTTCTTCAAGCTGAGCTATATTTAACAAATAGCACTTGTTTTTTGCTTCAGGAGTGGCATCCAAAATTCCAAAAATAAAATTCGCTATATAGCCCTGTTCCGTATCGGTTGTCTCATCTAATGATGTCCAAATGTATTTATTTTCAGCTTTAACGCGCAATTCATTGATTTTTTTTTTCGTAGTGTACCGGAACATATTTTCTAATACTGGACTCACTTGGCATTTCGTGTTTAGTATATTTGGTCATAAATTGTTTCATGCTTGGATGTCTTATCTTTTTTAATGGAATATTTGCTTCGACAAATGCTTCACAAATATCCATATGAAAGGGATTGATGCTCCTTTCGCGACAATTTCTTATTAAAGATTGTTCACTCTCGTTTCTGCTTTCCCGTCTTTTAATTGAATCTTTGTGTTTTGCCGAGTCCATATGCTGCTTGACATTGGAAAGCCTAGTGCTATTTATCTTTGTGTTGCAATAAACACAAAACAAAATACTCCCGTCCGTACGCACAACACCACTATACATCCCACTGACTCTTGTGAGAAAATCACTTGATTTTTCTTTTTCTTTAGGCATTGTTAACCAAAATCAACCACCAAAACAGTTTGAGTATACACATTTACTAGCAAGACCTTTTGCGCTAAAGAACAACCAATTCGTCTTTGCATACAACTTACTAAATTCACATTGAGTACAACGATATAGAAAGAGTGTGAAAGGGACAACTATGGGAATATAACGAATCGAACTATCTAAGATATCGATAAAAACAGGGCTGTTACAAAATCTTGAACACAGGCTGTGTGTTAAATAAGAGGATAGTTTGCAAATGTAATAAAACCTGTCATATTTTTATGAACCACAAGGGCTTGTGATATGTAAAAATTTTCAATTGATAGAAACATATTTTATCAAAATGTATCAAAAATTTAAATAAGGGCAAAAACAGCATAAAAAAGCACAAAGCTTTTAAATAAGCAAGATCGCTTGAAATCGTTAAATTAAGCAGCATCAGCAATATTCAGCATATGCTGAAAATTGGTCGCCCTAGTGATATGCCTTATCTCTGATAAGTGGAAAAATTGGCCAAAGCGTAACAAAGACAGCAACAAGGAGAATGGTTGCCCCAACGAGACTCTTGAAAAATTCTAGCATCTTGAATATGATACAAACAGCTGTAAGTTTACAACCGCCGAGCGTCGCTGTGAAGAACATTTTCTGCGAAATTATCAATGTGATAACAACGGGCGCTTCATAGTGAAATTGCCGTTCCAAACTACTCAAAATCAACTAGTAGAATCACGGAAGTTAGCTCTGCAATGGTTCATGACTATTGAACGGAAAATGATAAAAATTCCTGAATTCAAGGCCCAATATGTAGCCTTCATGCGAGAATACGAGAAGCTTGGTCATATGGAAGTGATTGACATAACTAGTATCAAGAGTTCCCACTACCTTCTTCCACATCATGCTGTTTAGAAGCCAGACAGCTCAAAGACAAAGCTAAGAGTTGTATGAGGTGCTTCAGCCAAAATATAAATAAATGTTTCTTTAAACAATCTTCTGGCAACAGGACCAACTATCCAGGAAGATGTGTTCACAGTTCCTTTGCATTTCTGGCTCCCACGATTTGTCTTTACAGCTGAAATTGAAAAGATGTGTCGACAAGTGCGGGTAGATAAAGACGATCAAAAGTACCAACTTATCTGGTTGAGAGAGGATCCATTACATCCCATGAAGTGTTATCAGCTCACGACCCTCACCTACGGTACAACGTCTGCACCGTATTTGGCTATCCGCACACTTCAGGCTCTGGCTGACGATCAAGCCAACAAATAGCAACTAGGAGCAGAAGTCGTAAAATCAAATTTTTAAGCCGATGATGTGTTGAGCGGATCTGATCATTCTCCACTGCATGTGAAATACAGCGGCAACTTCGACTCATGCTAAGTTCCTCGGGTTTCAATTTACGGAAATGGTACGCGAATTACCCAATGTCACTAGAAGAAATTCCAGTCATGGACCGTGAAGTAAATATGGAATTCGGTGACACACTGGACGACAACATCAAAGCAATGGAATTGACCTGGAACCCTTCTAATGATGACTTTAAGGTCAATATCGGTGAAGTAGAATCCAATAGGGTAGCGAAGCGTTCAGCCTTAGAATATATTTCCAGTATTTTTTATCCCCTTGGCTTCGTCGCGCCAGTTACGACCACAGCAAAAGTATTTCTTCAACAACTATAGAAACTTAAAATAGACTGGGATACAGAACTTCCAGCACCACTCCAAAAAACATAGGTAACCTTCAAAAAGGACTTGCAGAAGTTAGAAACTATCAGCGTGCCACGCCATGTATTCGGTCGCATAGTAGCCAAAGACCCTCAAGTACACATTTTCACTGACGCATCAGAGCGTGCCTATGGAGCGGTAGCATAAATGCGAACACAAGATTGCCACAACCAGATAATCGTTCGCTTCCTATGTGCGAAATCATGACACTTCATGAAAGCCCATTCTTCAAAGGCGTGACAACGCATTTTTGGTCTGATTCCACAGTGGTTCTGGGATGGATAAATGCAGATTCAGCACACTACTACTCATTCGTAGCCAACCGAATTTCGGCCAATCAGCAAGACACTAATCCATAACAATGGCATCAAGTGGCGTGACACCAGCTAAATTGGTAGGCAACCTGTTTTGCCTATATGAACCTAAGATCCTGCACGGATCTATGACAATTTGGCCAATTTAACTTCCGCGAGAACAATGTGCTTCGGAACTCAGACAGCAGACGATTTAAGCTCCAAGACTCTGTCAATAACAACTTTCTGGGAAGAAATCAATAAATCAAGAACTCTTATCGACGAATGAAATTCGTGGAAAGAAGGTTTACATCGCAGTCTTTTCCTGTTCGCAACAATAGCAGTTCACCTAGAGGTTGTAGCCGAATTGACGACCGAAGCATTATGGGAGCACTGAAACGCTTCACGTCTCGCTGTGGACGGTATGCCACTATCTATTGTGACAATGCAACAACCATCATCTTGCTGGATGAGGCCCATTTCCACCTCGGTGGCTACGTCAACAACCAAAATTGTCGCATCTGGGGCTCGGAAAACCCAAGAGTTATAGTTGAGAAGCCTCTCCATCCTCAACGTGTGACTGTTTGGTGCGGTTTATGGTCCGGCGGGGTCATTGGACCTTACTTTTTCGAAAATGAGGTTGAATCAACAGTTACGGTGAATGGATTGCGCTATCGAGAGATGATTAATGATTTTTTATGGTCGGAGTTGGATGGTATTGATCTGGACAACGTTTACTTTCAACAAGACGGCGCTACGTTCCACACAAGCAACGAAACCATTGCTCTTTTACGGGAAAAGTTTCCGGACCGTGTTATCTCTCGAAGAGGTGATCACAATTGGCCACCGAGATCTTGTGATTTAACACCTTGCAACTTCTGCCTTTGGGGCCACGTAAAAGATAAGGTCTACTCCAATAGCCCAGCGTCGATTCAAGAACTCAAAGATAGAATTCGTGAGGCTATCGAGGACAGAGGTCAGCCACTTTGCGATTTGGTTATGGAAAATTTCATGAAAAGGATATGGTCCTGTAAGCGTGGTCGTGGTGGCCATTTGGCTGATGTTGTTTTTCATTATTAACGGCATACCTTCCTCATTATTACGAAATAAACATTTACAAACCCTTTACTATGGTAATCGTCAAAGAAGATAACTTACCAGTGCTCCATCAAGAACTATGGGCCACAAATGGACGCATAAATGGTCTGCAGAAACATGTAAGTTGATCTATGATAATAATGTTGCACGACCGAGGGCAGCGATGATGATCAACAAAAATATTAAATTCCTCCTAATTTCAGAGCTTCTACAAAGTAATCTGGTGGGAGTACCGGCAGAAGTGCCTAGTGCCAAAGGGAGAAGAATGGTAGTCCTGGCCTCCATGTACTTACCTGGCGACACAGAGGACGCGGTATCGCGCGAGCTCCAGCAGCTTACGGAGTAATGTCGCACTCGCTGTCTTCAGTGGGTGGTGTGCTACGATGCATACGCGCACCACACGGTATGGGGAAGCACGGACACGAACGTGCGAGGTGAGTCACTTCTTGATTTTATTACTACAAGTAATCTTGTGGTGGTGAATAGGGGTGATGAACCTACCTTTATGAATGGATCACCCTAACTAGCGCATTCATATCAAATAACATTTCTAATTGGAGGGTGCTTAATGAGGTCTCCTTGTCGGCCAATAGGTATATTTGCTTTGATCTGGCGGGTGGAAATTGGAGGCACCTTCGAAATAAGAAATGTTAAGAAGACCAACTGGTCGATATATAACTTTTACTTAGAGCAAAAAATTGCGTGCCTTAGTGAAAAAATAAGTAACTCTCAGGAACTAGATCTTGAAGTTAACAAATCAAATAATATAATAATTGAGGCATTTGAAAGTAGTTGCAATTTAGTTGTGAAGAAACGTTCTAGGACGTACCCTGGTGGAGTGGGGAGCTAAATATTTTGCGCAAAAAAGCTCGTTAACTCTTTAATAGAGCCAAGTCTAATGGTGACTGGGCATCCTATAGAAGTGCCTTAACTGATAATAATAATGAGTTGAGAAGATGTAAGAGAGACTCATGGAAAAAGTACTGTGAGGAAATTGAAACCCTCCAAGCAGCTACCCGACTCCAGAAATCACTCAATAAAGATCACTCAAATAGCCTTTCTACACTCAAGAAGCCTGACGGCAATTTTACGGAGAGCCTAGAAGAGACGCTTTTGTTGGACACTAACTTTTCAGGCTGTGCCACTAGCGGAGAGGATAGCCAAATCATCGAGAATACTCGTTTCATGATGCCTACAAGGAGAGAACTCTCACTGGCCCGCAGAATCTTCACCGTCAACAAAACCAAATGGGCTATCTCCACTTTAAGACCATTCAAATGCCCATGTATCGATAATATACAACCGTGCCTACTTCGGCAAGGTGATGATGTATTGGGACCATGTGCTAACAAACATTTTCAGGATAAGCCTGGAACTAGGCATAGTGGCTAAGCCTTGGACGAAGGCTAGGGTGGCTTTCATACCGAAAGCAGGCAAAAAGGCGGACCACACGCCAAAAGCCTATCAGCCCATTAGCCTAACGTCATTCCTGCTAAAATTATGGAAAAAATTCTGGACCAATATATCGGGGAAACTTATCTTAAAGATTCTCCTCTTCATATTGAACAATATGCTTACCAATCAGGCAAATCGACTGAGATAGACATACATAGCTTAACGAGCAAAATTGAAAAGGCGTTTGAAGATAAAAAAAATAGATCTCTGTACATCGGTTGATATTACGGGGGCTTTTGACAATGCTACTTTCAGATCAATTGAGGAGGGGATGTACAGGAAAGGTATAAAAAGGCTGATCATAACATGGGTTCTCTGGAAAAACCACTTATCATACATAACTACTAAAGCCTTAAGAGCAACCTACGCTTACCAGAGGTTATACGGTAAAACATGGGGACTACGGCCAAAAATGATGGCGTGGTCATATAAAACAATAATAGTACCAATGATTACATACGCTTCGTTGGTATGGTGGCCAAAAGTAAACCAAACAAAAGCTCAGATGACCCTTAACAAGATTCACCGTACTCGTATAGCCTGTTTGAGTGTGATGGTAGCAATGAGAACGTGCACACACTATCTTTGGGAACGATCAGTGCACTGAGTCCTCTTCACCTTGTAGTTAAAAGAATGGCGGCCAGCGCGGCCCTACGGCTACCTAATCTAGCCCATCTTAAAGAAGGCAACCTATCGGGGCACGCAAAGATTCTGGACACTGTCTGGAATTCTCCGTGCCTCATGGTCTTCGACAAAATGAACAGAAAATTAGACTTCTCCAAGCACTTCAAAGTGGTCATCAGTGACCATTCAGCTTGGAGAAACAATGAAATAATAATAAAACAGGACTCACAGTTGTGGTATACAGATCCAAATTGGAAGATGGCAGTGCAGGAGCTGGAATTGGAGGGCCAAATTTCCAAAAAGGAATTGCAATGGGTAAAAACTGCTTCCATTTTTCAGGCGGAGGTCCACGCTTTAGAGTTATGTGCTAGAGAATGTCTACGCAGGGGTCCACGCATCACCAATATATGCATACTCTCAGATAGCCAGGCAGCTCATTAATAAACTTCTCATTCCAATCAAAGCTGGTCTGGGAATTCTCTAAACTTCTCAATACTCTAGCAGCGAGAAACTCTGTTACGCTAATGTGGGTACCGGGACATGAGGGTCATGAGGGCAACGAAATGGCAGACTCTTTAGCAAAACGGGGTGCAGACACTACCTTTATAGGTCCAGAAACAGTAGCTTCACAAAACATAGGATCAGTTGATATATCATCTACAGATTGGAACTTGCTCGTATAGTACGATTTGAAACCCTGTTGGATAGAAGCATCAATGTTATCTAATAGTGCCAGCATCCAATGCAGCCTACATCAACTCTGCCGGAAGATTAAACAAAACCAGACTTGTAGTCATCTAATCGACAGCCCCGATAGACTTGAAGCAGAATTGCGTGTAGATAACAATCTATTAAGAGGCAGTCGCAACAGGAGAGGGGCAATAAATCTCGTTGGAGGCCTAATGGTGACTGGGCATCCTATAGAGGTGTCTTAATGGCAAACATTAATGACTCATGGAAAAGGTACTGTGAGGAAATTGAAACCCTCCCAGCTGCTACCCGACTCCAGAAATCACTCAATAAAGATTACTCAAATGGCCTTTCTACACTCAAGTAGCCTGACGGAAATTTTACGGAGAGCCTGGAAGAGACGCTTTTGTTGGACACTCACTTTCCAGGCTGTCCCACTAGCGGACAGGATAGTGAAATCATCGAGAATACTCGTTTCTTGATGGCACCAGCGCAGTGGACTTTGGGCAGAATTTGTGAGCAAATAGGGAGCAGAGATGCGCTAATACGTTCAGTCATTGTGTAGACGGCCACAAACCGTCTGACCAGGCCTGTTCAGAAGAAATGTGTGCTTCCAATTGCGCCGAACTAACAGAGGGCGGCTTTATGAAAGCAAGGACATGAGGTCCTTCTCTTGCTCGCGGGGACTGTATTAAATGCAACCATGCGTTTGAGTTTCGCACATAGCGAAAATAGGTTCAGCGAGTATTTGAAAGTTTATTTCGTTTCTGATGATGGAGCTGTGCGGTTGTGCCAATGGAGCCGTGCGAGAGAGCACAAGGATCAGTGCGGTGGTGATGTGCAGTGCACAAATATAGAAGTGCAATTTATGAGCAGGGAGCTGAGCCAGGAGAGCGGTGCAGAGCAGGGGATCTTAGAGCAGGAGCCTATACAGAGCCTATACACAAGAGCAAGTATGAGCAGTACCACAGGTATTCGAGAGCATAGTCATGTACAGATTATATACGTTGACATTTTTTATGTTCACATTGCTGGACATGAGCATTATACATTATATATACATAAACGTACCTATTTACACACATGCAGGTCCGTTCATGCATATGAGAGCAATTGAGCTAAACGCGCTAGAGCTTGTGTGTGAACAATTGTGTTTTTATTTAAGTCGGATTGCTGTAAGTATTGCCATAGTTTCATTGTCGATTCGATACAGTAATAAAAAACAGAGAGAGAGACCTAACGGAACAAAAGAGGGGTAATAATGAGACAGAGTGTCTTAGAGTGTGGTGGAATGAGACAGTACGTGGACAGAATTTGATCAGTCAGTTCACCACCTGTAGTTAGCCTAGTTGTCTGGATTTACAGATTACAACAGCTGTAGGCCCAGGTTCGATTCCTGGGAGGGTTCATAATTGGTGTGCTGTTGATTTCTGAGACATAATAAAAAATGCTTGGGGAAAAATTGCCTTTATTGAAAGATCTCTGATGAGGACAAGTGGCGTGTCCGAAATAGCTAGAAGATCTGCCAAAAAATGTTTCAATGATTCTTCTTCTTCTTCTAAAAATTATATCGGTGGCATAACCACACATACGCAATTGCAACTACTGTTGTAACTTGTCTTGTCAATAAATTCGTTACAAAAATAATCTTCATATTCACAGAATTGACGACTATCGACTTACTCATATATAATTAATATATAATAATACCTTGCATTGCTGCTGTTCTCGATGATGGTAGATAGATGTGATTTCGTTGGTTGATGTTGAATAAAAGGGAGCCATATGCCAGCTTGAGTGTGTGGCATCCAAGATGTATTGTTGTGCAAGACCCGTAAAATTTTATAAAACCGTTAGATATTTAAAATAGTTTAGATATTATTTGTCTTCTTCATCTCTTCTTTGTGCGTTGTCTGTACTCGTGGCACTCATAGCGATCGATCTGTATTTGTCTCTTTTGTACTCTGTCTAGTTATAATAAGCTCTGCATCTTGTTATTGTGATATTTGTCGAATTCATGCACTGTGTAACTTCTATCGCATATTTTAGTGATTTAGTATTGCCGAAGACTATTTTTAATTTTGTCCATATTTTTAGGGGCTGAAATATGTAGTGCTCCAAACTATCGAGACTGTTTACTATTCAACAATTGAATTGAATTGCCAGTATGACCTTGGGACAAAACAGAGCAACTGATTGGCCAATATCTATTAATGTCTGCGCGCCGGCATGAAGATGTAGTTTATGTAGATCACTTCACATGAGTTTTGTTAATGAATGACGGTAAGGCAAAACCATTGTGTGATTGGCGTCGTAGGTGAGACTGGATGACTGTAATCGCCCCCTACTCTGAGAATTCCATTTGTGTCTACGAACGGGGAAAGAGAAGTGAATGAGCTGTTGTTGCTCAATATCGAATATTGCGTTAATTGTATGAATTCCTTGCTAAATTCTTGCTCCTGCATTAGTTTTACAATTGTTATTAGAGTGCCTTCCTGTTCGTCTGCAGTGGGGCAAGTTGCATCGAACCCATCATCTCTTTTGAATCTTTTGAAACGTTGTATGTATGCTACAAACCATTGCAAGCGGCGGAAAGAGTTTCCATGATTGATGCTTGACAAGAGATTAGATTCTTTATTGATGGTTGCTACTGCAGAGCCCGATTCCATTGAATCCTTGGCATCGCGTGGCTCTAGTTCGCATTTTCCTAGAGCAGGTTTTAGTGGCCAGATTGTGATAGATCCATGTAAAAAACGGGTCCCATAGAATCAGAAATTGTTATTATTCAACTTCCCTGAAGTCAGGCCTCTTGATGTTAGATCCGCTGGGTTGTCTTGTGATCGGACATGTCGCCTTTGCCTTGGAGATGACCATTGTTGAATTGAAGAGATTCGATTGGCAAGAAATGTATGATAATGTGCTGTGTCAGCAATGAACCAGTCGAGGACTGCTGTGGAATCTGACCAATAAATTATAATATTAATATTGCTCCTTGTTTTAGATTCTGCATTAATTCTACCGCAAGTTTAGCAGCGCAAAAATCTGGTCTAGGCAGCGAAATTTTTTTTGTATCAGCTACTCTAGATTTTTCGCAAATGAATCGTACTATGATGGTATCGACGACATCTGATGATCCTATATGAGCCACTTCTTGGCTGTGATCAATTCCGAAAAATATTAAGCTAGCAGGTCCATCATTCAATGAATCAGCGCGAATTTATGTGCTGATAGGCGCAGGGTTGTTTTACCAAACATTATGTATCTGGCAACTATCACCAGGAGAATTTTACAAAATATACTCTTCGGATGGGTAGTTGATGATGCATCCAAATCTACTCTCACACTAGCTGAACGACAATGTGAAGAACACTACAACCATCATACCCAAAGAGGCACAGATGGCATTTGATTGTATAACTTCCTTTCCAAGGAGACCCTACGCATTTGGGTGAATCAAGGGACATAGCCCTTCAACGGTTCTCCGAGTCGAACGCAAATTAGAAAAAAATCCCGAGCTTTAGAACCAGTATGTCGCGTTTATGAGAGATTATGAATCTCTGGGACATATGGAGAAAGTATCAACTGACACCATCCGAGCTCCGCAATATTACCTGCCGCACCATGCGGTGATAAAACCAGACAGTTCCATAACGGTGACTGGTGCAATGAATCCAAGAGGGTCAAAGAGCCTAGATATGTCAGATAGCGTAGTGCGTTTTGTATCACTTATTGGTTGCCAGATAAGTCTCATTGTCTTGATGCTGTCCTTTCCGAGTTGACTACAGTTTAACGCTAGCTCTTGATCACTAGTTGGAACATTTTTTAACAGATGATGGAACCATGACCAGTTTTCAAACAGTTGACGCATCGTTCTATGCGTTGTATTGTGTTCAACCGTTGACTTGGAGTCATCTTCAGGAACCTTGGGCACAGGTAGAGTGCGTGTGACTGCTTACATATGTCACACGCTTGAGCTAATGTGGTGGCACTTAAGGCGCTGTAGTTGCTATGGTTAGGCATGTTGCTCTTGATTCCCAGCGCTTCGAGTCTTTGGAAATGTATCATCAAAAAGGCCAGGAATTCCTCCAGTGATGGCATTTTAGTTGGGTCCTGGATGGATTGTTCCCATAAAACGTGCGTTAATTTCCTAAGCTGCTGAACTAGGATGAATAGCAGAATTGGATCCAATGATGAAGGCTTAAAATGCACTCTCGCGTTGTATAATGCAGCAATGTGACGTTCGTACCACTCTGGATATTTGATGTAGTTTGCGTTAATAGTCGACACATTGCTGCGTTAACTAAATGTCTCGAGTTTTCGTACCGTTCGTTGAGCACATGCCATGCGGTCACGTAGTTGTCTGCCGATGTGAGATGACAAATGAGAGCTTCTGCTTCTCCTATAAGACTGCATTTCAGGTACCACATTTTTTGGCACTGTGGTATGGGCTGCTTGTCCACCAGTTCCATGAATAAATCTCGGAATTGTCGCCACTGGAGATAATTACCGTCAAATTTTGGTAAGTCCATCTTTTGCAATTGTAATTTTGAAGATGTATTTCTTGGCATGCTTCTATCCACGGCATTGCAGCTGCTCGATTGTTGTCCCATGTCCAAGAGGAGGGCCAATTTGTTGTGAAACTGTTGTTCGCGTTGGAAGAAGTATTCCATATCGTACGTGATGTCTCCAGTTTCACACAGTAGTTTGTGCAGATCTTGTACTATCTGCCAATGTGCCTCTAGATTGCTTGCCTGACGCGTGTGGAAACTGCCTGGGTGTATTGGCTGGTTGGCAAGCAATCGATCAAACATCTTAAAAATGTTAGTGATGAGTTGCCCTTGTCGTTGAACATGTGACAGAACGGGTGGCTAACGGGACTGTTGCTGCTTAGCCCCACATTCAAGTGTTTGTGCTCTTGGCACTGGTGCTGTTGCCTTCGGGAGTATGTTCGATTCAGCGTATTGATAGTGCCTTCCATTTCCTCGCGAAGCTTGTAATATTTGGCATTCACCATTGCGTGTATGTCCTTTGCAAAATATGAGTGAGACGTGTCATCCCCATAGTTTTTCCGGATCACAACGTCAGATTGGTTCATTTGTTGCCATTGATTATCAAGTTCTTGCAGCCTTTTTCCCACGAATTCTAAAATCCTTCGGTCGTGAGCTGTCGGAAGTCATGATGAATAATTGATTAGCTGTAGTCAGCCGATGTCCTCATGAGTTGTAGATGTGCCGTATCCTGTTGATCACTTCGGGGTCACCAAAATGTTTAAGGATCTTTTTCCTTAATTGGTTGCCAGTTCGGTGCTTGTACGAAAATAGCTGATAAATTGTTATATAGTGCTTGCACCAAACAACATAGTATAATCACAAATTGATTAGTTAGGTTGTTATTGCGGTGCTTGTAGCAATATAGCTACTGAGATTGTCATATGGCGCATGAACCACACATATAATTACAATAACAATTCAAATAATTCTACTAATGCTTAAGTCAAAATAAACGGAAATATCATGTTACTTAAAATTAAAGAAATTGAAAATAAATTTTCCCACATAAAAATGCTAGCTTGCAAAATTGTGCATTACGTATGTGTAAATGTAACTAACTACAATTTGATGAGCATATTCGTTCGTGGGGCAGTGGGATCGCTACGCTCGGCATATGCTTAAACAATATTCATATTTTTAACTACATGTTAGCGACTGCAGCCGTAGTGGCAACGCCAAAAACTACTTCGAAACTGTGCTAGTATGCCTGTACAAGTAACTAAATTGAAAAACTTGTAGCACAGAAACGACGGAAAAGACGCAACGCTTCCGTCGTCATATAGATCTATCAGCCTGTTGCCTTGCCTTGCCAAATTGTTTTAGAACCTATTACTAAATAAACTATCTGCTTTTCTTCATGAACATAGCGTAATACCGCAACACCAATTCTGTTTTCGAGAAAAGCACAGCACTATTGAACAAGTGTATCGAATTACAAATGAAATAAGATAAGCTTTTGAACTTGGGGAGATTTGCTCTGTAATATTCCTTGACGTGGCTCAAGCATGATAAGGTGTGGCATTAAGGACTGATGTTGAAAATCAAAAAGTTTCTTCTAAAAAGCTATCATAAAATTCTTGACTCTTGCTTATCCAATACACGTTTCAGTGTAAAAGTAAATCAATTTATTTCCGAAGATTTTCCAATTTCAGCCGGTGTGCCCCAAGGTAGCGTTCTAGGCCCTACATTATATGCAGTATTTACATCTGATAGTCCTATAAGTGAAAGCACACTAATTTTAACATTTGCGGATGATACCGCCATACTTAGTTGAAATAAATGTTAAATAAAGGCGTCGAGGACAATACAAGAGCACTTATTGAGGGTAGAAGAATGGCTGGGAATGTGGCGTATAAAGGTCAATGAGCAAAAAAGCAAGTACGTAACATTATCTTTGAAGGCTGGTACGTGTCCAGATATTTGGCTCAATAATATCGAGATTCCACAAGCTAATGAAGTCACTTACCTCGGCATTCATTTAGACAGGCGCTTAACCTGGCGTACGCGCACCTCATCTAAAATTTTGTATAAGAAGTTGAAGGTCGCCAATCTGCATTGGTTAATTAACTATAAAGCTACCTTAAGTCTGGTTTATAAAATCCTCCTATTAAACCGATATGGTTGTACCGGATTCGACTGTGGGGTAACGCATCCGCTAACATTGCCATAATTCAAAGGTTTCAGTCAACGATGCTTAGGTTAATAATATGCGTAACGATAATATTCACAAAGACCTGAAAATAGCAAGTGTTATCACAGAAATAAAGTCTAGAGACCAGAAATACATAGCAAAACTGAAAAATCACCCGAATCCAGTAACTAAATCCCTCGCAAAAAAAAGATAAGCCGATCCCGCCTGCAGAAAAGAGACTTTCCGGCCTTTTGAAAAGCGAAGCCGAACCGAAATTTAATTTGGGTTAAAATTATTTTTTAGTTACTAGTTTTGAGATTTGATGTACTTATTGTTAGGCTTAATTCAACAACGGTTCTTGTACCGAGTTAATGAGAACTTTGACAACAGGTACGTAATCCTTGGTGCCGTTAAAGATAGACCCAATGTCAACAGCTGTGCTTGTACCGAGTTGATGGTGGATTTGACAACAGGAACATTAACCTTGGTGTCAGAGAAGGAGAAGCAATCAATGCTAAGCGTAAAGACTCACAGTTAACTCTAACTGATTTACTGACTTTTGGCTGTGCCAATCGTGGGTTTTTATTCATTTTTCTCTATACATACATTAAATATAATTTGTCTATACACATGTACTCGTAGATATTTATGAATTTAAAGCATAACCATGAAATGTGCATTATTGACAAATTTGCAAGCTGGTCTTGACTTGAGTTCTTCAGAGTATTGCTCTTGATATCATATTTCATCCAGTGCAATGCCTTCGCTGGTGTAGCATATTATTGGAGTTTTTGTCAACAATGCAAGTTTCATTGTTAAGCTGGCAAGATTTGCTTAACATAAGCCTAATTATATGCAAAAGAAGATGTTATGCATTAAAAGTTTGAATATTAAATAGCCTCCCAAAGAGGTTTGCACTTCAACTGTTAATGCAATTAACATTTCTCCCGCGCGTTAAGCACAGCTCAACCTATCTTAGATTCTCTACTGGATGGTGGCGAGGGCGAGGCTGAAGCACCGTACTTGTTGACGTGATGATTTCTGGTGCATTGACGCTACCTTGAATTCGTATTTTGCATTTGAGCACAGTAATCAAAAGTATCACGGACAGGAACAGTGCGGTATAACTGACCGCATGGTGTGAATAGTCTGGTGGTTGAATTTTGTGCAGTGTCATCAGTTTTCCTTGGCCAGTGCATTGTGAATTTCTGTGAGATACTTCAGTTGTCTTGTGTAAGTGATCGCGTTGATTTTCTGCAATAGTGGGGTAATGAGTGATGCTGTTATCGAACTGGATACGGATTCTTGTCCTTGAATTGAGATTGAATTGTGTTTTAGCACGCATTCTGGCTGAAGTGTCAGTTGTCCTGAGCCTGTCAGTGCCAACGGGATGATTTCTTTTCCGCAGAGTGGCTTGTGACGTTGACAGAATTGCTTAAATCCATTGGTTTTTTCTTCTTCAAGGGTAGCCACGTAATGTTATTGGCCACAGTTTTCAGTTTACAATTTCTTTGAGTGTTGTTGTTAAACAAATTGATTTCGCAAGAACACATCTCTGCCTCATAGCTGTACCGGATTGGCACATTTGAGCATTCGTATTCATTTTGATTGATCAGCTCACATGATGCAAAGTCGTCGGAGCTAATTCGCAGATATAAATCGCGAGCTGCATTTATGGCAAGAATGCATGTATCGATTGCCACCAAAGTGTTGTTGATCCAATTTGGTACCGAAATGAGCATAAAGAGTTCGAATCGGTCATGTTCCACCAGAGGTAATGTAATCTTAAAAACAACCTGGTCCTGAGTGAGTCCTCCCTTTACCTTCATTATTCTATATAGTTGTATTAAGTACTCTTGATTTGCAGGTAGTTGTAATGATGATGGCAGGTGGAGTTTAATTTTGTCAACTACGCTGTGCAATTCCTCGGTAGCTAACAATAGCGGATTGAATTTACCACGGTCGGTGTCTGTGAGGACACCGAGTAAAACTGACTGTGTCCGTTGTAGCTCGGTTGCCATTAGTGTTAGTTGAATTGACAGAGCGTTGAATAGTTGCAAAAACTTCGATTGTTGCAGCTCTTCGTCCTCTCTCTGCAATTGATTCCAAATTTGATTTACTTGTTGGTCAAATTCATTAAATTTTGTCTTAACCACTATCTGATCCTGCTTTATGATGTTGACGGTGGAATCAATGATGGATGTTTGAATCTTCAGCAGATGTAGCAGATTGGACTCGTTTTCTTTGACGTTTAATATTGTCCTTGACATCTTTTTGGAATACTCTGAATCTAATACGCCAAATAGTGAATGTGCAAGGCCTCCAACGAGATTTATTGCCCCTCTCCTGTTGCGACTGCCTCTTAATAGATTGTTATCTACACGCAATTCTGCTTCAAGTCTATCGGGGCTGTCGGTTAGATGACTACAAGTCTGGTTTTGTTTAATCTTCCGGCAGAGTTGATGTAGGCTGCATTGGATGCTGGCACTATTGGATAACATTGATGCTTCTATCCAACAGGGTTTCAAATCGTACTATACGAGCAAGTTCCAATCTGTAGATGATATATCAACTGATCCTATGTTTTGTGAAGCTACTGTTTCTGGACCTATAAAGGTAGTGTCTGCACCCCGTTTTGCTAAAGAGTCTGCCATTTCGTTGCCCTCATGACCCTCATGTCCCGGTACCCACATTAGCGTAACAGAGTTTCTCGCTGCTAGAGTATTGAGAAGTTTAGAGAATTCCCAGACCAGCTTTGATTGGAATGAGAAGTTTATTAATGAGCTGCCTGGCTATCTGAGAGTATGCATATATTGGTGATGCGTGGACCCCTGCGTAGACATTCTCTAGCACATAACTCTAAAGCGTGGACCTCCGCCTGAAAAATGGAAGCAGTTTTTACCCATTGCAATTCCTTTTTGGAAATTTGGCCCTCCAATTCCAGCTCCTGCACTGCCATCTTCCAATTTGGATCTGTATACCACAACTGTGAGTCCTGTTTTATTATTATTTCATTGTTTCTCCAAGCTGAACGGTCACTGATGACCACTTTGAAGTGCTTGGAGAAGTCTAATTTTCTGTTCATTTTGTCGAAGACCATGAGGCACGGAGAATTCCAGACAGTGTCCAGAATCTTTGCGTGCCCCGATAGGTTGCCTTCTTTAAGATGGGCTAGATTAGGTAGCCGTAGGGCCGCGCTGGCCGCCATTCTTTTAACTACAGAGTGAAGAGGACTCAGTGCAGTGATCGTTCCCAAAGATAGTGTGTGCACGTTCTCATTGCTCCCATCACACTCAAACAGGCTATACGAGTACGGTGAATCTTGTTAAGGGTCATCTGAGCTTTTGTTTGGTTTACTTTTGGCCACCATACCAACGAAGCGTATGTAATCATTGGTACTATTATTGTTTTATATGACCACGCCATCATTTTTGGCCGTAGTCCCCATGTTTTACCGTATAACCTCTGGTAAGCGTAGGTTGCTCTTAAGGCTTTAGTAGTTATGTATGATAAGTGGCTTTTCCAGAGAACCCATGTTATGATCAGCCTTTTTATACCTTTCCTGTACATCCCCTCCTCAATTGATCTGAAAGTAGCATTGTCAAAAGCCCCCGTAATATCAACCGATGTACAGAGAGCTATTTTTTTATCTTCAAACGCCTTTTCAATTTTGCTCGTTAAGCTATGTATGTCTATCTCAGTCGATTTGCCTGATTGGTAAGCATATTGTTCAATATGAAGAGGAGAATCTTTAAGATAAGTTTCCCCGATATATTGGTCCAGAATTTTTTCCATAATTTTAGCAGGAATGACGTTAGGCTAATGGGCTGATAGGCTTTTGGCGTGTGGTCCGCCTTTTTGCCTGCTTTCGGTATGAAAGCCACCCTAGCCTTCGTCCAAGGCTTAGCCACTATGCCTAGTTCCAGGCTTATCCTGAAAATGTTTGTTAGCACATGGTCCCAATACATCATCACCTTGCCGAAGTAGGCACGGTTGTATATTATCGATACATGGGCATTTGAATGGTCTTAAAGTGGAGATAGCCCATTTGGTTTTGTTGACGGTGAAGATTCTGCGGGCCAGTGAGAGTTCTCTCCTTGTAGGCATCATGAAACGAGTATTCTCGATGATTTGGCTATCCTCTCCGCTAGTGGCACAGCCTGAAAAGTTAGTGTCCAACAAAAGCGTCTCTTCTAGGCTCTCCGTAAAATTGCCGTCAGGCTTCTTGAGTGTAGAAAGGCTATTTGAGTGATCTTTATTGAGTGATTTCTGGAGTCGGGTAGCTGCTTGGAGGGTTTCAATTTCCTCACAGTACTTTTTCCATGAGTCTCTCTTACATCTTCTCAACTCATTATTATTATCCGTTAAGGCACTTCTTTAGGATGCCCAGTCACCATTAGACTTGGCTCTATTAAAGAGTTGACGGGCTTTTTTGCTCAAAATATTTGGTTCCCCACTCCACAAGGGTACGTCCTAGAACGTTTCTTCACAACTAAATTGCAACTACTTTCAAATGCCTCAATTATTATATTATTTGATTTGTTAACTTCAAGATCTAGTTCCTGAGAGTTACTTATTTTTTCACTAAGGCACGCAATTTTTTGCTCTAAGTAAAAGTTATATATCGACCAGTTGGTCTTCCTAACATTTCTTATATCGAAGGTGCCTCCAATTACATACTCGGGCCGATCCTTTATCTATTGTTTCCTTCAGATTTACCCACAGACCGTCTCCTTATGACTTCGACGTTTGCTCACGATACTGCCATTCTGAGCTGCCATAAAAATCCGATAATTGCGCCGAGAGATCTTAGTGAGCACTTAGAATTAATTGAGTCATGGTTGGCTAACTGACACATTCGCGTAAACGAAAGCAAAAGCTCCGAAGTCACATTTACTCTTCGTAAGGACAATTGCTCTAAGTTTACATTAAATGCTAAATGCTATTCCACAAGCTAATGAAGTAACCTACCTCGGTGTCCATCTCGATCGTAGACTGACTTGGCGCAAGTACATCGTAGCAAAACGTATATGAAATTGAAAGCAGAAGGAATAAATTGGGTACTAAATTAAAAATCAGGACTGCGCCCAGAACACAAAGTTCTATTGAATAATTCAATCATAAAGCAGATATGGATGTATGGAGTCAACTGTGGGGAAATGCTAGCTCATCTAACATTGACTTAATACAACGATCACAATCGAAAATTCTTCGAACTATTCTAAGCTGCCTCTGGTACATTAAAAACGATAAAATCCACAGCGATCTACATATACCACAGCTAAAAAAATTAGGTGCAAATACAAATTCAACCTCCGACATCATCCCAATTACTTGACAAGACAATTACTTCAAACTATAATACAAACACGGTTCTGTAAGCAAAACTGAAATCATTTAATTGAACTGTTCTCATTAGTTTAAATTGTTATAATTAAATATTTAAATAATTTACTTTATAACTCCAATACACTGGTTGCGGGTGAATATTGCTATTAGTTTTAGGATTTGAATAGTTATTGTTAGTCTTATTATAAGAGAATTCAATAAATAAACCAACAATTATAAAAAAAAACCAGTACCGAACTAACCAAGATCAGAAAACCCACTTGGGGAAGATTCAATATAAGCATGTTAGGAACACATCACCAGTTGCGCTCTCAGTTACCCACGAAACGCTGAAAGTTGATACGCCAGAAATACATGCAGGTGAAACACTAATTTCTGGGAATGCAGACTGATAGAGAACACCACAGCAGCGCTCTCTATCACCTGCATCGAGGAATCAGCCACTCAACGGAGCTGCACAGTACGCCAGAACTCTTAAAGGAGCGTGCCCAGCAATGGTACCGCAACAATAACCGGGCATTGGTAGATTGGGTTGGGTCCAAAAATAGCTTTTAAGGGTTCTTCCCACCTGCCCGCTATTTCGAGAAATTGGAGGACAAGATTCGCCAATGACGACAACAATTATGCGAGCCCTTAAGCATTCTGTAGAAGAGCTGCAAAACCTTATGCGGTACACGGGATACTCGGAAGAACAAAAGCTGGATCGCATCTATCGCAACAGCCTCGAGAAATACCAGTGGTATGTGCTGCGAATGGATTTCGCATTAGTGGAGGAGCTCGTTGATATGTTAGAAGACCTGTAGGACATTCTGAGCGAATGAGACACACTGCGAGTATTACCACCACCACCCAGGCCGAAGCATACGCGACCACGGAGGGCACGGAACAGGCAAATCACATCGGCAAATCACGCTCGGGCAGATGGGTGGATAGACATACGCAATGATTGCAGACGGTGTAACCCATCAAGTCATATGGCAAGATATTGCCGCAACGCCCAGGTACTGTTTTGCTGAGAGTGCGATAAGAAAGGCATACGGACAGTTGAATTCTGCAAGAAACAAACGGGAAACGGACGCGGCTGTCGTCGGGAGCGAGGCATGGCGCAGCCCACCAGTCGCCGGCCTCATAAAATCTAAATGCAGTGTATTCTGACGGGCAACGCATTTGTGCCAATGTCACCATAGGCACCCACAATACCACAACACCGTCGACACAGGCGCAACACGAAGTTTTACCGGCGAACAATTTGCCCGCCAGATACGTGCAGCCACGGGTAGGGTGATCCCTACGTACATCAGAGCACATTTGGCTGACTGGCATGCAAAGGATATTTCGGAGGCACTCCTTATGGACATAAAACTCGGGAATCAAACTGGTGAATTAGAACCGCTCATAATGCCAAACTCAACAGATGACCTGCTCCTCGGATTAGACTACATGATATGACAGAGATATTACACAGTTCACGACCATCCGAGGCGGGGCCATCACCGAGGAATAAAAGATCGACGCATTCCTAGCCTCGGAGTTAAGTAAATTCAATGATAAGTCAGGGGTAACCAACATCACCAACCACAATTTGTGATGTGGGATGACATACCCATAAAACAGCGATATTACCCCAGGAACCCAGCGAACAGAACATAATCAAAAAATAAGTGCACGACGTGCTAACAAACGATTGCATACAGCCATCCCACAGTACACATTAGCTCACCAATTGTCCTGGTACGCAAGAAAGATGGGAGCTGGAGGACAATTAATCACTAGATCCATTCCAGACACCTATCCGATACCCCGATTCCAGCACATTCTGAATAGCTTGCGGGAGGCTAATTACATACTCGTATATGTATCTGTATAAGTATACGTATATGCATATGCATATGTATATGTATATTTATATGTATATGTGTATGTATATGTATATGATAATGTATAAATATATATATGTATACGATATGTATACGTATATACATATGTATATGCAGTACAGCAAGGCAGTGGTGAGTGTCCTAGGATCCAGTGCGGAGGTGCGTAAACTCACGCAGGAGACACTGGTGGAGGTAAAGGATCTAGATGAGGTTAAAAATGTTCATGGGGCGCTATGTAAACAGCTGAATGCCTCAGAGAGACCTCCCGTGGGTGCAGTCAGGTCCCTCCGCAAAGCATATAGGGGAACGCAGACTGCGACCATCAGCTTATCGCCCCAGGTAGCCGCAACCCTTGTAAAAATCGGCAGGCTTAGAGTTGGATGGACTTCTTGCCGTGTGCGTGAGAAGGTGACACCAGTGTATGTCGTTTGGTCATACCTCACAGAGTCAGTGGTGGACAGACTTCCCCTGGATGCGCGAGGCAGGCACCCCGTAGTGATTGCTGGAGACTTCAACGCATGAGCAAATGAATGGGGCTGCGCCCGAACAACGCCAAAAAGTCATATCCTCATGGACGCGTTCACGGCACTTGACGTAGTTCTCATGAACACGGGAGAGGCGACATTCGCCAGAGGAGGAGCCAGCTCCGTGATCGACCTTACGTTCCTGAGCAGGAGACTGGTGAGAGGAGCTAAGTGGATTGTGAATCCCATATACGAGTATACTCACAGTGATCACAATGCCATTACGATCGATCTAAAGTTACCGGGGAGAAGGCCCAAGATAGGTCAAAGATGAAGAGGTTGGAGGGCGGATAAACTCGATGACGGCGCCCTTAACGTCATGTTGGAGGACATGAAGTTGGAAAGTGGTGCGGACGAACTGGCAAGTCAGCTGGCAAGCCAGCTAGAGAGTGCATGCGACGCGGCGATGCCCAGAATGGCCAATGGCGGATGTCATAAATCCGTCTACTGGTGGACAGATGAGATCGCTGGCCTGCGTAAGGAATCTCATGCCGCAAGACAAAGACACAAGCGGGCAAGCCAGAGTGTCTGCAGCTACGCCAGGTCTACAAGGAGGCCAAAAGGAGGCTAAAAAAGGCCTTAAAGTCAAGCAAGCGCAGTAGTTTCATCGAACTATGTGCACAGGTTGAAGAAAACCCATGGGGCACATCATATAAGCTTGTGATGAAAAAGCTCCCTTGAAATAGGCAACCAGCCACAAGCTGCCCCAACTTGCTCAGACGTATTGTGGGAGATCTCTTCCCAGCACAGGACTACGTGCCTGGCAAATTCCCCCTCGAGTTGCACGAAGAATTACCCAGTGTGACCACTGACGAGGTGATGCGTGCTGTTGGATGGTTTGGGGACCAGAAGGCACCTGGCCCGGATGGAATACCCAACCAAGTGCTCAAAACGGAAGCTGCGCTACACCCAGAGGCACTGCGGTCTCTTTACGAGGCCTGTCTTAGACAAGGTGTCTTCCTCAAACGGTGGAAAAGGCAGCGGCTGGTCCTGATGCCAAAAGCTGATAAGCCAACGGAAGACCCATCAGCCTATCATCCCCTGTGCCTGCTAGATACGGCAGGGAAGGTCCTGGATCAGATTATTTGCAACCGGATTGACGAGGCTCTAGTGGAGGCTGGAGGACAGGCGCGACGCTAATATGGATTCCGGAAAACAAGATCGACAGTGGACGCCATTGACGACGTCATCGAAATGGCGAAGGCGGCGATACAAGGACGAAGATAGAAGGGGGGCTCAAAGAGTTATTTCCTTGTGGTCACTCTTGATGTCAAGAATGCCCTCAACTCGGCGAGCTGGGCGCGCAAAGCGAGTTCGCTGGCAGAGTTTGGAGTGCCCGTTTACCTAAGACGGATGATTGCCGACCACTTTAACGACAGGATACTGCTATACGAGTCCGAGCGAGGTATGGAAACGCATAAGGTCACCGGAGGGGTTTCCCAGGGTTCTGTACTGGGTCCACTACTCTCGAATGTTATGTATCGTTAGTGATCGCGACGAAACATCTGGAAGAGGTAGTAGCGGAGGCAAATCGCACAGTGGCTGTTGTCGGGAGATGGCTGGCGAATGCAGGACTTAGACTGGCGGAGCAGAGTCGAAAGGTACAGGAGGTCGTGGAGATAAGACTTGGAAACTGCACCATTACCACGATCCCACACTTGAAGTACCTAGGCATGTAGATAGACTCCAGATTAACATTCAAGGAACATTTGAGGCGTGTAGGCAAAAAGGCGGTTCGGATCTGCTCTTCGCTTTGCCGGATAATGCCGAACCTTGGAGGACCGCGGCAGAAGAGACAGCTCATAACAGGTTTAGTCAAATCCGTAATCCTGTATGGGGCGCCCATATGGGCTGATAAGGCGAATGTCATGGCATACGTTCGCACCATAGAGCAGCCTATAGGAGAAGTGCACTTCGAACGATCTGTGCCCATCGCAATGTGTCCACAGACGCCGCGCTGGTGATTGCTGGAATGATCCCTGTGGACCTGCTGGCCAAGGAGTCCAGTGCGGAAGATCGCGTAGTAGCCACCAGGCAGCCCACCATACGGGAGTGGTAAGCCCGATGGGATGCGTCTGAGAAGGGCCGTTGTACGTGGAGACTGATTCCTGACCTCCAACTTTGGATGAGAACTACCACGTCACACAAATGCTGACCGGGCAAGGAGGTTTCCGCGCATATTTGCGCAGATTCCGGCTGGATGAATCCCCCTGTTGTGGAAACTGTGGATGCACGGAGCTAGAGGACACGGAGCATGTTCTTTTCGCATGCCCGCGGTACAGCGGTGCCAGAGCGGTGCTTCAGAGAGTTTGCGGAGAGCCCGTGACCCCTGACAATATCGTGCACCATATGCTAGAGTGCCCCATGAAATGGGAAATAGTCTGTGACGTTTCGGCAGAAATAATGCAAGACCTCCGCCACTTGGAGTTGCGACGACCTTCAGGGAATCCATAGGAGGGATCCTTTGACCATTCTCCTCCCCGAATTAAGTATTGCTTAGCGATTACGTACAGTCGGGGAGACGTCCGTTGGGGTGGTTTTAGTGGGTAAGAGCCCCACACTACTGGCGCGTCGTCCTGTGTCCTGTAGAAGATTTCCACCTCCAGTACAAAAAAAAAAACAACGTATATACATATGTGTATGTATATGTATATGCATATGTATATGTATATATATATGTATATGTATATGCGTATGTACATCTATATGTATATGTATATGTATTTGCATATGTATTACTCGTATATGTATACGTATACGCATATGCATATGTATATGTATATTTATAAGTATATATGTATATGTATATATATATATATATATATATATATATATATTTATATGGATTTGTATATGTATATGTATATTTATATGTACATGTACGAGGTGTGATCAAAAAATAACCGTTATTGTGTGATCAAAAAATAAAGTATTTATTTATTCATCAACAACAATCTTGTCCCCTTCAAAGTAATTCCCCTCAGATATAATATACTTATGCCAGCGTTTTTTCCAATCCTCGAAACACTTCTGAAACGCATTTTTTAGCATCGCCAACAGCTCCTCTTTCGATTTTTCTTTTATCTCCTCAATCGTAGCAAAACGCTTTCCTTTCATCGGTGTCTTCAGTTTTGGAAAGAAGAAAAAGTCAGCGGGGGCCAAGTCCGGTAAATATGGTGGTTGAGGTATGATAACGGTTTTGTTTTTGGCCAAAAAATTACGCACTAGCATCGATGCTGGTGCGTTATCATGGTGCAAAATCCATTCTTGGTTTTTCCTCAAATCTGGGCGTTTCTGACGAATTGCTTCTCGCAAAGGGCGCATAACTTCAAGGTAGTATTCCTTGTTGACCGTACGACCTTGTGGCAAGAATTCATGATGTACCACGCCATTGCAATCAAAGAAAACTGTCAGCAAAACCTTAACGTTCGACCGAACTTCACGTGCTTTTTTCGGTCTTGGCTCATCTGGACGTATGTATATATGTATGTATATGTATATGTATATGCGTATGTATACCTATATGTATATGTATATGTATTTGCATATGTATATGTATATGCATATGTATTTGTATAAGCGTATGTATTTGAATATATTTTCGGCCATATATATGATATGTATATGTACTCGTTTATGTATATTTATATGTATATGTAAATTATTATTATTATTTTTCTTTTTTTATTGGTTCGGAGGTGAAAATCTGCAAACAGACACTGGGCGCTCACGCACCAGTAGTGTGGGTTGGTCAACGGACCCCTCCCTGATTCCCTGAACATCGCCGCCACTCCAAGTGGCGGAGGTCTCGCATAATTGCGGCCGAGGTGTCACATACCACGTCCCATTTCTCCGGGCACTTGAGCTTATAGTGCACGAGGTTGTCCGGTGTCACATGTTCTCCGCAGACTCTTTGCAGCACCGCTCTGGTACCGCTGTATCGTGGACATGAAAAAGGATATGTTCCACGTCCTCGGGCTCCGTGCCTCCACAATTATCGCAGCAGGGGGATTCCTTCAGCCGGAATCTGTGTAGATATGCCCGGAAACGTCCGTACCCGGTCAGCAGCTGTGTGACGTGATAGTTCACCTCGTCATGCGACCTATCCATCCAGCGTCCAGGGATCAACCTCCTCGTCCAATGGCCTTTTTCGGATGTATCCCATCGGGCTTGCCACTCCTGCATGGAGCTTTGCCTAATGCCTGCTACGCGATCTTCCGCACTCAGCTCGTGCGAACTTTCGCCGTAGTATAGGCTCCACGCCTCTTTGGCCAGCAGGTCCAGCGGGATCATACCGGCTATCACTAGCGCGGCGTCTGCAGACACAGTACGGTGTGCTGAGATCGTGCGGAGCGCACATCTCCTATACGCCGCCTCTATGGGGCCAACGTAGGCCTTTACGCTCGACTTCTCAGCCTATATGGGCGCTCCATAGAGGATTATAGATTTCACGACCCCTGAGATGAGCCGTCTTTTCCAGTGCCGAGGCCGTCCGAGATTTGGCATTATCCAGCAGAGCAGGGAACAGGTCCGCGCTACCTTCTCACCTAATCGCCGAAAGTGCTCCTGGAACGTCAGTCTTGCGTCAATCCAGACGCCTAGGTATTTGAGATGTGGGATCGTGGTAATGGTGCAGTCACCAACCCTTATCTCCACCACCTCCTGTACCTTTCGACCTGACACAAGGATAGCCTCCGTTTTGTGCTCTACCGGCTTCAGTCCAACATCCGCCAGCCATCTTCCAGCAGTGGCCACTGTGTGATTGGCCTCTGCTATTATCTCCTCCAGGTGTTTCGCGGTAATCACAAGCGCTATGTCGTCCGCATATCTGATTATTTTAAAGTAATCGGGCACCCGTATGCGGCGAATGCCATCGTACATAACGTTCCAGAGAAGTGGCCCCAGTACAGACCCCTGGGGAACTCCTCCCATTTATGTACATGTAATTGTATATGTGTATGTATATGAATATACATATGTGTATGTATATGTTTATGTATATGAATATGTATATTTATATGTATCTGTATTCTTATATGTACGTGTATATATATATGTATATGTATTCTTATATGTACGTGTATATATATATGTATATGTATATATATATGTGTATGTATATGCATATGTATAAGTATATGTATATATGCTTATTTATTTATATGAAAATGTATATGAATATATATGTAAATGTATATGTACATGCCTATGTTTATTTATATATGTATATGCTTATGTATATGTATATGTATATGTATATGTATATGTATATGTAGCAAGTTTCACTGGAAACTGAATACGTTTGAACTGAAATGACAAATCGTTGGAACTCAAAGGAATTTGGGGAATCAAGCATTCTGTCCCCTTGTAAGTCCCTTTCAAAATTCTTGCCACTATCACATTATTCGACAGCTGCGTCACAATCAGTCGGGTTCCATTACACAGTTTCGGCGCATGAAGATTGCGAAGCATAATAATGACAGATCCAACTTTGAGACGCAAATTATGCGGCGGCATGCCAGGCAAATCCAAAGAATTTAGAAATTCCACTGGAGAATTCACGGCTTCGTCTTCATTTTCTACACGATCGATCGATTTGTATGAACGAAAATCCCCCGGAATTTGACTTTGAATCGTCCAGATTAAGTCATTAACATCGGTATTTTTGGCAGCTAAAATTGGGCGTGGACTCAACCAATCGTTGTTACGATAATTTTGGCCAATGTTCGGATAAACATTCGTGATGAGTTCAGCTTTCGTTGAAGTGAATTGACAAATGGCAGGTGGAATTGATATCAAACCACTGGAAGTATCAACCGGATTTTGCCCATTTCCAATTCTTAGCAGTTCTTTAGAGAAAACTTCTGCGGTGCTATCCTGTTGCAGGAACACTCGCATATTCATAGTCAATCGTATGGTTATCACGTACCGCCACAAATACGATGACTCGAGACATGCGGTCAATTCATCCGCCGCTGTTGATTTCGGAATAACAGGAAGTGTTTGTCGAAAATCGCCTGCTAACAGTATCATTGCGCCACTAAAGCGACGATTAGTATTCCGCAGATCTTTCATTGATCTGTCAAGTGCTTCTATAGACCGTTTGTGAGGCATTCTGCACTCATCCCATACTATCAGTTTACAATTCTTCAACACTTTTGCCATAGCTGATTGCTTTGAAATGTTGCAAACAGGTGTTTCATCGATTTGCATGTTTAACGGAAGTTTCAGTGCCGAATGTGCCGTTCTTCCACCTTCTAGTAGAGTTGCAGCAATCCCAGTAGATGCGAGAGCCAACGCAATGCCATTTTGAGATCGCATTGTTGCTAAAATCAATGATATCAGGAACGTTTTCCCAGTTCCGATGGGCGCATCAAGAAAAAAGAGTCCACCGTTTCCATCATTGACAGCCTTCATCAATTCATCATACGCACTCTTTAGCTGCTCATTCAATAATGGAACATTTCTTTGTACTTGTTGTTCCAAAGTTATTCTGTCGTATGCACGCTCACGTTCCAATTCACGATTCAGTACATCTCTGATTTGACGATTTGGCGCTTGCATATGAATTTCAGTCAATAGTTTGCCACTCATAAGCAAACACAAATCTTCAATCAACACCAATGTTTCATTGTAGATGTCATCGTTCATTTGGAATTCTGAATTCCATGTTGCCACTCGAATACGATGTAAAATGTCTTCGGCAATGTAATTTTTGTACGTATCCCATAAGTGACGCGGATTTGAAGGCTGACATGTCGAAATGATCATCGCGAAAAGTGTGTGAACTTTAGTGGCATGCGAAGTAGCTATCGCATCGTCCATCGTTTGATTCCAGTGATTATCATGTTCCAGCTATTGTAATTGCTGGCATGCTTCTCGAAAAGTTGCACACACCGTACCATTCACAGTACGCAATGACTCAAATGAAGTTGAACCGCGTACATTAATCAATAGCAACCGAAGGTAGAAGCAATCGTCGTTTTTCGTGTGGATTATGTAAATTCGTCCAAATGCATTAATTGAGAACACACCTGGATGTCCATCTACTGGTTGGCCTTGCTTTCTGCGCAACCATTTCTTCGACGATGTATTCCATGTATAATATCGAGGCATTTCCCAATAAAGCAATGTTCTCGCAAACGGATCACTGGCGCAAGCTGAGAAAAAACTCGTCAATGTTGTTGCTGGTGGTGTTTCCGCTCGCTGTACTGCATTCTCTGGGTTGAAATACACTCTTTGGCCATTCTCCACATGAACTGCGAGATGCACAACAGTCGGAAAACGCTCATGAATTACAAAAGAAAATATTCTCCAAAACGCTTCATGGCAGTTCACATATTGACCCATTTGATACTTGCTGATCTCACCTCGTTCAAGGCCAATAACCGCAATGTCGCTTCCTTTGGTGACGTACTTGCAAACGTATTTGATCGATTTCACAGAACTGCAATACTCAACATTGATATGAGTTTTGAATGTCTTAGACAATATTGGCGAATATTGTACGATCCATGTGTTGTCAACTTCGATATTCACTCTAAATTGAATGCTGAATTTTCTGCCATTATTGTCTGATGAGCGACGCCGATAGAGTGAATATCCATCATTTCCAGTTTGCGTTTCCGAAAGAAAAGCACGTGGATACTGTTTCGTGCATTTATTGTCAGACATACAAACCGAAGTGGGATTGTAGTGTCCGCAAGGTCCATGAACCTTATTGGTTCTCACCACTTCGTATAATTCAGGATCTATCGCTGGATCAGGAATTTCCGCAGAAATGATGTTATCAATTTGATCTGGTGTAATCTTGTCCACCATCCAAAGACGAATGTGTGAGTGCGGCAAATCTCTTTTTTGCCACTCAACAGAGTACATCCAGCATCTAACAGCACCATTTATACCTTGCTTCACGATAAAGTCCATCAAATATCGTAGCTGTTGTTTGAAAACTCGTGCTGTGACATCGTGACGATTGCTTGCTTATTGACCGAGATTCAATAATTCCATTATTTGTGGGCATTTTGGATTGCAAGTGAATGTAACAAACAAATCCGGCCGTCCATAACTCCGCACGTATGTCATCGCATCCTGCGAGTACTCGTGCATGTGCCTTGGGCTGCCAATGTATGTTGATGGCAAAATCGTGAGTCGGCCAAGGTTTGTCACATCTTCATCGCTTCGACCGCATCTCGCACGTGAATATACTCTTCAGATCAAAGCTTGGTCTGATTGAAGCGAATAAAATAGAGTCGTTGTGTCTCCATCGTCACGCACACATCAACTGCATACTGTTGAAATAATCGGCGATATCTCAAGAGATGGTTGTCAATTCCTTCGCGAATTATCAATCGATACGCGTAAGAGTTCATTGCACTGACCTTCTTATTTGTATCGACACCTCAAAGTTAACAAAAAATGAACTTACAATCAAGAGTGTTTGTTTTTCTTTTACTAACCATTGGTAGGATTGATCATGTTGTATCTCAAGTGATATCCATTTTCACCACGGCAGAACATAAGCGGATATTGTAGTGAGTCATACGATCGATGAATTTCACTGATTCGCTCTAATGCATCTCCAGCTCGACGTTTAATAACAAAATCACGGGATTCTAAATTATCGCCAACAACAACAATTGATATTTCGTCGGCCGTCGGTGCATTATATTGCCGTTCATGAGTGCCTTCTGGTCGTTTGTCCGCTTTTATGACGATTCTGTGATCATCAGATGGCATCCTTTCTAACGAAGTTTTGAATAATGGAATTAGTTCGTTGTGTTCATGCAACATTTCTTGCAATTGCTGCACAATTTCGCTTTTCGTCGCATTGAAAATTGCACAACGTCGATTCACTTCTTCATTTGAATCTAAAAGGAAATATATTTGGAAATATTTGTGATCTTGATCAGGATACGGCAACAGCGATGCAGCAAGATGATAAATTTGCCCGTGAATCTGTATAGTTGCAGACAAATATGTTAATTTCTGTATTTTATTGGCCAGATAATAAGTGTTAGATTGTTGGTGAACTAACCTTGAATATGGGATTGTAATTATGTTCATTCACAATTTCCATACCAAACGACGTCATTTGAAAACAATCGTTATACATCTTGGAATTTTGTAAAAAATGATTCGAATTTGGTGATTCACCGTAAGCAACGACCGCAATGGCTCTGGTGGAGGAAGTAACTCTGGTAATTTCACTTTTCCGCTTGCGCAACACAATCCGGCCGCTTCTTTTGGAAATTTCAGTGCATCGCAATGCGGGCAAACGACAGACATCGAACCAAATCGAACTGATGCGTGCGCACCGTATTCAATGTCCGGCTCATATCGAAAGGCTGCACGTTCGACATTGAAATTAGGCAATCGTTGTTGCTGCTGGCGTTGTCGGTGAGCAGCCAAACGTTGTTCTCTTGCTTCATGAATTTCCTGAGCACGAACTTGTCTTCTTCTCAATCGTTGTTGCTCATTGTAAGCTTCGTGAGCCTCTTGTGATTGTCGCGCACGATGTTCAATCATTCCGATTCGAGCAGATTCCCTTGCAGTAGCATTTTCCTCTTCCGTACGACGTCCTGTATAATTACGTTGGTCCGTTGTACGTCGGGAACGCCGACCGATATTAGCACGACCTCTTTGTGGCATCGTAACAAATTTCAATCTGTAATTGATCACTTTGTATGAAACACACATAAAGTTTTCACGGAATAATTTTCAATAATTTACCTTTTGAATAGCCGAAATAAAGAAAGCAAACGACCGAAATTGAACGATTCAAATATTTCACAAATAAATTCCAATGGAAATGAGGTTAGGTATTCACAAACAAACGAAAAATAATGAACTCACTTTTTTTGTTTGAAATGTCAATAATTTCACTCAAAAACTGATGATCCACAGATTTAAAATCAAATATTTCGTGAATGTAAACAATTTAATAATTTAATGTAATGAATTTAACTCGAGAAATCAATTAAAATTTGGAAAAATGTCAGAAAGTCAATTGACCAGTGCGGACATGGTTCGAATAAAAAAATCAGAAAGAACAAACAATATACGCAGCTGTCAAAATAAATAAGCGTCTACAGCTCCATCTGTTGAGTTATTGGAGTATCAGTCAGTGCTTACAACACCAATATGAAACTAAATGTGCGCGTGCAACACCACGCACATACAAAAAAAAAAATGAGAGCAAAAAGTGAGATTAGGTTTTTCTAATTTTCGAATTTTCCGACTTTTCCGAATGTTTTGAGATCGATAGATTTGCAAGAAACTATTGGAAAAAAAACTTGAAAGAAAAATTTTGTATGAAAAAAGTCCTTTTTGGAATCTTAAAATTTTCCGATTTTTCTTCAGGAAGAGTATAAGGTTTTTTTTGAAAATTCCATCAAGATTGGTCCAGCCGTTCTCGAGCCTTAGCGTCACTAACAAACAAACATTCATTTTTATATATATAGATATATATATACTTATATATATATATATATATATATATATATATATATATATATATATATATATATATATATATATATTTTTATATATATATATATATATATATATATATATATATATATATATATATATATATATATATATATGTATATATATATATATATATATATATATATATATATATATATATATATATATATATATATATATATATATATATGCTCATAAACATATACATATACATATACATATGCATATAGATATATATATATATATATATTTATTTATTTATATCAGTCTACTCTTACAGACTATGAGTACAGGTTTAATTAAATAATATAAAGTCTTAACCAAAAGCGATTTACATCTATAATAAAATTTAATGAGCTACTGTCTTTATTACAAAGGCGAAGACACTTACTAATGGGTTTTTTTTTTTTTTTTTTTTTTTTGAGGTATAATTAGTTTTATAAAATTTATCAACTAAAAATCTGTTATTTCTAAGAATTCTTGGAGCTTCATACAATGCAAAATTATTTGATAGCTATATACTCGTACGTTTAATTTTACCCGCTAATATATCCACAAACAAAATGGAGTTTACAATTCTCCTATCTTTCAAGGGTTGAAGACCTAAAAGCTTATGTCTACTATCGTAAGAAGGTAATCCTTCCGGCCAATAAATTTCTTTTAGCGCATATCTTCTTATATTCTTTTGGACTTCTTCGCTGCGATTTGAATATTCGTCATAAAATGGGCTCGAGATAATAGAACAGTATTCCATTATGCCCTGAACTTGCGAGACTTAAAGTGCCTTTATGGTTAACTGGTCTTTGAAATTTTGAGTATTTCTTTTAATGAAGCCAAGCATGGAATAGGACTTTGAGAGCATATAATAATAATAAGAGTTGAAACAAAAATTTGAGGTAAAGATGACATCCAAGTCTTTCATCACTTTTTTACGTCCCAACACATAATTATTCAGTCTAAATTCATAAAAAGTAGAGTGTGTTTATCTGGTGTAAGTAACTACACAGCATTTATTGATGTTCAACTTCAAATTCTTCGATTCGCACCATCCATGAAAATTTGATAAGTCATCTTCGAACTTATAACAATCTGATAACTGTGAAATTTCAAGAAACACCTTAACGTAATCAGCGAGACATTTTGAAAATTTAAAACAATGAGGTAAATCATTTATGATAAAAGAGGGCCACTATATGTTCTCAGACAAGGCGTCTATAGCAATGCCAGATAATATAGCACCGATCGTAACGAATAATTTTCTATTGGTTAGGAAACTATTAATATTTTATCAGGTTACCTGAGAAGCCAATTTTCTAAGAAGAATTCTGTGATCAACATTATCAAATGCTTTTGCAAAGTGTATATAGACTACATTTCATTGTTTCTCGTTCTTCAAAACATCAACAATATTTCACGAAATCCAAGTCAAGTTTGTACAGGAGGATTTTCCAGGCAGAAAGGCAATCTGGAATTACGTCGTTTACATAGTTTAATAATTTATTTTGAATAATATGATGGAGTAACTTTTATCAAAATTGCTCTATAGTTCCTTGCGTTACTTCGATCTCCCGATTTAAAAATTGGAACGACTGTGCATCTTGCAGGAAAAATCCCATCTCTTAGACCAAAATTATATAAGACGACGAGTGGTTCAGCTATATGGTCAGCCGAGCTTTTAAAAAATATAGTCTGAAAAACCTCCTTGTTCATAAATGTAACAAGGTTTTAAATCCTCTCCGTCACAACAAATTCATCTAAAGAATCAAGATTTACGGATTTAGAATCTTAAATACTATCCGACGCCATTTTATAATCTTCATATACAGTTTGAAAGAACTTACCAAGGAGATTGCAAGATTCAACTATATTATTAAATTTCTGATCATCTAACTCCAAAGTAAATGGAAAACCATTTGATTTTCTTTTGGAATTTATATATTCCCAAAACGGCGACGGGTTTGCCTTTAGCCTGGGTTCAATCCTTTTGGTTATATAACAAATTGATCAGAGATTCTACTTTATTTCGTATTTGCAAAAACACCAACCGATCAGAATTTAAACCCGTTCTTTTTTTTATTTCATTTATTTATTTATTGTATCTTCTAAGCTTAGACTAACAATAAGTAAGCATATCTTTTTTTTTTTTTCTTTTTTTTTTTTGGGTAGAGAGGGTAAAAATGCCTGCCGCATCATCAAAACTGTCGTCACAGATTTAGTATGTGAGAATTGCACCCACTAAAACATCCCCCTCCCTCGCTGAGAACATCTCCCCACCCTGGAACCCTTTTTATACTTCCTTCAAGGTGGAGATTCTCACTTCGTCCCTATTGGACTCTCAACATTATTCCTGCATCCAGGTCCCGCTTTTTCCGCCGGAGCACATTTTCCACATATTTATCTACGTGGTCCCAGTTTTCTTTGCTGCTTAGCATAACCTCCACAATGTTCTCTGTGGCTAAGGTTTCCCCGATTTCCATTTCAAGCGTGGTGCGCTCTGTTTGCCACCTTGTGCATTTGAAAAAGGTGTGCTCTGCATCATCCACATTGCTGTTGCCGTATATGCACTCAGGCCCTCCAATTTTTCCCATTCGGTGTAGATACTTGCAGAAGTATCCGTGACCAGACAGTAACTGCGTGAGGTAGAAATTTACGGTTCCGGCTGTTCCTCCTATCCAGCTCGCTATGTCGGGTATGAATATCGCTGTCCACCTTCCGCGACTCTCGGCGGCCCATCGTTCCTGCCAATGGTGCACGGTTTGTTGCTTTATATGCTGCACAGTTCCTCTGGTATTCTTACCCATCTTGGCTTCTCGTAGGTGTTTTCGTTCGAGGGCTAAGAGATCGATTGGGATTAAGCAGCTAATTACCAGAATTGCCGGCTCCGATACAGTACGGTACGCTGAAGCTACTCGCAGAGCTGCGGTTCGTTGTACGGACGATAAAACTTTTCTTCGGGCGTGCACCTTTAGCTTGTCAGCCCACAATTCGCTACCATACAACAGAATGGAGTGCGTTGTCATCATCAGAAGCTTCCTCTTGATGGATGTCGGCCCTCCGATGTTTGCCATTAGTCTGCTGAGAGAAGCCGTTACCCGTGCTGCCTTCGTCGCCGCATTTTGCATTTGCGCCCAGTAGGTGAGCTTGGAGTCAAGCTGATTTCCCAGGTACTTTATCACCTTTAGTGTCCTGATGGTCTCGGAGCAAACTCTCAAGTCAATTTCTATTGGAATGTGCTTTCTCGTGAGGAATAGCAGTTCCGTCTTTTCCGTGGCCAACTTCAAGCCATGTGAATCGAGCCACCTCTGGGTTCTGATCATGACCTAGTTCAGCTTTCTTTGGGCGTCCTCCGAGTCGCGTGCGGTGATGACAGCCGCAATGTCGTCTGCGTATCCGACTAGATGAGTGTCATCTGGCATCTCTATGCGCAAAATGCCATCGTAGCTTATATTCCAAAGGTCCGGTCCGAGGATGGACCCTTGGGCTGCCCCTGACGTAGTAAGCATATCTTACCAACTAAATAATTAATAATAATACACTTTGCCAATCCTTAGTGCTTTTTAGTAATCACAATGTTATATGTTAGTTACTGTAATCAATGTTATATTAGTGTTTGGACATGATTAAGGTGTCGATGTTAGTTGTGCTGGTGATTTCGTACGTTTTAGGCGACTTGGAACCCTATTACATGCTAGTATCCTAGCTAGATGATTTGGGTGCTCTTTGATTTTTTGCGCATATTTTAAGCTGGTGTCAAAGATTTCCATTTCTACGAGCTGAATGTTCAGATCTTTGTGAATGTTTGTATTCTTTATAAACCAAGGAGCCCCAGTAATGGTTCTTAGAATTTTGGACTGCGCTCTTTTAATCAGTTCTATGTTAGAGTTGCTTCCGCCGCCCCACAACTGGCTACCGTAAGTCCAAATTGGTTTTATGATGGCTTTGTACAGCAGTGTTTTATATTCTAGGCTCAACCTGGAATTTTTGTGCATGAGCCAGTGTAGGCTGTTTGCTTTCAAAGTCATTTGTTTTTTTTTTTTGGCTTCGATGTGGCGCTTCCATGTCAAACGTGAGTCAAGATGAATTCCTTGGTACTTCACCTCCTTTGCTTGAGGAATAGGAACGTTGTTGAGTTTTATCGCTGGACATGTACCTTTTTTATAGTAAAAGTAATATGCGTACTTTTCGATTCATTTACGTTTATTCGCCAGTCAGCCAACCAATTTGTTACTAGGACCAGATGATCTTCTAAGTCACGGGATGCGATTTTGGAATTTGGATGAATGCTAAGGATAGCTGTGCACCTTGGCACCACAGGATATACTTCTACTTCTTCGGAGGTCGGGTAGATTTAAAACAGAGTAAAAGGGAACCTTAAGTGCAGTACAATGGATATATACTCTGTCTGAGTGCCGCGCTTACTAGATTGTTCCGACAAAAAAAAAAAAAAAAAAGGATAGCTGTATCGTCTGCGAAAGTTGCTGTTGTTAAGTATTTATTGGTAGGCAGATCTGAGGTAAATAATAGATACAACACCGGACCTAGCACGGTTCCTTGTGGTACGCCAGCTTTGATGTCAAAGCATTTAGAGTAACCATTATTGTAACTTACCTTGAACTTTCTGCCCCTCAGATACGATTCCAATATGTTGTGTACTTTTGTGGGCAACAGTTTTTTTTATTTTGTGAATAAGCCCCTCGTGCCAGACTTTGTCAAATGCCTGCGCCACATCTAAAAAGATGGCTGAACAATATTGCTTTTTGTCGAATGCGTTTTTTATCTCGTTCACTATTCGATGAACCTGCCCTATTGCACTATGGTGTTCGCGGAAGCCAAATTGGTGAGTGGGAATAGTGCGTTTTTCGTTTATATGCGGCATCAGTTTTGCGAGAAAAAGCCTTTCTAGGAGTTTTGATAAGATACGCAGAAGGCTAATCGGTCTATTTGATGACGATTGGGAGGGGTCTTTTCCTGGTTTCGGGATCATTGTGATTACTGAAACTTTGCAGGCATTAGGAAAGTATCCTAAGCGCAACAAGCCATTAAATAGTGAAGTAAGTAAGATGGTGGCCATTTGGGGTAACTCCTTGATCATTTTTCCAGTAATTAGGTCGTGTCCTGGAGCTTTGTTAAGAGCAAGGTTACTAATCGCGTTACTTACTTCTTTTGTTTTAAATTTAATAGGCGAGCATGGTGTATCTGGGGGCGTGGGGGTTAGTATTAGGTTATTGGTATTGCGAGGTGGGTTGGGGGTAAAAACATATCTTACGTGTTCGGCGAAAACAGCAGACTTTTCATCATCGCTTCTTGCCCAGTTTCCGTTTTTTGTACGAATCGGAGCAATTCCGCGTGTAGGTGCTTTCATTTCTCTGACAGCTTTCCACAGAGAGTAATTGGTTACGTCCGTCGAAGAAAGGATTTGGATATATTGGTCCAGGCAACGATCTGATTCTAGACGCAAGGCTTTTCTCAAATTTTCACTGGCAATAGATAACTTCCGTTTTAGGAAAGGGGACCTGGATTTTTGCCATTCACGACGCGTCCTCCTTTTTTCAGTAAGGAGAATATCGATTTGGGTTGCGGTTTGTGGGCGCCGGATGCTGTTGCAGTTGTTGTCACGCTTGTCCGCAGAGGGGCGCACAGCTAATCTTAGTGTTGAGGTAAATTGTTCCAGAAATGTTTCAATGTCCTCATCTGTATTCTTCCATAACGAAGTGTTTTATTCTTTGTTTGATTAGGATTCGAGTGCCACCATGGGCTTTACCAGCGAGATGCTTTGTATCATAGAATTTATATCACGGTATGTAAAAGTTGTGTTTATCGGTTAGATGGGTTTCGGATATAAGAAGTATGTCGATTTCATTAGTGAGTAAAAATTTGTTGATTTCTAACTTGTGCTGGCTTACACAGTTTGCATTCCATTGACAGATCTTAAGTATGTTCATTTCGGAGATAGCAGAAGCTGCATGAGCTGGTTTTGGTTTCTCATCATTTCTTATATCATTGTTTGTATGGAGGTCATGAACTGCGTCATGTTATGTGAGCGTTGCTATCATTCCTTCAAAATTATGCAGATTTGAACCAGTCCCGGACTGCTGATCCTTCCCTAACTTAAGTACCTCTGCATACGTCGTCCCTGTGTCGGGGTATGGAATTGACTTCTCTGGTTGTGCAATGGGCGGTATATTTGGACTAGAGTGCGCTTATTCTTTAACTGAGGGTCATTGTTCTTAATTTCCTGGTATACAGGGCAACCTCTGTAGTTGGCAGTATGGTTACGACCACAATTACTGCACTTTCTAGTAGCTCTATCAGTTTTAGTCTTCGTACATTCTGATGTGGTGTGTAAATCACCACAGGCAACACATACACTACGAAGAGTGAAGTAGGACCTTGTGTGCCCAAATTCTTGGCAATTAGAACATTGAACTGGGCCGTTTCGTTTGAGAGGCTCCTCCACAGTAATTCTGCGATGCATAAGATAGCAGAGATTTTAAATGCCATGCACTTCTCCTTTTTTAAGCTTTTGGGTTTCAGGCTCCAATTCTACGCGAAACAATGGCTGAGGGATTCTGTTGGGATTTATTATATTTATAGTAGAGCGGGCAGCGAACCCTGCTTCATGTAGTGCTTCTTTGACTTCAGCAGGGGGAATATCTGATTCAAGTCCCTTTATGACAATGGTCAGGCCTTTGCTACTTTTAAGCTGATAGGTGTCGTAGCTTTTTTTCTCAGTGTCGAAGTTTCTTATAACCGCTCTGTAATTGCTCTCACTATGTATTTGGATTTTTGTGTCCTGGATATTTCCTTTAACAAGAGGGGTGACATGGAAATTTTTAGGACCAATGAGCTCGGTAAGCTTTGCAACTAATTTACTAGAGTTACGTTCTCGTAGGTAAATGGGAGGTGGTTTGAATATAATATTAGGTTTGGGTGCGTCTGCCTCCTCAGCACTTTGAAGTAGTGCGAAGCGATTATTACTAGAGATTAGGCTCTCGCTAATTTTGCTGATTTTAGCGATGTTATTTTTGATTGCACCCGATTTTGGTCTTCGCCTGCGCTTGTTTATAAGGATATACCTATCTAAACCAGTGTGTTGTTCCACTTTTCCCTGCTGGGTTGCTTGAAAAGTTTTTGGTTGACTGGTTTGCATTGATGGTTGGTGTGAGTGCATTTTCAGTGCGCTCAGCCACTGTTGGCGAAATTGTTCTAGCACGATCGGACGAGTGAGAGAGAGACGTGGGTGGAACCTGTTTGTACTCTTTAGTTATCGACGCCGTTGTGCTGGGTGTTGAACGTTGAGCGCTCCAAGAGGGCGCATGCACAGAGAGTGCCAGAGACACTTTTGCACATTGGTTCTGGTTTGAGTGAGAACTGTGTTTAACAAAAACCCGTTCTTTGAAAATTTTTTAAAACTTCATTTTTTTATTTTTCTTATTCGCTAATTTGGCGGCTTTTTTGCCAAATAATTGATTTATTTATTATTTTTTAAATTAATTTTAAAATCGCATTAGAAAATGCTACGCAAATAAAATTATATGCCTCATAAGGGTCCTTAAAAGAATTCAAAATAGGCCAGGTAATGCAATTTAATGACGCATTTAATTTTGTGAAATCACCTTTCCGAAGATTGGTTTTTCAGAAAAGTCCTCTGCTAGTTTATCAAATTTATAAAACTCAAATTTGGTGGTCAATGCTTTGTGATGCATGCTGTTCTTTATTATAGGCGCTATGTTGGTTTTACAAATAGCTCTGAGTTAAATTGTTTCAAACACTCGGTCTAAAATCCTATTCAGATCGTTTTTTACAAAGTTGAGTTGATGAAAATAATTTGACAGAAAATAATTTATTACCATAGATTCAATCTGTTTTGATTTTAAAAGGCGATAATTTAATATCATGAAAAGCCACTGATATATTGCCTAAGTTAAAATCACCGAAAACTATACAGTGCTGATTTGAATCTGAGGAATCTATTATAAAACTTATATTTTTTAAATGAGAAGCATACAAGTCAGTAGGTCTATTTGGTGGTATAAACGATAAAGCAATATGTATTACGTCGTCTTTCGAGATAGTTTATCATTCAGTGACTGCAACTGGACGTTATTACTTTCAAATCTCACCGATATCATATTCATGGAGAGACGTAGCAAGCTGGAACTGAGATATTTTTGTCCTCAGTCCTCCAGCATTTTGAGAATATATAGAGAAGCTAAAGTTTTGTTTTTCTCTATTAGTGTCATTGCATGCAAGCATTGAGGATAAGGACGACAATTTCTTTCTCTCATCACTTGTATTTTTAAAGTAATTAAAAGACTGTCTATTGCTCTCCGATTTATGGAAAACATTTAAATGGACGCACATAAACATTAGCAGGCCACGTATCCGGAAACTACAGCTTTTCATAGAGGCCCATTTTAAAATTTACTCTCTCCAGGGAATTCACTGAAGCATCTTTCTTTACCAGTTTATAGCTTGTGAGAAGATGTTTATCACTCCCAGCATGATTTGAAACATAATCAATAAGTTTATTAATTGTTCCAGAAGGTGCAAATGATGACAAGTGTAGCCACTTCATCCGAACAGCTACGTCGAGTGCAGAGAAATATCAGCTGCAGCTGCGGCGGTGCCAGCAAATGAGGACGCGGGCACGGGCGATGCACCCGCGTTAGTAGCAGAGAGAGTGTCAAAGGTCAATAACGGAGAAACAAGAGCAGCGCATTCATCACTATTATTATTAGGCGAGTGTTTGACCTGTTTATCACTTTCTGTTTTGCAATTTTTATCTAAAAAATTACAAAAGTTTGCTTGTAAAGCTTTGACATCATTAAGTATACAAGTGATTGCAGAAGCAATGTCATTTTCTCATTGTCGTGCTCTGCACGGAATGAAGTTCTGATTGCATTATATAATTTTTTAAATTAAGAGTTCCTTATCAGATTCTAATATTTTAATAAGAGAGAACGCACGCGCACTTTCCGATCTCAATGCAGCAATTTCGATATATACTCGTATACTTTGCAAAATTATTTCAGGCTGAATACACTTTTGTTGCTGTGACAAAACCGGTCTAGGTTGCTGTTGTTGTTTTTGAACATCGGCACTACCTCTTTAACTTTGCACTTGCTGTGATAATTGAGAGTTCAAAGAGCAAAAATGATCATTTTTTGCTGCTTTTTCGACTGGGGCAGCGGATGGAGTTTCGGCGTGTCATCGCACAATCTTTACAGCGAAACTGATTATCAGATGTTTGCAAGTATTTTAGTAATTTTCGTTGCACATAGCATATTGAATATTAGGCTGACCTCGCTCAATCTTTTGACCACATACACAAGTGTTATGAGTCAGAATCAAGCTACCTGTGCGTAGTTGAGTCACAGTACCAACTCCTAATAGACACTAAACATTTGGTGTAGTTAACATTTGTACAATTAAATGAATTATGAAAGCACATATTTTTAGGGTGCACATATTGTAAATAAATAGTATTTATGTATTAATAATTATGTAAACTTTTAGGGTGTCTGCAGTCAAATTGATGAAGGGCATTGGATTTTAGAATGCACCGTCGACAATTGTACATTCAGTAGGTGAGTTGGTTTGACCAACTGACACCAATCAACAGATGGGAAACTGGAACACCAGGTCAGGACTTAGACTGTAAGTGCTCATTGTAAATAGTATATAATAAATATGATTTTAAGAATAAAATCTCTCTGATCTATTATCTGTGAACAAGATAACACCGTGTTTCACTCGCACAAATGATTCGGTTCACATCTACGCCCGCGCCTTCTGGCACCAAAAGGGCGCTCCCCAAAAGTGTTGGCAAAGGCGGACCCCAACACATAGTATTTTTGTTACAATTCCAAATCAAAAGTGTCCAAGTAAATAGAATCGTTTTAATCTCGCACAAAGCAGAAGTATAAATTAAAATTTTCACCAAACAGATTTTAGTATGAAACACTTCCGTATAGTTCGAGCACTCACATGAATGTGTAGATAGACATATAAATCTACATATGCATATATATATACATATCCACATAAATATACATACATACAGGGTGGCCCAAATAAGACCAGTTTGATGTGAAACACAAATAACTTTTTTATTTTTTAACATAATTTATTTTTTCTTTTTGCAGATTATAACTGAACTCTTGGAAATTTAAAATTAATATATACAGTCCACAACAACGCATTAAAATTATCGAATTTTATTATTCTTCTCAACGATCAATTGTTCTGGCGCAGCGAAATTATCGCCGTTTTTTTAACGTAAGATCAGCGCCCACATCAAACGCCCACATAAACAAAACTCTAGGTTGTGGGGCTCCGAAAATCCAAGGGCAATACATCAGCATCAGTCACACTCAATCAGATGTACTTTTTGGTGCGGTGTTATGGCCACAAAAATCATCGGCCCATATTTCTTTGAGAATGAGGATGAAACGCCAGAAACGGTCTCCGGGGCTTCTTACAGAACAATGATCGACAACTTTTTGCGGCCAATGGTGGAGCAACATCCTAATTTGTGGTTTCAATAATATGGAGCCACTGCGCATACTGCTAGGCAAACTATTGACATGCTGCGTGAAATTTTTGGTGAACGCATAATTTCAAGAAATTCAGATTTCCCTTGGCCTCCTCGTTCACCAGATTTAACTGCGCCCGATTTTTTTTATGGGGATATTTAAAAGACAAAGTGTATGGTAACAAACCACAGACACTTGGACAGCTCAAGCAGAATATTCGAGACGAAATACGGCGCCTGCAACCAGAAACATTACGCCGTGTAATGCAAAATGCGCTAAAAAGAGCCAATGCCTGTATCGAGCAAAATAGTGGTAATTTGTCTGATGTCATATTTCACACATAGTCACGTTAAATTTCCATAAAATGTATTTAACATATTAAAATAAATCATTTAAAAAAACCCGTTATTACAAGAGTCACACGTGTTTAACATCACTAGGTCTCATTTTGGCCACCCTGTAAATGCATATACATATACATATAAATATACATAAACATATATGTACATATATATATATATATATATATATATATATATATATATATATATATATATATATATATATATATATATATATATATATATATATATATATATATATATATATATATATATATATATATATATATATATATATATATATATATATATATATATATATATATATATATATATATATATATATATATATATATATATATATATATATATTTATATCTATATAAAAATGGAAGTTTGTATGTCTGAATGTCTGTCCCTTATAGAATCGTAAACTATGCATTTGATCATTTGACAATCTTCAGCAAAGTTGTTGTGGATGAGCCAACGAAGGTTTCTCAATTCGTATCGGTCCAATTGGAAAAATCACCAATTAAAAAGCCATCATTTCTGCTCCGGTTAACACCATTATGACAGTAATAATAATTACAGTCTTCATCCAAGTGTTGTCATTGTAAAAATGGGTAAAATTTGCATATATTGTAGCGACCTCAAATTTAAGAATGAAAAGCCAGGAATGTGCTGCGCCAATGAAAAAGTTAAACTGCCAGAATTACATCCACCAGCCGAACCACTATCAACGTTGCTATCAGGTGTTACACGTGAGTCGAAGCATTTCTTGGAAAACATGCGCAAATACAATTCATGTTTCCAAATGACATCGTTCGGTGCAACGAACATCGTGCGCGAAAATTACATGCCAACATTCAGAGTCCAAAGGCAAATTTATCATCGTGCCGGATCGCTTCTACCATTCCAGGACGCAGATCACAAGTTTCTTCATATTTATTTCATGGTAAACAGTAATGAACAAATTGAACAACGATGTCATTATAATGCGGGCACTAGACGAGAAATCGGGGCTGCGTAACAAGCACTTTTCGATCAACACAATGAATTAGTTCAGATGTTTAAAACCGCCATTTAACGAATGCCAGCCGATGACTACGCACTTGTAATTCGAGCAGACAGAAGACCCATTGGCCAACACGGAAGACAATGCCCCAACAATCAATGAAGTGGCGATCGTGATAGTTGGCGAAGAATTCGAAAAGCGCAACGTAATTCTTCATCGCAGATGTGGTGACGTTCAGCGAGTGTCCGATACTCATCGCTCATACGACGGATTGCAGTATCCGATTCTGTTTTGGCGAGGAGAAGATGGATATCATTTCAACATCAAAATGAGAAATCCACAAACAGACGAGGAAATGGATAAGAAAGTCAGTGCCTTGAATTATTATTCGTATCGATTGATGATTCATCAAGACGCTGAGAACCACATTCTGAAATGTCGACAATTGTTCCAGCACATAACATAACGTTTTTGGAGAGACACGCTGCTGGATGTATTCCATTGAATGGCAGAAAAGAGGATTGCCACATGCACATATTTTGTATTGGTTCATCAACAAAATTTCGCCAGATCAAATTGACCAAATCATCTCAGCAGAAATACCAGATAAGGACATTGATCCAAACTTATTCGACGTCGTTAACAAAAATATGGTTCATGGTCCATGTGGCGCATTCAACAACAATTCACCATGCATGTCTGATTGGAAATGCACGAAACGATTCCCAAGAAAATTGGTTTCTGATACCATCACTGCCAATGACGGATATCCACTGTATCGTCGACGATCAGTTCGGGATGGCGGCAAATCCATCGTCAAGAAAGTACGAAACGTTGATGTCGAAGTCGATAATCGTTGGGTTGTGCCATATTCACCGTTGCTTTCAAAGACCTTCAAAGCACACATAAATGTTGAGTATTGCAATTCAGTGAAGTCCATCAAATACATTTGCAAATATGTCAAAAAAGGAAGCGACATGGCAGTCTTCGGAGTAGGGAATGTGGCCGCACCGCTTGATGAAATTACCCAATACCAACTTGGACGCTACATTAGCAGTAATGAAGCAGTATGGCGCATCTTATCATTTCCAATCCATGAACGACATCCAACAGTAGTACACTTGGCGGTGCATCTCGAGAATGGACAGCGCGTGTACTTCACAGCAGATAATGTACGTGCCAGAGCATTGTTAACACCGGCAACAACTTTAACTGCATTTTACTCATTGTGCCAATATGATATTTTTGCAAAAACTCTATTTTATTCTGACGTACCAAAATTCTACATATAGAATGCATCGGCTAAAAAGTTTCAAAGTCGCAAAAAAGGTAAAGCAGTTGAAGGACATCACAATTTATATTTCAGTGACGCGTTGGGTCGTCTGTACACTGTTCACCCGAACAAAACATAATGCTTCTATCTGCGATTGCTGTTAATCAATGTACGTGGACCGACATCTTTCCAAGATTTAAGAACAGTGAACGGTCAGCTGTGCGCCACTTATCGCCAAGCTTGCCAGGAACTTAATCTTCTTGAGAATGATAAACATTGGGACACTGCACTCGCTGATGCATCGAATACTGCTCGACCACAGCAAATACGCACGTTATTTGCCATATTATTGACAACCTGCTTCCCATCATATCCAAAAGATCTTTGGGAAAAATACAAGGACTACATGAGTGAATATATATTTTACATCGTTTCCGCGCTGCAAATCAAAATCCGGACTTTCAATTCACACTAAACGTGTATAATGAGGCATTGATTTTGATTGAAGATATATGTTTGACAATCGCTAACAAGGCACTGGTGCAACTGGGAATGCCTGCTCCGAACCGACCAGCGAACGATCTTTTCGATCGAGAAACACACTTTGATTCTGACGAACTGGGGACATTTGTTGAAAAAAATTTTCCGCAGAATTATGCATGCAATCAAAGAACAAAGCGGTGGACTGTTTTTCATAGATGCGCCCGGTGGTGCAGGCAAGACTTTTCTTCTTTCACTCATTTTGGCAACCATACGATCACAAAATAATATTGCACTGGCCATTGAATCATCTGGAATTGCGGCAACTCTTTTGGATGGTGGCCGAACAGCGCATTCAGCATTGAAACTGCCATTGAACTTAAAAAACACGGAGGCACCAACATCCAACATCAGCAAAAACTCTGGAATGGCCAAAGTGCTCCAAACGTGTCAAATTATCATATGGGAAGAATGTACAATGTCTCACAAGAAAGCATTGGAAGCGCTTGATCGTACACTGCGACATATGAGAGGAAACGCACAGATCTTCGGTGGCGCACTCATTTTATTGTCTGGTGATTTTCGACAAACACTGCCGGTTATACCACGTTCAACACCCGCTGATGAACTTAATGCATGTCTTAAATCATCAGCTTTATGGCGTCATTTACAGAAATTGACTTTGAATACCAACATGCGTGTACAACTACAACGGGATGCATCGGCTGGACATTTTGCAAAACAATGAATGGATATTGGAAATGGTCGAATGCAAATTGATGAATCTACGCAATGTATCACCTTGCCAGCAAACTTTTGTAAGATCACAGAAAGCATAAACGAATTGGTGCAAAAAACATTCCTAAACATTGCACGGAACTAATAAAATCATAAGTGGCTCAGTAGCGGCCAAAAATATCGATGTCAATACCATCAACTTCAATATTCAGAATGGAATACCCGGCGAAAAGACAATATATAAGTCCATCGATAATGTGGTGAATCAAGATGAAGTTGTCAACTATCCAACTGAATTCTTGAACTCGCTTGATTTGCCAGGTATACCACCGCACGTTCTTACATTGAAAATTGGCGTACGCATCATTCTTCTTCGAAACATAAATCCACCACGACTTTGCAACGGAACCAGACTCTCAGTCAAGAAAATGATGAACAATGTTATCGAGGCAACAATTTTGACTGGAAAATTCAAAGGTGAAGGCGTACTGTAGCCACGTATCCCAATGATCCCAACAGATATGTCATTCGAATTCAAACGTTTGCAGTTCCCGGTGCGACTCGCTTTCGCAATAACTATCAACAAAGCACAAGGACAATCGTTGCAAGTGTGTGGATTAAATTTGGAGAACCCTTACTTCTCACATGGGCAGCTCTATGTTGCTTGCTCACGGTCGGAAAACCTTCTGATTTGATCGTTTACGCACCAGATGGAAAAACAAGAAATATTGTGTATCCCACAACACTTCAATAAATATAAAATTGTAACGAAACGCTGCAATGTCACAATTTTTTCGAAACGAACAAAATCAATAAAATGTATCAAAATGAATTGAATATTTGTATAATGTCTTTCCTTCAAATTTATTTATTTAAACTGCTCATCTGATTTCAAAAATTTTTTGACCAGCTGAATGCTACACCCCCCCTACAATTCAGGGGTAGCTAAGCGCACCGGGTACAGCTAGTATACGAGGTGTGATCAAAAAAGAACCGTTATTGTGTGATCAAAAAATAAAGTATTTATTTATTCATCAACAACTATCTTGTCCCCTTTAAAGTAATTCCCCTCAGATACAATACACTTATGCCAGCATTTTTTTCAATCCTCGAAACACTTCTGAAACACTTTTTTTGGTATCGCCTACAGCTCCTGTTTCGATTTTTCTTTTATCTCCTCAATCGTAGCAAAACGCTTTTCTTTCATCGGTGTCTTCAGTTTTGGAAAGAAGAAAAAGTCAGGGGGGCCAAGTCCGGTGAATACGGTGGTTGAGGCATGATAACGGTTTTGTTTTTGGCCAAAAACAGCTCCTGAGCGATGTCTTGTTGGGGTATTGTCCTTGTTTGACGGGGGACGTCCTTCTGCTGCGCGCGTGTATCTGAAAAGCCTAAATCACTCTTTGTAAAAATCACTACATTACACTTTTAGTTTTAAAATCACACGAGAGATTTATTATTACGAAACCTAATACTTATATACTATTTTTTAAACATCTATCTCAGTCTGTGAACTGACCTTTCTGGTGTTCCAGTTCTGGACCTGCTCATTGGTGTCAGTTGGTCAAGCCAACTGACCCACTTCAAAAGTGGCGACGGTGCATTACGCTGCCCTCGTCGACTCGACTGCGGAACTGTAATACCCTAAAAGCTTACATAGTAATGTTGCACAGATCACATTGACTTAAAACACTTAGACCATAGAAGTATGCCTTATCATAACACAGTTTTAGCACATGCTAATTCAACATAGTGTGGCATCTATTAGGAGTCGGTGCTGTGAGTAAACTACACGTAGATAGTTTGGTTCTAACTCACAACATCCCTCCCCTCTTTCTAAAAGAAGTTAGTGCAACTAACTTCTAATGAAAGTTTACATTTATTTCTGCACTTCAAACAGTCAGTGCATTTTCTTAAATCAGTACATAATTTTTCTTCTTTCTTTTTTTTTTTTAAATCCGCCTTATTTTATACTTTGGGTTCTTTTTATTTCCTTTTTTTCATATTCTTTTCTTTATGTTTTTTTTGTATTTTTGAATCAATTTCTCTTTTTTTCTCTTTTTCTTCTCTTTTTTTTCCTTTGCTATGACTTTTTTTATAGTTTTTTTCCTTTTGTTCTATTTTGTTCTTTTATATTTTTCCCTTTTTCCCGACTCTTTTCTTACTGGCGTACAATACATTTTATTCTCATACTTAAAATCTTACATTCCGCTATGATATTTAAATCTAAAATCTTACGTTATAACCTCCGCTAACTGGTGATCCGGTTGTCGGCTGCCGTTGTCGGTATGGTTGTTGTGTTGCGCCGTTGTTGTGGTTCTCATTGTGGGTATCCCTAACTGGCAGAATATAAACGATCACTGCCAGCGTTATGATCGCGGCGATCCCTCCCTTTGCCAACGAGGAGTGCGATCAAAAATGTACCACTCGGAACGGTTTCCGGACAAAACGACACTCCATTGGCGAGAATGTGCCGCCGTTCAAAGTCTGAGTATACGGTTCGCAGGTGGCTGTCTGGGTGAACGTAGAGTAGACCAAAAATACGTAATCAGCATTAGCGACGTCTTCAACGGAGTTGCAGAAATGATTGCCCTGTATAAGTAAATTGTTCAATTCTCTGAAAATCCGTTTGCTTTCTTTGAATGTGTGTTCATTGGCAATTTCCTGTCTCGTGGAATAACTACAAGGGAGCCTGGTGTCATTCTGCATGCGCCGACTCATTGACTCGTCAGGGCTTGTGTGTTAATATCCAATTGATTTACAGATCCTTGAGAGTTACACTCCAACTCGTTGGTTGCAAATAGCAGGTCATTATCCTCCTCCCCGTTCTTAGCCAAATGCAATACTATGTATTTATCCAGCTCGGCGTTCTGCCAAATAATAATACTATAGCAGAAATCATGTTCAATAGCACGTTTGTGGAGGTAATTTCGTCTGATATACTCAGGAGTATTGTGCGTATTGCGGAGTCCCGGACTATTTACAAAAATGTTAGATTTTGGAACTCGTTCAGCACTTAATTGACAAATAATTAGATTAAAGCACTGAACTACAACCCACAAGATCAGAGTCAACTTGCTGCGCGTTGTTTGCTACCCCGAAATGACATAGCTTGCTCGTTTCGTCTGAGCACCGCTATTATTGATTCCGCTTCCGTTATCTCACACCCTCTCTTACTTCCGTCAGATCCTGCCGTATTTGCTCTTAACTCGCAAAGCTCCGTTGTTTTCTCTTGCAAGTCTTATAGTTTCTTCAGTACTGGCTCCAGATCAGCATCGCGAAACTCCGATATCACCACCCACTCGTCTTTCGAGAACCAAACAATATCCAGTGATTCCAAAATCAGGTCCGTTTCTGCCAAGGGTTCCACCTGCACTTCCGCGGTTTCGCTGCATTTCACTGGAATTCTCAAATAGGCTACCAAGAACACAGCTGCCTTACACATATACCGTAGTAATCGCTATAATAACTTATCTATTAAATATTTCTATTTCTCTAAATATTTAAATAATCATTATGGTTATATTATTGCTACATTATCATTATCACAATATTATCTTCATAAATTGCTAAACCTACAATTGAATGCTATATCATTCAATTCTCCGTCCACTCGTCTTCTCCCCTTACATTCTCGGATTTGCTACCGCATCCCAGAGGAAAAGAGGACTGGACTATGTTTATTGCCATGTAGTGCATTAGTTCCGCTTTGACTAATTTTTCATGCTCTTTTCAATACGTGAGTTATCACTCATTCTAGTTTAGAACCAAATTATTGATCCTCCGACAAAATCAGATTATAAAAAACAATCCCATTTGTGTCAAAACTTTGTCCATTGCATGACTATGTCTTTCATCGCATACAATTACTTTTTATTTAAATTTACTTCTAGCCTGATATGTATATATCCATTAACGATCGTCTCTTCCTAGATCGTACATGGCTACATACATACATTCAAGGCACTATTTTATCAATTAACCTATATCCATATTCCTTTAATATGCCTTTCTTCATTTACCCATACACTACATTCCTAATTAAAAAACAGAAAAAAGATTTGTATATTTACATACAGCCTACTGCAGTATCTGCAAAAATATACATACGTACATACCCATTCCTCTTAACTAGAATACTTACTTCTTTAAATATACAGTCGTACATTCATTCTTTATCTTATACACATATATACATACTCGTATATATACTTACTTCACCAGCAGTTCCGCCGCTTGGCGTTAACGCTCAAGCGTCAAAATTCAGTGCATACACCGCTGTATGTATTTACGTACATATTCGAAGGTTTTTATTATTTACCCACGATTGTTTTATATTTTATTTTTTATTTTTTTTAAAATACGTGCAATGAACCCGTTTATTATTGTAAATCAAAAAAAAATATTTTTCTCTACTGCCTTCATTCGGCAATAGTGTTTAATAAGCAGATTTTCATTACGTCAATTTTCTTGCCCGAGTTTAAGTGGCACACTTTTACTGGCATTGACTCTGACAATCGGCGCTGTGTTATTGGATACACACACGTACTTGTTCATGTTATTATTCTTGTGTTTATACTTGTAAAACACTATTGACACATGAATTAGGTGTGTGGTCTAACGTGGAATAATTTCAACAAATTATTATGTAGCTTTTTATTCTTGCCCTTAATCGTTACGACTGTTGTAACTGGGCTTCGGATCTCTGCTACCATATACGGACCTATCCACACAGGTGAGAATTTGTTTCTCCTGGCTTGATTCCTCATGAGTACCTGATCACCCACGTTCAAAACGACTGGGTTTAGTACCTTATTATAGGCCTCCCTAGCTACTCGTTTAGCACAATCCTGGTTTTCTCTGACCAACTCGTGCGCTCGCTGTAGCTGATACTTTTGTACTTTATTCGGGTCATCAGCATTGTACACTGGCGCACATTTGCGCTTCAGATTTGCTGGAATATTAAAATCAAACTCGTAGAGCGTCCTGAACGGAGTTTGCTTCGTTGATACATGTACCGTATTATTGTGTACATGCATTGCAGTGGTCAACCATTGATCCCAATTCGAGCCGTCCTCTTTTGCAAAACTGCGCAAGTACTTAGCCAGAGGTCGATGACTACGTTCCAATGAGCCATTCGCCTGTGGATGATATGGTGTTATGTGCAACTTCTTGATTCACAGCATTTTACACGTTTCTGAGAATAGTTTCGATACAAAATTGGAACCATTGTCGGTTATCAAAACCTTATGTATGTTGTATCGTGCTATAATTTCATCAAAGAATGCCTTGGCTACCGTACCTGCTTCAGCATCGGGTATAGCCACGCACGCCATATACTTTGAGAAATCATCCTGGAACGTCAAAATGTATATATTTCCCGAAACTGTCTCAGGTAAAATACCTACAATATCCATATGGACTTTATCAAATGGCTGTTTTGGTGTGTCAGTTAACACCATTGGCATCTTTGTCAGCCTTGAACTTTTGTTGGCCTGACATTTTGGACAACTCTTTATATATTTCTTAATGTCCTTGAGCATAGCCTTCCATCCGTATACTCGCCTAATTCTGTCATGGGTCTTCCAGAATCCCTGGTGTCCACCTAGAGGTGAATCATGGAAACCCTTTAACACAGCCTGGATATCCTTTATATCCTCCAGCCATTCCACATTACTGGATGCTTGTTCATTGGCATCGAAACCCGCATTGCTAACATCCCTTGTAGCATCAATTTTGTCTCTTTGCATTATCTCGGCCTTCTCCTTATCTGACCGTGCTTTGGCCCTCGTTTGCACTACTGATACTTTCTGTGCCTGCGGTACTCTGCTGAGTGCGTCCGCATTTAGATTCTTTTTCCCAGGTTTGTATATGATTTCAAAATCATACTCACACAATTTGTGTCTGAACCTGGCTAGCCTAGACGTTTGATCTTTCAAGTTGGCTATGCCTCTCAACGGCTGGTGATCAGTATATATCTTAAATGGGCGTCCTAGCAGATATGCCCTAAAATCCTTCGTAGCCCATACTATGGCTAGAAATTCCTTTTCTATTGTGGAGTATCTTTTCCCCGTATCGCTAAGCGCCCTGGTTGCGAATGCTATTGGTCGGTTATTACCGACTTCCCCTTGTGACAATACTGCCCCTAATGCTTCATTGCTAGCATCAGTGGTCAACAAAAAAGTTTGCTCAAAGTCGGGGTACGCCAAAATTGGTGGCGAACTAATTATTTCCTTTAGCCTCTCGAATGCTTGCTCACATGTCGCTGTCCATTCGAACTTTGCTTCTTTTCGTAGCAACTTATTAATGGGCAAAGCAATTCCGGCTAGTCCTTCCACGAACTTTCTATAATAGTTCACTAGTCCTAGCAATGCTTGCACTTCTTTTCTATTTCTTGGAACCGCTTAATTTCTAACGCATTCCACCTTCTGCGGGTCAGGCAGTGCTCCTGCCTCTGAGCAACGATGGCCTAAATAAACCACCTCTCTCCGCAAAAATTGACACTTCTCCGTGTTCAATTTCAAATTGTGTTCTCGTAATTTCTGGAGCACCTTGCGCAAGCGATGCGAATGCCTTGGTATTGGGAACACCTGCTTGATAGTGGCGTCGTTCAATTTCCTAAAATCAACGACCATTCTCCACTTCTTCTGACCCTGAGCACCTCCCTTCTTTGGCACCAAAATTATTGGTGAATTCCAAGGCGAGATACTCGGCGAAATAATGTTATCCTTTAACATTCCTTCCACTTGCCTATTTACCTCATCTTTGTGAGCCTGTGGCAACCTGTATTGCTTCTGGTTAATCGGTGCTTGATCCACCCTAGTAGGTATTTCATGCTCTACCTCTGGTGTATATGTTAACTGGTCTCCTTCCAGCAAAAATATGTCATGGAATGACATACAAATGGCTTCTATTGATGCCTTCTCTTCTGAATTTACGCTTGGGTCTAACTTTAGTGATCGTAGCACTCTCTCCATTCTCTTTCTTATATCTACCTGCTTAATTTGATTAACCGATCCATAACTCGGTTCCTTAAAACTATCATAACTAGTGAAGTTAGGCCTAAAATCCTTATCCATATAGTAGTCCTCTTCTGACTCATTTAGTACACAAGCGTACACTTTACCCTTATTAACGTGCGTTATGGTCTCTCCCATATATACGCCGTCCGCTAGCTGCTGCTTGTGCAAAACAACAGTCCTAAGTTTCGTGTTTACACGCATAGAAACTACTCTGGTTGACCTTGCGTTCACCACCTCTATACAATTCATAACCCTATTCACGGTTCCTTCCTGCCATGACTTTAATGGGAGAGTAAGGATTCTATTCTTATTATCATCATAAAATGATAACTGTTTTTCTAGCGCATCCAGTATGGTGCGGCCCCAGAGATTGTCGCGGCCAATTATCCCATCGGCCGGGATACCTTCCCTATCCAATTCAACTGCGTGCACTCTAAAACTCATTCCCTGAACTTTACTGTGCCCTATTTTAATTGACCCCAGTGTTCTGATGCAACCTCCGAACGCTCCATTAAGCATTCTTACATCTTGTGGGTTAACAACTAGTCCTTTCCGTAAAACACTAGATTTTACGAGGCTAGTATCCGCCCCTGAATCTACCAAAAGCATTACCTTTCCACTAGCTGCCTCCTTGCAGGGTATCTCGATGAAAGCATCTCCTACCCTGCTCACAACGAAACAACGCCCTTTTGACTCCAAAATGGACGCGTATCCACTTCCTAACTCTTCGCGATATTGAAAAGCCTCTTGCTCCCCCTTCTCCCGGACTGTAGTTTCTACATTACTAGTCCCACGTACTTCCGGCCTTATTATTACTTCCTTCCTTTTGGCTTTCCAGTCTATTGGCCTCGACTGGGCCGCTGGAAGTCTCCCTGGTTCCTCTGTTGGGATTGTCTATCCCTGCTTTCCTCTGCCCGATGTCCCATTCGTCCACATGAGAAGCATCTCAACCCCTGTATGTTATTGCCTATCCTTGGTTCACTTCTAGAATCCCAACTTGGTCGCTGCTGACCACTCCCAGTTTTGAAAGGATTTCTTCCTTGGTTAATTCCTTCCGTTGACTTAACTCGGGGACTACTGAAGTTACCCCTGCTGTCCCTCAAGGGTGGAACCGGGCGCCTCGTAGCTGGCTGCCTTCTACTTTGACCCTATTTAGTGTCTACTTGGCAATGTCTACTTGCCTCATGACTGTAAGTTTGGCACTCCATACAGTAGGGCGTGTTTTTCCGTGTAACGCATTCATCCCTTGTGTGCCCTGGCTTATCACAGAATAAGCAAATGGGTTTCCTTGGCTGGAACCTCCCAACCAGGAATTCCTGGTCTCTTTGTTGCGGAAATTGGCCCATAAATCTACCGACTCCACATCTGTTTTGCTGCTGTACTGTTCCTACCTCTGCAGGAGCATCAGTCCAGCAGATTCCACCTGTTGTCGTTCGCTGTTGTATTGCTGCTTCAAGAGACCGCCTCCACTAGCTCTGCCATACTCCTCGGCGTGAGAGTAAGAGTATAATTAGCTAAATCCCTATTTATCAGGCCTGCCTTGAACACAGAAATCATAGTCCGTTCTACTTGAGCCTTGTATGCTGCAACATTTTCTGGAAACTGCCTGTTGGCTTCCGTCTCAGCAGCGCTCCCCAGAGACTGGAGCCTTCGCCGCCAGGCTCTCAATTCCTCCCCCGGTGTCTGAGTTGATTCCTGAATTTCCCGAACGAGATAGTCATACGACTTTTGTTTTAAATACGTCCTATCCAAAAGTGCATATAATTCTGCCAGGGTGCTTACTGAGCTATGCACCAGTAAATCAAACGGATCACCTGTGGTTCTTTGCCTAATAAACTTTATTAAGTGTTCCCCGTCCGCTTCCGGAACACTCTGTTGCGCAAGCTCACAACCTTCTTTGAAGCGCCGGATCTCAGTTCTCAGATCATACAACTCGACTCCTGAGAACATGGGCACCAACTTCTCCACCGCATGAGCAACTTCCAGAATGCCCATTTTATTCCTTTGTGTTTTCTCAATTGCTGGTAAAACCTTAGCTTTATTAATCTCTTTGGTAGTTTCCAAATTCACTTCTCCCGGATCTGAGAGGTAATTGGCCAGTGACGGACTCAAACTAATTAGTCTTCGATCGTTTGTTCGTACTGGCGAAATATTGTCCCCAGTATCGAGACTTTGCTGCACTGGTACTGCTTCCGGCTCCTCTGGCGGATATCCCTGATTTTCGTTATTTATCGGGCTTCCCGGAGAAAAAGGCTCGACACCGACTTGAGATGCGCCAAACAAAAATTCCGCTTGCTTTTCTTCATTAAGTACTAATTTTGGCTTCACCATGCGGCTTATCCCTTCTGGTGTTAAATATTCCGGCCAACGTACTTCCGGAGGCAATGTCAATACTGTCTGCGTAAATCCAGCTGATGCTGATTTTGATCTCTCCCTATTCAGTGAGGTCCTATTGGTCGCCCGTCCTCCTTTCAATTCCGCACACTCCTTTTCCAACAGCGTTGCTGCTTCCTCTGTTTCCGTCAATCTCTGAGAAAGTTCCTTTACCCTCTTCTCAAGATACTCATTTTGTGCTCTCAAATCTTCTGTTTTCTTATGAAAACTGAATAACTTTTCTTCTGTTCTTCTTTGGATTGCCGTAAAGGCTTGATCCGCTACTTCTAATTGTGACACAGCTCCTCCGGCATTCGCCTGCTTCCACAATTCCTGAGCTTCTTCCCTGCTCGTACTCGCTTCGAACTGGTCAACTATTTTCCCAGTAAACAGTTCTACCTCTGACTGCATTGATTTCAATCTGTTCCTTACTTCCTCGTCTGGCGAAACCAAACTCACTGTTTGTTGCCCTAATTCCTCTAATACAGCACTAAATGTATCTGCCAATTCGTTGACCAGACTATTTATGTAGTCTGCGTAATTTTCTGCAAAATATTTTCCCTTGCCGTACTCAACTGCGTGAGGCAACAACAGTCCGTGATTATTGTTGAACTCTCTCCCCAGATTTTGCAACTGTGTTATTCACTTGCGGTAATACACGTTGTCCTTACGTAACCTGCCGTCTTTCTTAAAATTACGGACCAATTTTTCAATCGCTTCTCCAATTTGCTCCTGCATCAGCAGTAATCCTTGCGCTTCTTTCGTCATATCCCAAATGCCAGAACAGATGGCGTATCCCAATTACAAATAAAAATCCAATAATTGTTAAAACTTGTTCCAATATTTTATTCTATCTTACTTAATGAATCAAAACAGAGTTATTAAAAAAAACATTCCACCGTAAATTCTATCTTTATATACATATTCTGCTATACTTGTTTTCCATTACAAAGTTTCATATCCGCTGTGTACCGGCGTCCATTAAGTATTTCCATCAATGCAAATTGGTCCTTGACTTCCTCACAGATACTCCTTGTTTCTTCACGTGTATCCCCATATCCAATCACCAACTTTAATACTCCCAAAAATACTCCAAATTCGCAAAAACCGAAATTGGATTTACAGCAAAAAAAAAAATGACTTGATTCATTCCCGGAAATTGGAATCCATATTTAATAAAAAAAAACCCTTAACGTATGCCCCACGTAATAATAGCATTTAAATGTTTTCTTCAACATTGCTACGCAAATCGTAGTTTCCGAACTTCAAAAACTTTGATGCAACAACACGTGTTGTCTGCACCTCTTCACCTAATACCATAAACTCAAAATGCCAAATATTTAAATCAATCTTTATTTTGATTTCAAAACAATATAAATTGAATCGTATAAATGTCCCTACCGACAAACAAACACAAATCCCCTATCATAACCGTACGAACCCTATACCGTGGCACGTTCTTTCCGAACCAAACCAACCGGTATACACACGTTCGCAATGCAATAAAGCAAAATCCGTGAATAAACAGACACGTTCCCCATCCCCCGAGAATGCTGAAACAAAATGTGTTAAAAAGTATGAGCCTAATCTCAGTGGAACAACCTTATACAACCTGACCGTAAGTAGAAAGTTTTCTTATTAGATCGACCTATTGTCACCTAACCACTGCGGCTAATCAGCCCCAATGCTGCTTCTTCTGCATGACCGGCGCAAAAGCGCCCACAAGGCCACCGAAGAATCGTCGGCAAAATTTTCTTAAATACTAAGATGTCCTACTATAGACATTCTCACCATTATTTTTCCCGATGACATCCTGGTCCTTTAAATGTTGTAGTAAGATGTCCTTTGATTTTGTTGCAGGATTCTTTCCTGCTACAGGGTACCTTGCCCTGGGATTCCTCCTGTAGGTCCTTAAGACCGGCTGCGCCAAAATGTTGGGGTATTGTCCTTGTTTGACGGGGGACGTCCTTCTGCTGCGCGCGTGTATCTGAAAAGCCTAAATCACTCTTTGTAAAAATCACTACATTACACTTTTAGTTTTAAAATCACACGAGAGATTTATTATTATGAAACCTAATAATTATATACTATTTTTTAAACATCTATCTCAGTCTGTGAACTGACCTTTCTGGTGCTCCAATTCTGCACCTGCTAATTGGTGTCAGTTGGTCAAGCCAACTGACCCACTTCAAAAGTGGCGACGGTGCATTACGCTGCCCTCGTCGACTCGACTGCGGAACTGTAATACCCTAAAAGCTTACATAGTAATGTTGCACAGATCACATTTACTTAAAACACTTAGACCCTAGAAGTATGCCTTATCATAACACAGTTTTAGCACATGCTAATTCAACATAGTGTGGCATCTATTAGGAGTCGGTGCTGTGAGTAAACTACACGTAGGTAGTTTGGTTCTAACTCACAACAGTCCATGCGACGTTGTTTTTGCTCAAAATTTAGCAATTTTGGAACAATCTTCGCTGCCGCACGTTTCATGCCTAAAACATCCGTAAAAATTGCTTGGCATGAGCCGAACGATATGCCAACATCATCAGCAACCTCTCTGATAGTGATTCGACGATTATCCAAACTCATTTTCTTCACTGCGTCAATGTGTTCATCGGTTGTTGACGTGCTCGGGCGACACGGACGAGCATCGTCATTGACATCTTCTCGGCCTACCTTAAACCGGTTATACCACAATTGAACTTGTGTTCTGCTCATAGTAGACTCGCCAAAGGCGACAGCACACCAAAACACGACTAACCTTTTTATCTGTCAAAAACAAACTGACAATCCAAAATGGTTGGTATTGCCAACATATATAACAGACATGTGTACCAACATAAAAAAAAAATGCGAACATCGAACATACGTAACTCACGAAAAGATGAAAATAACGCTTATCTTTTGATCACACCTCGTGTATATATATATATATATATATATATATATATATATATATATATATATATATATATATATATATATATATTCATGTCGCATACGAAGTTGTCGCCGGTCGTTAACGGAAGCAATTAATGTTTGATACCTTTTTATAATCTTTAATTTTTAAATTTTTATAAACTATTAATTTTTCATGTTTGTAATATAAACCTATCGTTTAAATATAATTGCCTTTATCGCTTACATGGGAGCTCAACTGTCCTAGAAATAAAATAACCGTAAAAAAGTAAAACGTGGAAGTAAAACCGTGCTCCAAAAAAAAAAAGTTTAAAGTCAAAATTTATACGTGATCAGCAGAAGTTGTGCTGTGTTCGGAAAATCGGGACTTTAAAGGTCAAACGCGGAACTCGATTTAATGAGTATAGAACAACAAAAAGAGTACATTTTAAGGTCAAGGACAAAGTCAACGCGAGTAGAGGACGACGAAGGTGACGTTTTTTTTAATGCTAAAAATGAAACAACAAAGGAAGGTATTGTGGTGTATCATGAAAGTCATGCATACCATACATATGCCTGCGATTGTTAAAGAACCAAATACACCAGAGAAATGTGTAGTGCACGCGCAGCATGATCGCACACACACTCACTTCACATGCTCAAACCTTTCCGCTATCCCAAAGCAATGCACTTATCATGTGCAATTCGAACCTCAAAGGTCTGCCGTAGGCAAGAATTGCACTTTCATAATTTCTTGCTTGCACATGTAATTTTGATGACACATGGGATATTGGAAATATGGAATGGAAATGAAACACTAATTATAGCAAAATTGAATGGTAGAAATAAGTATAAAAGAGCGTAGTTGTAAGAATACAAATCAGTTCTAAAACACAGCCCAAAATTGTCTGAACTCGAAGGAGCAGACTCAAGTCGCTTCGCTAAAACATTTGGCTGCCTTAAGGCGGCGATACACAAGTGCGCAAGCTCTCGCGCAATCAAAGAATCAAATGAGCCCATCATCTTCGTAGGGAAACATACTGTTAGGCAAACATACTAAATCACTGACTAAAGATATTACAGTATAACTACAGCAAGTACAAATAACGATAACGGAAGCTCAAAGGAGAATAACACAGAAACAACGGCAACAACGAAAAGCAGCAGCGAAATGGCAGAAATGGGCGAATTGATGTGACTTCTCACACTAAAATTTGCAAAGGAAGATGAACAGCAAGCGGCTATGTCGACAGAAAGCATCGACGACGTTATATCCGAATTCGATGGCAGATCACCTACGCGCATAGAGGAATGATTCAACAATTTCGAAAAATGTGCCATAGCGTATAAGCGGACCGAAAGTCAAAAATACGTTTTTGCCAGACGCAAAATGACAAAAACAGCAAAAGTTTTTACCGATGCAGTATATGTCCACGATTACAAATCACTGAAAGAAGAAGTTACAAAAGAGTTTTAACGCGAATTTATAAGCGCGGATATTCACTAGCAGATGCAAGAGAGGAAAAATCAAAACGAAGAAAGTATGCATGAGTACATATTGCATATGCGACGGCTAGGTACGTACGGGAAATTGAACGAAAAATCGGTAATATGCTACATAGTAGATGGAATAAATGAAAGAACGGAAAGCCAATTTTTGTTTTACACCGCGGAAAACTTTACAGAACTTAGGAAACAATTAGAAATTTACGAATCGATGACGCAAAATAAAATGAAACAAAAAGAACAACCCTTTAATAAGGAAAATAACAACAAAAGCACAAAGCGTGCCCATTGCCTTAACTGCGGCTCTACGAAACATGAAAAGAGCGAGTGTAAAGCACCTACAAAATGTTTTCGCTGTAACGGATCGAACCACATTTCGAAAAACTACCTTCAGAATATCAAAGCAACTGAAATAAAAGAAAATAAAGCAAACGAAGTTAATATCGTCAATGTACACGAACGTCGCGAAAAAATGTTAAAGCAGATCAAAATAAACGATGAAAATTTGTTTTGTTTAGTTGGCAGCGGCGCAGAAATATCGGTTATGAATGAAAAAACTGTGAAAAGCATAAACACGGAATTAAGGGAATACGAAAACGGTGTGACAGGCATAGGAAATGTTAAGGTAAAAGCAATCGGCATTTTTGAAGCTGAAATTACTGTCGACAATTTGAAGTGTATGCACAATTTTGTTGTTGTTCCGAACAATGTATCGAAATATGAAGTCATCTTAGGCTTCGATTACATATGCAAATGTACAGCTATGAACATTCAATAATGAAAATTATGATCAACACAGAGAAATTTGAAGCGCCAATAAAACATCAGAAACAAATAGAAGACATTGTCGAACAATACAAACCTAACGAAGATGCAATAACCTCGATAAACATGAAAATTATATTAATCGATGAACGAATTATAAGACATTCACCGAGAAGATTGCCGTTGCCGGAGCTGAAGGCGGTAAGTGACCAGGTGGAAGATTGGCTAAAAACTGGAATAATAAGTCGCGAATAAAAAAGATGGAAGCAAGCGCGTCTGAGTCGATTATCGCGATCTTAACAAGCAGGTACAGAAGGACGTATTTCCAGTTCCATTGATGGAGAGCGCAAGAATATTTGCCACATTGGACCCTGAGAACGCATCTTCCACGTCCCTATAAGCGAAGAGTCCAAAAAATATACAAACATTCATTACCAGAGACGGAGTTTTTGAATTTAACAGAGCACCCTTTGGTTTCTGTAATTCTCCAGCTATATTCTTACGCTTTATAATTGACGTTTTTTGGAAATTAGTTTGTGAAAACATCATGCAGATGTATATGGATGACGTAATTATTTATTCAAAGGATGAAGAAGACGGTATACGCAAGTTACGTGTGGTCTTGCAGGTAGCGGCGCAACATGGACTACGAATAAAATGGAAAAAATGTAAGTTTTTACAAACGGAAGTCGTTTACTTAGGACTAAGGATCAAAAATGGCGGTATGTCTCCGGATGCTGAAAAATGTTTGGCTATAAAGAATTTTCCCGTGCCAAAAACATTAAGAAACTGCAATCACTCCTCGGACTCACAGGATATTTCCGTAAATTTGTAGAAAACTACGCAATAATAACAAAACCGTTGACAGACCTGCTCAAAAAAAAACTCAAAATTCGAAATAGGACAAGCTGAAATAAACGTGATTGAAGAGATAAGAATAAACTCACGAAACAGCCGGTTTTGAGAGTTTTCTCCCCGACAGTACCAATAGAATTACATACTGACGCCTGCAAAGATGGTTTTGGAGCAATTTTACTCCAGAAGTTCGACGAAAAGTTAGACCCGATTAATTTTGGAGTACGCCAAAAGAGAGCAAGCTTCATAGTTTCTATCTGGAGATTAAAGCAGCGTATTTAGCGGTACAAAAACTAAGGCATTATTTGCTCGGAAGGAAACTTAAATTAATAACTGATCAAGCATTTAAAAGCGCTACAAGTAAAAGCGACTTATCACCAGCAATAACAAGATGGATAATTTATCTACAGGACTTCCAATATACGGTTGAACAAAGAAAAGGTACCTCTATGAGACATGTGGACGCTCTGAGCAGAACGCCAGTAAGTATAGCGTTAATTAACGAAGAAATAAGTGCTCGCTTATGTAAAGCACAAGCGACAGACGAACATTTCGTGGCGATCAGAAAAATTTTGGAGCTCACACAATATGAAAACTACGTACTGAAGAATAACGTCTTGTTCAAAAAATGTTGAAATAACCATATGGTAATTGCGCTTTTTTGACACTTCTTATATTTCCTTTGTTATATTTTCTCTCTTCCTGGTTGTGTATAATTAAAGACAGACGTAATGGATTTAACTCTGTGTTATTATTTAATATAATCGGCACCAATTTAACAGGTTATGGGCCCAGAGAAATCGCTATAATGCAAAGGCTTATCGCGTAATTAATAATAAAGAATTATTTTTGTGCTCCGTGCGAATTTTAATATAGATTGTGTTGGATTAGTTTCACCGGTCGCATTCGTTGTAACACGTTTTAGGTTAGCACATGCGTTGTCTAACTACGGATCATCAATCTATTAAAAATGGCGCAAAAAGACTTGACTTCGTGCATTGAAAAAATCCATGGGAGTGAAAATTACCATACGTGGAAATTCGCAATGGAAAGCGTGCTCGAACTTAGTGATTTGCATAAATGTATAACCGAGCCAGTGTCAGAAAAGGATGAAACAAAATTGAGAAAAGCTAAAGCCAAAATCATTCTTCTATGCATTGATGAGTCCATATATGTGCGCATACAAAATGTAACATGTGCGGCGGATATTTGGAGCATCCTAAAGAAATTGTATGAAGATACCGGCTTAACGCGAAAAATCGGGCTTCTGCGTAAACTTATTACAGTGCGTCTCGAGAACTGCGACTCGATGGCTGATTATGTGAATCAATTCATAAGTTCCGCAAACAAGCTAAGTGGAATTGGGTTTGATATAAGCAGTGAGTGGCTTGGAGCAATTATGCTAGCTGGCCTGAGTGAAGAATTCAAACCATTCATAATGGGAATCGAAAGCAGCGGTGTGCCTATAAAAGGTGAAAATATAAAAATGAAATTGCTTGATGGTGACTACGGCAAAATAGGTGAAAGTGCATTTTTTGCGCCTAAAAAGCCGGGGAAAGGCGCGAACAAATCGAAATTTTAGTGCTACAATTGCGGTCGTAAGGGGCATTTTTGGCATAGACTGTAGAGAAAAGAAAAAAGTGCTGACTAACTCGAACAATCGAAGCCATACTGCGTTTAGTGTGCATTTGATTTGGCGAAAAACGCCAAAGTACCATCGAATGGTATATTGACAGTGGAGCCTCTACGCATATGACTCCAAACAAAGATTGGCTAAACAGAGTTAACAACTCTCCAATTAAAGAAATTGTTGTTGCCAATAATGAAAGAATGACAGTAAACGGTGTGGGAAATGCTAATCTACATTTTTGTGAAACAGACATCGAAGTAAAAAACGTTCTATTCGTCCCGAATTTGGCGACGAATTTACTATCGGTTGCTCAAATAGTAGAAAAAGGGAACAGTGTAGTGTTCGATAAAAATGGATGTCGCATAAATAGTGAAAATGGTGAACTCCTTGCGAAAACAAAATGCTCTCTGGGCGTGTACAAATTTGATAGTGAAACGGTGTCGTGCCTGTTATCGAAACAAGACAAAAATATTATGACTTGGCATCGCCGGTGCGGGCATATGAACTATGCAGACTTGTGCAAAATGAAAGACGGTGCGGTGAGCAGTATATTTTTTAGTGGTGACTCGGCAGAATTAACGAAATGCGAGGTCTGTTATAAAGGCAAGCATGCCATTCAAGCACTCGGGCACGCCCGCAAAGAGATTGCTCGACATGATTCACTCCGACCTGCGCGGCCCCATGGAAAATAAATCAATTGGAGGCGCCAGGTACTAAATTACTTTCATCGACGACTACTCGCGGAAAGTGTTCGTGTATCTCCTGAAAGGGAAGGATGAGGTACTTCAGTGCTTTGCGGAATTTAAAATTTTCGTCGAATATCAGACAGGTTCTGGGCCCAGCACGCTTCCACTGCGCCACTATGCGTAATTGGTGCCGATTATATTAAATAATAACACAGAGTTAAATCCATTACGTCTATATTTAATTATACACAACCAGGAAGAGAGAAAATATAACAAAGGAAATATAAGAAGTGTCAAAAAAGCGCAATTACCATATGGTTACAGAATTAGCAGGGATGCCATATTATGGATATTTCAACACCCCCACTTATTGAAGCATTAAAAGAATTACAAAATTATTTAAAGTTCAAATACAAATTCATATATAAAAATTTACGAGTTATTGATTCATTAATTCAATTCAATATGTTATTATTTTAAAATAACTAAATAAAAGTAAATACCGATAGTGGAGAGTTTTTTAATCTTCAATATTGGTTAAACCCATCTCATTAGAGCAAAATACATTTTTGCTAGTAGGCACAGCCTTAGTCAAGCTGTCAGCAATCATGTTTTCTGTTGCAACGTAGCGTATCTTCACAGTCTGATCGATGATTCGCTCCTGAATGAAATGATGACGGACATCGATTTGCTTCGAACGCGCTCTGAAACAGTCCGTTTCAGCTACGGCAATCGCACTTTGGTTGTCACATGGAATCTCAACAGGTCGATCTTCGAGAGCTGGCTCGAAGTCTGGACCAAATTGTCTCAACCAAATGGCCTCTTGAACAGCAGCTGCCATGGCCATGTACTCTGCCTTCATGCTCGATAATGCTACTGTGGCCTGCATTTTGCTGCACCAAGAGATAGCGCCGCCGTATAGAGTGAATACAAAGCCAGTACAGGATCGACGCTTATCAATATCAGATCCCCAATCTGCATCGGAGAAACCACGGAGGTCGTCGCAACTACCATAAAAGAGTTTAAAATTAGTGGTACCTTTTAAGTACCTGAATATACGCTTAACCGCCGCCCAATGAGCTTTTCCGTGTTTATTGTTAAAGCGGCTGGCGTCATTGACCGCAAACGCAATATCTGGCCTAGTCCCTTGAGCCAGATATAAGAGACTGCCAACTGCTTCCTGATAGGCCACATTCGTCAGCTGATCGTCTTCGGTGCACATATTCGCCGACAGTTTTTGATTAGGGTCGCTTGGAGTTGAAGCTGGCTTTGAATTCGCCTTGCCGAATCTTTCGAGGATTTCACGGGTGTATTTCGCCTGGTCTAACCATATAGTATATATATGTCTTCGCGTCGTAGGTAATATGGAGTCCCACACAGCTTTTACAAACGCCAAGATCCTTCATTTTAAATGCATTACAAAGTGCTTTCTTCAGCTTGCTGCGAACGTCTGAATCGTTCCAGAAAATCAATATATCATCCACATAAATCGCCACTATTAGTTGGGAATCAGCACTGTAGAATACGCACGGACCCATTTTGGATTTCAGCAGGCCAAATGATTTCAACGTTTTTTCCAGTTTCAAATTCCATTCACGACCACTCTGTTTCAAGCTGTAAATGGCTTTGTTTAGTTTGCAAACTTGACCGCTTTCAACGCCGCACTTTTTCGGAAGCTCCATATAGATATCCTCTGATAAATCGCTTTGTAAGAAGGCGGTTACCGCGTCCAGCTGGTCGATTTTCAATTTGAGTTTAACCGACAGAGCTCTTAGATATCTTATAGATGTATAGCGCACTACAGGGGAATAAACCTCGTTGTAATCCACTCCATATCGCTGGGAGCATCCCTTAGCGACCAGGCGGGCCTTATACCGAACGATTTCGCCATCATCATTTTGTTTAATATTAAAAACCCATTTGGATTTGATGGCTTTACGCCCGGCAGGCAATGAGGTCAATGTCCAAGTTTTATTTTGGATGTGGGATTCCATTTCACACTCCATAGCAGCTTTCCATTTGTCGTAATCAGAACGAAGGACCACGTTTTCAAATGTAACTGGGTCGACCTCAGGGGCGTTGATTTCCGCAAGATGAGACACATACCCTTGGCTGGCGAAGTCACGCGGCACAGGAGCACGCTGAGTTTTTCTTACAGCTTGCGATGGCGAATTTTCTGCTTTAAGTGTATGTGCTTCACTTATTGAGTCGTCAAAAACTTCATAATCAATAATTGCGTCAGCCGGAGGTTTATTTCTGATTTCAATGGTATCGGGAGGCTTAGTTTCCATATTCCCCACTGAATCGTCACCTTCGTTGATATTACAAGTGATGCGGTCAACTATCTTTGCAGATGTTTCCATAAATACCTCATTTCGGCTCGTTACAATCTTCTTGGTGGCGGGATCGATACACCGATATCCCTTGCTTGTGTCACTGTATCCAACAAATATCAATTTTGTGGATTTCGGGTCCCACTTTCGCCTACGTTGCTTTGGTAGATGGTCCATTACTGGAGATCCAAAAATGCGGATGTCAGTTACGTTGACGTTGGTACCAGTCCAAATTCCTTCTGTCACGCCATTCGTGAGCGATGAACAGGCAGACCTATTGATAATATAGGCGGCCGTGTGAATAGCCTCACCCCGATAGCATTTGCTTAATCTGGCGTCGAAAATCATGCATTTGGCCCGTTGCACGATAGTGCGGTTCATTCTTTCCGCAACCCCATTTTGTTCGGGCGTATACGGACTTGAAGTTTGATGAAATATACCTGATTTTCGGCAAAATCTTTCAAATTGCTCGCGAAACTAAGCCCGATACCATTGAAATCAGAATTAAACCTAAGGCTGATGCAATTTTTGATGATGAAGTTTTTGACGACTCAATAAGTGACGCACATACACTTAAAGCAGAAAATTCGCCATCGCAAGCTGTAAGAAAAACTCAGCGTGCTCCTGTGCCGCGTGACTTCGCCAGCCAAGGGTATGTGTCTCATTTTGCGGAAATCAATGCCCCTGCCGAATTCTTTATATAAAACTTTCATAAAAATATATTTTTACATTTAATTTCACTAATATTATAATTTTTTCTTAATTATAAAAATTATAATTAATAACTCTTTTAATATCGAGAAAAATATATAATTTATATGTTTTATTTAATAAACCAATACACAAGGTACAATAAAATAAATTTTCTTTAAATAAAAAAATTTTGCAAAATATTTAATTTTTTTTATACAATACATCATTAACTATAATTAAAATTATTTATTCATTAAATTTTATTAAAAAAATTATTAATAAAATTATTTTAAATAAAATAAATTTTTAAATAAAAAAAATTTATAAATAAAATCTAATCAATTTATAATGAATTGCACATAAATCTTTTCAATGTAAAAGACTAATAAATACTTTCTCTCAAGTTTTAAATTGTTATTCTAGATACATCTTCCGATACATCTACTATTACGACTTATCTTATTTTAATAATAAGAGTGACGGGCAATATGTACATATTTTAGAGCTAAAATCAATATATTTATCTTTATAAATTTACTATCAAATCCGCTTTTAATAATTTTTTCATAATTACGAGTATATCCATATAAATATTTTTATTGAAACTTATTTTTACGTAATCATCAACTACACCTTGATCTGATAAAAATTTTTATAAAAATTTTATAAAATTAATGTTCTTTTAAAATTTTCTTATAATGGCGGTATATAAATTGCTTAACTAAATTAAGTAAGGTACAATGTGGACTTATAAAACAGGTTCCTCTGAATAGACTAAAATACCGCCAAATTTTTTATGTTTCAAGATCATAACTATTACTACTTAAATAAAATATATACATTTTTAATAATAGGGTATCTGTTGAAGTTAGCTCTTTGGTACATAAACCAAGAACTTTTTGTAATGTTATAGGTCACTTAAAACCGTATAACTTTAATAGAGAACACTTAGGCAGTTAAGGTGATTCTGATTCTTTATTGGAATTGTACAATTATTTATATCAATTTTATGCCGATTATGACAAATAGGTTAAAATATAAATGTGACGGACAAAACTGCACCGTTGTCAATAATCAAACACGAGCCAACATCATTATATCATTCCCATACATAATTTAGAGCACCAAGCGAAATATGATCGCCCAAGTCAATGCACTGGGCAGCTACTTTGAAGGGAAATGAGCTCAACAAGCAAGTGTTGGCTTGAAAATATGAAATTTTGGTTTTGCGTGTGCTGGTTTTTGTCAATGGTGCATTTTCGCTGTACTGGTAAAAAATAAACATAAAGTGCAATTGTTGATCTGTTCAGTGTGACTGAACATTCTGTCATTGAGTAGTTGCTCAATTTTGGATTATATGTGAACAGTGAAAGATGATTCATTTGTTTGCTGTCGCTGACATGGTTGAGGTTTGGGGATAGTCGGAGCAATGCGTTACATTTTAATTTCAGTATTATGATGAGAAGAAACGTGGAAATGATGAGTGCGGATTAGCTTACCGCATGATGATGCTCGCTGTTGGACTGTATTAACTTTGGTAGATTGGTGAAGTCTTCACTTGCCAGTTGGTTTTGGAGTATGGTGAGTAGTTCCAATTTGGTGTCAAATTTGGTGTATGTTGTATTGAAAATCCTTTTTATTTCCTCAGATGTATTGATGTTTTGGATGACCGACAATCTGGCGTATGATGTATGCATGGTGCTAGACGAGGTATGGAAGCCTTAAATGGTGACTAGGTTTCCCTTAATTACACAGTTAAGCTTCATTATTAATATGCCGGATCCTGATAGTATTAATTGCGTCAGATTTGTGCCACAGACTGCTGATATTTCATAGTCTGACGTAGTTGAAAATATCCATTGATTTCTGTGATGCATTTGTATCCATGCCAGGGTTCCTTGAAGTTGTGTCAGTCTGCATTGCGTAGTATTCTTGTCGTTGAACATGTGAATTTCGCAGGAATATATGGACGATTCCTTTCCAAATATGGGTTCCTTGTTTTCGCAGATGTAGGTGTCTTCCTTAGATTTAAAACATACTCTCAGATCGGTTGCACGCAGTGGAATGTACTCATCTCGATGCGCATTTACTGCTAAGAATTGTGCATCGGTTGCAATAGTGATCATAGTTTGGTTTTGACCAAAGGATTTGGGATGATATTAAAAATATCAAAGGATTGTTGGTCGATTAAGGGCAGCTTAATTTCGAAGATGACCGCATTCTTGGTTATTGCTCCTTCCGCCTTTATGATTTTGTAGAACTTCACCATATTATCTTGTTTTATGGACAGAAGTCGTGATGGAGGAAAATGGGCCTTAATAATGTTGATTTCATTCTTCAGTTGTTGAGGCGTGATTAGCAACGGACTGATTTTCCCATGATGGGTGTCAGTGAGTACACTTATTACTTCTACCTGTTCCCGCTGTAAATTTATAGCCATCAGTGTTAATTGGTTTGACAGTGATGCAAAGAGTTGGGAGAATTTGATTTGTTCTCCTTCAATTTCCATTTGTTTATTCTGCTGCAGATCTACGATATTTGATTTTGTTGTAAGCGCATTGTGTTTGAAGACATTTATGGCGGGTTTTTAAGAAGCCTTACATTATGAGCTTCGTCTGTCTTAACGTTGTTGATTATTTCCGACATCAGTTCCGTATAGTCAAAACAGTTCCATATAGCCAGCACACCGGACAAGGTACGAGCGACATTTCCAGCGATATTTAGGGCTGCTCTCTTTTGACGACTAGTCGATAGCAGAGCCCTGTCCTGAGTAAGCTCCTTTGTTGTGTCGTCAAAATTCTTAATCAGGACGTCGCAGGCAGTATCTTCTTGTAGCCTTGAGCACAGACGTTGAAGGGCAGCTACCCCAGACGAGAATATTTTCATTTCTTCCCAGAATGGATTTAAATCGTAGTAGACCACAGATTTCCATTCTGCTGTGACAATCCTTGTGATGCCAATTCCTTCAAAGTATATTCCCGGATTTGTACCAAAAATTTGAACCTGAATAGTATTGCCCAGTACTGCAGGTAGTAACAGTAGGGATAGAAGGACTGTTACGAGAATGGTATCGTTAGTTGGTTTCCCTCGCTTTCTGGGTATGTCATTTAAACTATCCATGTTTGAAAATAACTGTTGTTGGTCAGGCTGCGCATCATGTAATGAATCTCGATTTATGTCTGGGCATTCATAAACTTTCTCACTAAACAGTGGTGCAAATCTGTGAATCGGACGTTACCACACACCTGTTGATGTTTTTACATCTACCACTCGCACCATTCCGTCGTTTCCCTTGTAGAATCGTTGTATTCTTCCAAGTGATAATAACCATTTGTCCTTTGCGGATATTTTGTGATTGGTCCTTCCACTTATGCTTTTGCTGTAGATGATTGAGGTATTCACGGGACCAACGATCCCAGAATTCATGCCTGAATTGCTTGGCGTGCTTCTGTCAATTTGTGCAGTCAATGGTTCTCCAATAAGAAAATGTCCCGATGTTAATACTGTTAAATCGTTTGGATATGTTGATATTGGAGTTAACGGTCGAGAGTTAAGGATTGCTTCTATTTCGATAACTACGGTTTCAAGCTCTTCATACTTGAGCGAGGCAATAGATGTTTCGCTTATTTGACCGTAGCCTCCCATAAGCCCCCAAAGTGTGGCGCTCTAGGGGGTATGAATTTGAAATTTATTCCACGATCACTGCAAGTTTTAATGATTTTCTCCCGAGAGTCGTTGGCAAAAATGGAGTCGTTTAGATTTTCTAGTTTGTTTTTAGATCCGACAAAATTGGTTTCATTGTCCGAGTATATGGTAGCACACCGACCGCGACGAGACGTAAAACGTTTTAGTGATCCAATGAAGGCTTCGGTAGTTAAATCGTTGACTACGTCTAAATGAACTGCCTTTCAAGCGAAGCAGCAGAAGACGGCGATGTGAACTTTGTGTGGTGTTTTTCCACTGATTTTGTAGTATACCTAGAAGGGTACACAATAATCGACACCGGTGTTGACGAATGGTCGTGCTTGCGTGGCTCTGGTTGAAGGCAGGTTTCCCATCACTTGCTTGTAAAGCTTCGGCCTGGCTCTGGTGCAGCGAATGCATTTTTGCACAATATTTCGTGCTATTGTCTTTCCTTTTATCACCCAAAATCGCTGCATAGATGCTGCTAGCAGAGTCTGTGGACCACAATGCAAATTATTCTCATGTATCATAATAAAGTGGTAAACATTTTTTGTTGGCTAGCCTTTATCGGCAAGCCACAAACAATTAATTAAATCGCACACAAAAATTTCAAATTAGTGGTTCCAAACAAAAAACAACAACAAAAGCAAGAAATAAACATAAACAAAAACAATTTACATGAGCATTCGACACTCACCGCCACAAGCGAGAGATCGATGTCTCACCCGCGCGTGTCCCCCGCATGCACCAATAGACAGTAATCAACAAATCAATTTAAACCGAACGGAGATGATCTCTCACAATAGTTCAGCACCTGCGCAATTAACACCAGTAATTCAGCAAACGGTAAGCACTGAGCACGCTCTAACTTCTAAGCTACACCTCCACACCAATAAATCTAATAAACAAGCAGAAGCAAAACAACATTGTTCTTTGCACAACAAAAAAAAAAAAAGACTCGGCTGCGCTAAATATGCCAGCAAACTTACAGCTCTCTTGGAGTGGACAATGTGCCTCTTCTAATTCACCAGCATCTCCTTCAACACAAATCAAAACCAACAAAGGTTCTGCTATGAGTATATAAGCAACAACAAGTTACCAATGTTGCAAATAAAACTATAGAAACACAGTGTGCAAAACCAAACATAAGCACACAAAAAGGTATTGATCGATACATAACAATAAAACGAAAACGCAGCCCACTTGCCAAGGCAGAAAAGAATAAACTTGTTAAAACTAATACAGATACCCTAAACAACAACCGTTTTGCTCTATTAAGCGATAGTGCCGAGTCTGAACCAACTTAAAGTATTGCATTCAAACCACCACCAATTTACTTGCGGGAACGTAGTTCCAACTTATTAATAGACAGTGTTGTCAGCTTGATTGGTAAAAATAATTTTCATGTGGTCCCGCAGTTGAAGGGTAAAATACAAGAAACAAAAATTCAAATTTATTTGGAAAAAAATTATCGCGCAGTTGTTTCTTTCCTTTAAAATGAAAAGAAAAATTACTACACGTATCAGATTAAGAGTAGCAAAGGGTTGACAGTTATTATTAAAGGTATAGAACCTGAAGCAGCCCTATAGAGCGAAAAGATGCACTCCAAGAGACTGGATTCACAGCAAAATCTGTGTTTAATATAAGGAATAGGGAAAAAATTCCGCAACCACTCTTTAGAATAGAACTAGAACCAGGGAATATGAAATTAAAACAAAATGAAACCCACTCCATTTACAACCTACGATATTTAGTGCATCGTAGAATAATAGTCGAGGAGCCTCACAAACGAAAAGGCCCAATACAATGCACAAACTGTCAGGAGTATGGTCATTCGAAATCGTACTGCACCCTACGTACTGTATGCGTTACGTGCGGCGACTTCCATCCATCAAAGGAATGCAAGCTGAACAAAAGTGAGAAGGATTCAAAAACTCATGCCTATCTCAGAAACCCATTTAACTGTAAAATATAACTTCAAACTAGCAGGCTATAATTTTTACTCAACAAACCACCCACAAGGAAAAGGTTATGGTGGTACGGGAATTATAGTTAAGACTCGATTAAAGCATTACTTTCTGGAATCCTATGCAAAAAAAAAACATCCATTCTACTTCCATCTCTTTACAGTGTACCCAATAGTAATTTCATCAATCTATTGTCCTCCTAGGTTTCCAATTTCCAACTGATTTTGTTTCTTTCTTTAAATCGCTCGGTAACATATTCCTCTCTGCCGGAGACTTCAATTCTAAACATACCTACTGAGGCTCACGGTTAATCAACCCTAAAGGGAGGCAATTGTTTAATGCGCTGATAGACTCTCGGAGTGGTCTAGACTTTGTATCATCTGGAAAACCTACATACTGGCCAACTGATCAAAGAAACATTCCCGATCTTATTGAATTTGGCATAACTAAAAATATTGAAAGGTGTTTCTTGGAAACCGAGCCCTATTTCGACTTATCATCCGATCACTCACCGGTGATAATATAATTTAAAAAAAGATCAGAGTTCATTGAAAAAACAATAAAACTGACCTCCAAGAAAACAAACTGACTCAAATATCGCAAATATATTAGTACCCACGTGTGCGTTAAAACAAAACTTAAGAGTGGAGAGGACATTGAATCAGCGACGCAGGCTCTAGGATCAATAATAAAAGCAGCTGCTATTAGTGCCACACCCGGACAAAACTCAACTAAATTTAACGCGAGGCATACTACGTCACACTATGTGGAATGCCTCGTTAGAGAAAAGAGGAGATTAAGGCGTGAATGGCAAAAATACAGATCTCAAGCACTAAGAGTAAAATTAAAGTCATTACAAAATCAGCTGAAAAACACTCTACGGGAGGAAGAGGAAGAAAGTCTTGAAGATTTGGCTCCTCTTAAAGTTACCAATTACTCACTCTGGAGAGCGACAATAATGGTTAAAACACCGAAGGATAGTGAATCGCCTCTAAGACAAAGCGATGGAACTTGGGCAAAAACAGAAGAAGAAAAATGCAACTTTTTTGCAGCACATCTGAGGTCAGTATTTCAACCTAACCCGCCGACCTGCAACAACACTAGCTTTCAGAATTTTTCAATTACTAAGTCAGCAGTACCAATTCATTTCAAACCAAAGGAAGTTATACGCCTTTGTATAACTTCCTTTGGTTTGGTTTGGTTTGGTTTGGTATGTCTAAACCCAAAAAAGGCACCTGGTTGTGACTTAATTACCAATACAATGGTAAGTGAATTGCCGCAAATAGCTCTGATACATCTCACACACATTTTTAACGCAATACTCCGTCTGGGCTACATCCCTACAACATGGAAAACATCGGAAATAATAATGATTCCAAAAGCCGGAAATGACCCTACTCAGGTATCTTCTTATCGGCCCATAAGTCTCCTGCCAACGCTCTCTAAAATGCTCGAACGCTTACTGCTGGAAAAACTAGCACCAAAGCTCAATTTAATCATTCCTCAACACCAATTTGGTTTCCGGAAACATCATGGAACTATTGAGCAGGTGCACCGTATTGCCTCTGAAATAAGGCGAGCATTTGAACAAAGGATGTACTGCTCCGGAATATGTCCAGACGTCGCACAAGCTGTTGACAAAGTCTGGCCCGAAGGACTCATATATAAAATTAAAAAACTTTTGCCAAAAAGTTCGCATAAGCTTCTGGAGTCATATTTAACAAATCGCAAATTTATGGTTAAATATAAAGAATTTGTAACGCCAGACTTTAATATATTGGCTGGAGTACTACAAGGTAGTGTGCTTGGACTTATGCTTTACACTCTGTACACTTCCGATCTGCCAACGGATAAAAACCTCGTTACCTCGACTTTCGCGGACGACACAGCTATCCTGAGCTCTCACCTAAATCCACGGTTAGCCTCCCAGGATTTAGAGGAACACTTTAAAAAAATAGAAAGTTGGCGCATCAATGTAAATGAGCAAAAAAATGTACATGTGACATTTACTCTTAAACCCAGTTCTTGTCCGGCAGTCTCCTTAAATGGCATTATAATCCCGCAAGCAACAGAGATTAAATACTTAGGAGTGCATTTCGACCGACGGCTCACCTGGAAAAAACATACAGAAGCCAAAAAAATGCAAATGAAACTCAAGGCAAGTTCCTTGTATTGGCTTACCAACCGAAAATCAAAACTGCGATTGGAGTATAAAGTACTTATATACAAGGCTATAATTAAACCGATTTGGACTTATGGTCTTCAGATATGGGGCAATACTAGTGCATCAAACTTGAAAATAATTCAAAGGGCTCAATCGAAAATTCTGAGAACGATCAGCGGCGCTCCATGGTTCGTCAGAAACGAAAATATTCACCGCGACCTTAATATAGCACCCGTTGAAGAAGAACTAGCAGTTTTAAAAACAAAATACCAATCCAAACTTCAGTGTCATCCTAACGAACTAGCAAGGAATCTGCTTCACAGAATGAATACATCTCGTCTTAAAAGGCCACTTTTTTCTTTATATTTATATTTTTATTTTTATTTTTTCTACATAATTTACATAATACTTAAACTAAAATTGCTCTAAGCACTGGCGCGGAGCATCAATTTATTTATTAGTTGTAAGCTTTGTAAAATTATTGTTGGTTTCGGTTGAAAAGAAGCAATAAATAAATCCATGTTGAATTTAAAAAAAAAAAAATGTATCATGGCAAGTATAATTTTGGAAATTGGGTCATTGTATGGAAGCAGCATTGGGTGTTTAGCATCATATGATAAAGTTGATGCAGCTAATCGCCCACCAACTAGTAGAACGCCATTGTCGTCTATGAAAGGGGATGAGCTGCTGAGTGGGCTGGCTCTGTCGATTCCATTGTGGTTTCTGAATTGTTTGATTTCATGCTTGTATGGTTCTTACTATGATCATTAATGATGCGGCCAACTCTTCAGAAGTTAATGAATTCTGTGATGAACGTTTGTCGCGTGACAGTTTTAGATTTTTAATGAATCTTAGAACATATTCAATGGTTCTTTGTAGAACTTTAAATGAGTTACCATGCTTCACGTTGTAAATGATGTATTCTAGTCTTGTGCAGGTGGTTGTGGTTGCCACAATCGGAGCTTTGTTTTTTTGTTCTAAGTCCGTTGGAATGTGGTGTTCCCTTAAAAATGGTTTTGGCCAGTGTAATTTCATTCCATGTAGAAAGATGGGTCCATAGAATCATATATTGCAAGTCATGAGTTTATTTAGCTGAAGCCCTCGAGAGATGTCATCTGCAGCATTGTCCTTGGAGCATACATGGCGCCACTGGTGAGCGCTAGAGAGTTTCTGGATTGTGTTTTCTCTGTTAGCTACAAATGTACGCAAGGATGATGATGACGAATTTATCCAAAATAATTCAATTTCCGAGTCTGATCAGAAATGAGAAGTGTTGTTGGCTAAGTGTAAATCCCATTTTACTCTTGATTCTAGCTCGACTCCTAACACTGCTGCACATAATTCTAAGCGAGGCAGCGTTTGTTCCTTGAGAGGTGCGACACGTTATTTGGCACACAAAAGTCTAACAATTTTTCTGTTATCTTGAAGCCTCGATCGTAGATAAACTGCAGCTCCATATGCCTTTTCGGAGGCATCTACGAACGTATGAATCTCTGTCATTGTTGAAAATGTGCCTGGAGATACGTGTATCGTTTAATTCCTTTAAGTTTCTACGGAAAGTTTTTGTCCGCATTTCATCCCAAGATATCTGCAGTTGTCATAGTTGCGAAATGTTCCTGTTAAGCGAATTGATTTTTGGGTAGACCGCTATACATATATCAGCCGCTAATTCGACGTTTCATTATTTAAACAGGAAAAAATTGTACTCTCTCTTACGGTGCGGTCTGGTTTCTTTTCACTCTGCTTGCAAATCTAAAAAAACTTTTAAAAAAAAGTGTCAAAGTGCGACAGGACGTTTAATTGGCATTTTTTTGATAAACACTGTTTAGAGGTGGTTGCAGTCTGCCATTTAATAAAAACAAATAACAAAAAGCTAAAACAAATTTGCCACAAAACAAACAATAACAATAAACATACATACATATATATATGTAAGTGCGCCAAAATGAGTGTTTTACGCTCGCCACAGAGCGAGCGTAGGAATACACAAAAAAATGAAACAGTTATGGAAAATCAAAGAGCCGGCTCTCCTATGAGTGCGTTCCCTATGATGGTCAATAGCGGTCCATCTATGCCGGACACTCTCAGAGAGCGATCTTCTCCACAAAAAAATCAAAAGGTGGATGGTATAAATATGCAAGGTGCCCTGTCCTCCTCAAACAATTTCTCAGATGCCCTAACGACCACTAACAAAATAATTACATCTCTATCCTCATCAAATGCAACAACAAATACAACCGTTTCGTACACAAATTCAATATGAGCAAGCAAACTCACTACAGTTTCGGCTCCACCTCTAATTACTGAACCTTGCTCAGCAGCAATTGCCCGTTCAACACATAACAGCATTAACACACTCTCAATTAAGCACCCACTAGGAAATACACAAAATTAATCACCATATAAAAGCCGTGTACTTACTCCTAAAATTCACTCAAGAACAATAACCCACTCATCAGATTAATATATTGATTCACTCACTGTTCGCGCCGGAGCCCTCCTGTCAACGGCTGCTGCCTGCTCACCGTCACCATGCGACACTGCGCGGGGCTCAGTGCGGAGAGAATTCGCCTCATTGGGTCCCGCCAAAGTCGTGTAGCAGGCCGCAGCCATCTTTATTTTGAGGAGAGTGCTGACGCAAGCAGCGAAGGAGAGCTGGTCGGCAGTACTGCGTGCCGAACCAGTTGAAGTTTAGCAGTCATTCGTTCAACGTCTACCATACGTGCACCAAGCATAAAAATATAATTAACCAGCTATTACAAGTTTTAAAGTAAAGGAAGTGTTATAAAATACATTAAAGAACGCATTTTTTTTCCTTGTGGATCTATTATTATAAATAATATATAGAAAATTTAAAGGTGACAACAGGTGACAACAAATAACTTATCACAACATACAATGGAATTGGAGGGAGTCTCCACATTAAGAAACATGGTCCTTCGAGCCGGATCGCAGCTGCGCCCGGTAAGTTTTTAATGCTTATTTTTACCTAATTGCACAGCTATTTATTTACGCTTTTAATTTGTAATTTGCGATTTAAATTCTTTATCGCGTCATTCGCGTTTGGGTACGGTCGTCGCGGCAAACGGTACATTTCCGTATCGTCACTTGTGTGAGTGTGTGCGTGTGTGTGGATTCGGCACAGCAGCAGGTACTGGAATTTACATTTGTTAAATTCTCAGCACGGCCGCTGCGTAATTCGGTTCGCAGTCTGCAGCTCAAAGCGCTGCCGACGCCGGTTACGATAAGCTGTGTACAGATTTTCGCACAGCCGCTGTGCATGCTATTGCCATTGCCGCTATCCGCTGCTCCGTTGTGCAGTCAATGCCCTACTTTTGAGTGTTGCTTTGTTCGTTGAAACGAATTAAGGCGGGTGTCACACTCACAACTCTTGTGGGTCAGCTGTTCGGGTTATCCGTATTGCGTGCGTGTATCGCCGCGTTGAAGTCGCTTCGTGGTGCCAGCAAGCGGTGGGAGCATATTGTTCTTGCTTCTACATTGGCGGGGGAGTCTACAGCTCACTGCGCTGCCCAGAGCCTGGTTACTGTACGTTGTGTACCGTTGCTGATGAACCGGTAACTTATACCGTTGCCGGTAGGTTTTTCGGACTAACGGGTCAACAACCGTTAACGTGGTGGAGGATCGACACTTTCGACACGAGTGCGGTGTAATTAGGTTCGCAGTCCGCAGCTCACAGCGCTGCCGACGCCTTTTTACAGCAAACCGTGTGCCAGCGGTGCTTGAACATCCCCATATTACGGCGCTGAAACATACGTGCACTCGTTGATCTCCGTACGTCATAGTTTTCGCAGCTCGCAGCGCTGAAAACTTGTACTGTCTTTTTGTCATTTTATAACCCTGTATCAGTGAACCCACGAGCGACGCAAGGTCCGGGTCACATACAGCAGCTCATAGCGCTGCGTTGGGTATCTCAAGTTGGGGTTATACTTCAATTTCTTTGTTTTTCAATTGTGGTTGCTCAGTGCTGTCGTCATTGCCTAGGCTTCACGTAGTTCATTCCTACTGGGGATTGTCTTTTGCGTTGTGTGGTCTCTTTGGTGAAAATAAGGCGGGTGTTATACCGGTCACGTTAGCAGGCCAGCTGGGTACACATATAGCTGGGTAACTGGGTGTGTCGACGTGAAGGTGTAGTGTTTTCCTGGGTTTTGCTTGCGTTTTGCCATCATTGAGCTGCGTTCTCAGGTCAAGCGGTCTGCAACTATGCTGACTCCGCTGATAGACGCGGCTGATAGCCTGACCGCGTTCGTTCTTGAGTTCGAGCGGAACTCTTCCGCCCCTCAAAATCTCGAATATCTTCGCCTTGATCTGACTGAATTGGCAGACTTATGGCAGGCGTTGAAGGAGGCGAAGGCTGCAGCGGTCATTGAAGCAAATTTAGACGAGAAATGCGTAGCCATTAAAGAGTCTATACGGCAACGATTCGCAGCAAGTTTTGCCATGTACAAACAGGGTCATGCTCGGATCAGTGGACTAATACAATCCCTGACCGTCTCTCCAACGGTGCCTTCCGAAGCGTCGGCTGAGCTGTCTTCTCAATCCCACACTATTCCGGTGCCTCCTTGTGATATTGAGATTTTCGGGGGGGAGTACTCCAAATGGATCACCTTCCGTGATATGTTCACGGCGCTGTTCCTGCGGAACGCCCGGTTATCTAACATCGAGCGGTTGTATCACCTGAGAGCAAAGACTAGGGGGGAGGCGCGAGAAATCGTGGACCAATGCCAACTAACCAATAGCGGTTTTGAAGAGGCGTGGGCGGGGCTTACGGCACGATACGAAAATCGGCGTAAACTCATTAATTGTCAGCTGAAGTCCCTATTCACAATGCGTACCATAGGCAGAGAAAGTGGGTCGGAGCTAAAAAGGCTGCAGCGGGAAATGAGCAATTGCATTATGGCATTGAAGGAGCTGTCGGTGGATGTAAGCAGTTGGGATCCAATTTTTATATACTGGAGTTCCATTCGGTTGCCGGAGAGGACCCTTTCTCTCTGGGAGCAGTCCCTTGCAGATCATGCGGATATCCCGACTTGGGTGGCGATGGAGGAATTCCTCTCGAAACGATTCCAAACTTTGGAAGCGGTCTCTGATGTCTGCCAGACGGAGCATGCGCGGGAGCCTGGGGGGAGCCGCTCAACACCACTCCGCAATAGCCACGTGCAGGCTCATCAGGCGTTGGTCAGTCCGGAAGGGTGTAAGATATGTACACTACCAGGCCATCGGGTCTCCCACTGCTCTACTTTCATCAACGCTGATGTATCAGAGCGATGGGGATGGGTGAATCGCTTCCACTTGTGCGTGAATTGTTTGAAGGGGGATCATCGTGTGTCCAATTGCACGAGTAAATACCGATGTTTTACGTGTCAAGAGCGGCACCATACTCTGCTACACCGTGAGCCGCTCCCGAACCGGAGCATAAGAGGCCCACCACGCACGACGCCGCCTCGAGGCAGACGATCATCCAACGGACGCAACGCGGCCACCACGTTGGCTCAACCTGCTACACCTTCCTTCGCCCACGCTGCACAAGTGGTACCTGCTACAGTCCAGGGACGATCCGGTCCATATCGAGCTCGAGGTCGGCTACCCAAACGTGTGCTATTAGGTACCGCCATCATTCACGTATGGTATCAGGGAGTCAATTACATGGCCCGTGCATTGATCGACCCTGGGTCGGAAGGGTCTTTCATCTCTGATCAGCTCCAACGACGCCTGCGACTCCCTACGCGTACCGTGCATGCCCAAGTGTCCGGGGTAAGCAATGTGGTGGCAGCCAACGTGACAAAAGCGTGCGATTTAATGTTGGGATCACCTCTTGACAGTGCTGTGCGGCTCCCGTTGTCAGCACTAGTACTGCCCACCATGACCAGCGAATTACCCCGACTAGGGGTATCAACGCAACAATATGCCCAATTGGCCGGCTTTCGACTGGCTGATCCAAGCCTTTCAAACTCTTCACAAGTTGACATTTTGATAGGGGGCGATTTATACCCGATGGTGATGCTTGATGGGTTGAAACGTGACGTTATTGGGTCATTAATTGCACAGGAAACTGTATTTGGGTGGATCCTCACAGGACCCATACCTGAGAACTCGACACAGACATTCTGTGCTAGAGTACAAGTTACGACCGGCCACCCGGTTGAAGAGCTCTTGCAGAGATTCTGGGAGGTGGAGGAACCACCTAGGGAGAAACGGTTGTCACCCGGTGACCAGGCTTGCCTGGATTTGTATTCCCGGACCACTTACAGAGAGTCTTCTGGGCGGTATGTAGTAGAACTACCGTTCAAACCAAAGCATCTGCCTGAGGAGTCGCTTGGAGCTTCTCGGCACATTGCGTTAAAGCAGTTCGAGCGCAATGAAGGCAGGTTACTCCGTAACCCTGAGCAGAAAGACCAATATGACTCCGTGGTACAGGAGTACTTGACTCTTGATCATATGGTCAAAGTCCCGCCTCCACCTTCAGGAGCTCTTGCTCACTATTATTTGCCTCATCATGCGGTTATGAAACCTGCGAGTACGACCACCAAACTGCGAGTGGTATTCAATGCGTCTCAAGCAACCACTAGCACCCTCAGCTTGAATGATGTCCTATATACGGGTCCCACCCTGCAGGCTGACTTGACCCAACTTATCGTGCGATGGCGAATGTATCAGTTCGTTTTTAAAGGGGATCTGCAAAAGATGTATCGGCAGATTAGAGTAGCTCCAAAGCACACCCCGTACCAGCGAATTGTCTTTAGGGCCTCTCCTGCAGCGCCAGTCTCCGATTACGAGCTACAAACGGTTACCTTCGGAGTCAACTGTGCACCGTACTTAGCGATTAGGACATTGGAACAGCTCGCGACGGATGTCGAGGAGGACTTACCCTTAGCAGCCCGGGTACTGCGTGAATGTATGTACGTGGACGACGCCTTGGTCGGCACACATGATGTAAACGCAGCAATACAGACTCGAGACGAGTTGATCCGTGCCCTCGACTCTGCCGGCTTCTCCATGCGAAAGTGGACAGCTAATACGGAAGCCATTCTCTCCTCTTTGCCTCCGGACCACTTACTCCGAGAGGATTTTTTGAAGCTGGATGAAGCGAGTTTAACTAAGACACTAGGAATTCGGTGGAATGCAAAGACTGATCATTTCTACTTTCATCTCCAGCCCATTTGCTTTGACCCACGAGCCACCAAACGCAAGGTGCTATCGATTATAGCTCAACTGTTTGATCCAGCCGGATGGCTGGCACCTGTTGTGATCGTGGCCAAGATTTTGATGCAACAAATTTGGGGGGACAAAACTGACTGGGACGAATCGCTGACCCTCGCTTCATCCAATCGTTGGAAGGAATTTTTAGGGGCTTATGACGACATCTCACAGATTCGAATTCCTCGATGGGTGGGGGCTGCACCGGATGTAGATATCCAGTTCCATGCATTTTGTGATGCTTCGCAAGCGGCATACGCCGCCGCGTTGTATGTGCGGTCCAGTGCGACGATATTGTCACATCCCACTTATTAGTGGCTAAGTCGCGGGTCGCGCCTCTTAAGACGTTATCCTTACCTCGCTTAGAACTCTGTGGCGCGGTATTGTTATCCGAGCTGGTGGCGGCACTCCGGACAAGGGTGGGGGTCACCTCCAATAACTTGTTTTGTTGGACGGATTCGACCATAGTTTTGGCTTGGCTCCAGAAGTCCCCGCACATGTGGAAAACCTTCGTAGCTAATCGGGTTACCACCATTTCCAGTGAAGTAGGTGTAGAATGTTGGAGACATGTCAGGTCTGCAGACAATCCGGCTGATCTTGCCAGTCGGGGGGTAACTCCAGCAGCCCTTCTTCATAGTCATTTATGGTGGAACGGTCCGGGATGGCTTACCCACGACTCAAATTCCTGGCCTCAGCCTTCGAAAATCGCTAACCCGGACGCCCTGGAAGAACAACGCAACGTTGCTACGCATACCATCCAGGTCAAACAGCACGATGACTTGATGCTGCGTTTCTCATCGTTGCCGCGAGCACTGCGGGTTGTGTGCTATATCCAGCGCTTTTTTAGATACGCTATACGAAAACGACGTGACCACGCCCCACCCCCGGGATCGCCTATCACGACTGCAGAGATTGTTGCCGCTACACTGCTCGTGACGACCATAACGCAGCAGATGTATTACCCCGAGGAGTATGGATGCCTGCAGAACGGGCAACCCATTTCCAACTCGAGTTCTCTGCTCACCTTGAACCCCTTCCTTCATTCCGATGGGTCGATTCGAGTGAATGGACGCCTAGCGCATTCCACTCAGATCCCGTTCTCCGAACGGCACCCACAAATTTTGCCGTACCACGGACAATTTACACGACTGCTCGTTGAGTTCATTCATCAAATTTCTTTGCATGGGGGAAACCAGCTTATGCTTCGGCTCCTTCGAACTCAATACTGGGTTCCACGCGCAAAGGTTCTAGTCAAGGGTACCATTTTACGATGTAAAACTTGCCTGGTAGAAAAGAAACGTAGATTGAGCCAGATCATGGCGCCTTTGCCCCCTGAACGCACCACCCTGTCTCGTCCTTTCGCCACCGCGGGGGTTGACTTTGCGGGCCCTTTTGAAATTAAAACATTTCAAGGGCGGGGGTGTAAAATGACAAAAGGCTACGTGTGCATCTTTGTGTGTTTCGCCACCAAGGCCGCCCATTTAGAAGCTACCACGGATTTAACTACCCAGGCCTTTTTAGCCGCCCTGTCTAGATTCATTGGGCGACGGGGGTGCCCAGATAACATTTATTCCGACAATGGAAAGAATTTTGTGGGAGCAGAAAAGGTAGTGCGCATGGAGTTCGCACGTGTGATTCGAGAAGCTAAGGACCAGGCGACCACGCAGCATTGGTTTCACCAATTGAAATGGCATTTTATTCCTCCAAACGCTCCCCATATGGGAGGACTGTGGGAAGCCGCAGTAAAGAGCTTCAAACACCATTTCAAACGAGTTGGTGGGCAGATCCGGTACACGTATGAGGAGTTAGCAACGGTACTAGCCCGCGTCGAGGCATGCCTGAATTCTCGACCAATTAGCGCACTCAGTGACGATCCCGACGACCTCCAACCACTTACACCAGGGCACTTTCTAGTAGGGGGACCACTTCTTGCACCAGCCGTCTCGGAGGAGTCCACCCCTTTTCTTTCTATTCTTAATCGATGGCGTAGGCTTCAAGTTCTCTCCCAGCAGTTCTCGATACGTTGGAAACATGAGTATCTTCTGGAGTGCCAGCGCAGGACAAAGTGGAAGACTATCCAAGATAATGCAGCTAACGGAGATCTGGTGGTACTGCAGGATGACCACGTTCCACCAAACGAATGGCGATTGGGAAGGATCACTGAGGTTCACCCGGACTCAGACGGCAGAGTGCGAGTCGCGAAAGTGCGGACAGCACGCGGAACCGTTACGAGGCCCGTCACCAAGATGGTTCTACTCCCTCGAGCGGGAGTGCAGGCTGAGTAATCCCGGTATACGGGCTTTTGGTCGTTTCCGTAGCTAGTCCCATCCTTTGTAGCCTCTAGTTTGTAGCCTTTCCTGTTGTATGTATACCTCGGTTCTTCCATGGAATCACTAGCCTTTCTCGTAAAACGGTAGCAGTAGATCTCGCCTGGCTATGCCACGGGATAGAATGTAGTCTTGAAAAAGTTATATTTCCTACCAGTAGCATCCTAACCTTTAATACTAGCCTTCTCGTAAGCACATGCCTAATTACAAATTTGATTTTCCACAGAACTTCCCATCGTGCAGAGCTGACTGGCGTGGAACACGCTACATCGGGCCGTGCCGTACCTGTGCTCCGCGGGTACAGTTGGTGTTCCCAGCCCCCGTGATGCTACAGGGGTCTGCAACATACCGCCCTCCGGGAGCACTGGCGCCGTCTCGCGCCCACGATGACCATCTTGAGGCCACCACTACAGCGGCAGTGTCGCCATCGCGTCCCCGAGCCCGGTCTGCATCATCTGCCACGCGTTCGCTACCGACGGGGCCGATGAGCGTCCGCCGCCTTCCCAACCGGGGGTCCACGCCAGGGGGCGTTGCACCACGGACGCCCCATCCGATGTCCCGCGCCGCAGTGGAGGCTGCGACATCGCGCGCCCCACTGGTGGCTGCGACCGCCCAAACAGCAGCGGTAGCCGTACACCCGACGGCGGCTCCCCAACGCCCGTGCGAGATGTGCAAGCGCTGGGGGCACACCATCGCAGTGTGCAAGGAGTTCCTGTCCTTGTCCTCGCGGCGCAGGAGAGATGCGGTCGGAAACCGGAAGCTGTGTTTCGTGTGCCTGGGGGTGAAACACTTCACCCACAGCTGCGAACAGCCGGGGTGCTCCCGGTGCCACCGGCGGCATCATCGCCTCTTACATTGAGGGGTGCACCAGGATGGGAGCCGGCGGGAATAGGTCGTCATCTCTTTTGCAATACTGCAAGGGGGGCGGCATGTTCGCGCCGGAGCCCTCCTGTCAACGGCTGCTGCCTGCTCACCGTCACCATGCGACTCTGCGCGGGGCTCAGTGCGGAGAGAATTCGCCTCATTGGGTCCCGCCAAAGTCGTGTAGCAGGCCGCAGCCATCTTTATTTTGAGGAGAGTGCTGACGCAAGCAGCGAAGGAGAGCTGGTCGGCAGTACTGCGTGCCGAACCAGTTGAAGTTTAGCAGTCATTCGTTCAACGTCTACCATACGTGCACCAAGCATAAAAATATAATTAACCAGCTATTACAAGTTTTAAAGTAAAGGAAGTGTTATAAAATACATTAAAGAACGCATTTTTTTTCCTTGTGGATCTATTATTATAAATAATATATAGAAAATTTAAAGGTGACAACAGGTGACAACAAATAACTTATCACAACATACAATGGAATTGGAGGGAGTCTCCACATTAAGAAACACTCACAATAAAACACCCAGTAGGAAATATTCGAACCGATCCACAATCTAAATGTCATGTAAAAATTCCTGTAGTGAAAACAAACGAAACCCCTAAACGCGCTAGATCAAGCCCAGAAAACACAACACAAAATAAACAAAAACAGTCAAAACTAGGGGACTACTGGCTTTATTTGCCAACTAGTTCAAATAGATTCGCGATACTATCAGAAGTTGAAATCGACGGTACCAGTCGACAAGAAAGATACCAAAGAGTCCCGAAACCTCCTCCAATCTACGTCTCTGGAGTAAATAATGCTCAACCGTTACTAGATCTGCTAAAAAACATTGCCAAGAATGAATACCAGCTCAAATTCCTCAAAGATAGCGAGGTTAAAATTCAACCAAAGTCAGGAGAAGGGTAGAAAACTATTACAAAAGCTCTGGCTGAAAAGAACACAGAATTCCATACATATAAACCCAAACAGGAAAAAGACTTTAGCGTTGTATTAAAAGGGCTACACCACACAATATCAACAGAAGAAATAAAAGAGGAAATAACTAGGTTGGGATTCGATGTTACAAACGTTTCAAATATAAAACAAAGAATTACAAAGCATCCGTTGACGATGTTTTATGTCAACTTAAAACAAAACAAAAATAATACCGACATTTATAAAGTTGAAGCAATTATGCACACAAAAATAAAATTCGAACCACCAAATAAAAAAAGGGAAATAGCTCAGTGCACAAAATGTCAGAAGTATGGCCACACTAGAAAATATTGCAACTATACTCCTCGATGCGTTAAATGCTTTGGCAATCATGCAACGTCAGACTGCCCTAGTAAAGAAAAATCACAGGATGTGAAATGTGTGCTATGCGGAGGAAACCACCCGGCTAACTACAGAGGCTGTAATGTGTACAAAGAATTACAGCAAAAAACATTCCCCACGCTAAGGCAGAAAGTGTTTGAAAACACTAATTTTAACAAGGCCCCAGATTCCGAAAGACAACCAGGTTGCACATATGCGCAAATCGCCAAACAGAGCACGCAACAAGAGCAAACTCTAAACCAGCAAAGTGAAAATCACATCGCCTCACATCGATCAAATGACATGACTGAATTAAAGAGTATGCTGAAAACCCTTATGGAACAAATGGGAACAATGCTAAATTTATTAACAACAGTGATCTCTAAACTGACATAATGGAACAAAAACTTATACTTGCAGTATGGACTGCAAACGGGCTTTCTCGTCATAGTAATGAAGTCAAAACATTTATGGAACAGAACAACATTGACATAATGCTAATATCTGAGACACACTTCACAAGCTAAAGCTTCTTAAAAATAAATCAGTACAACATATATAACACAAATCATCCAGCCGGCACAGCACGCGGTGGTACTGCTATCATCATTAAAAACAAAATAAAACACACAGTACAAGACAATTATGAAAAATCTCACATTCAAGCAACAAGCATAACAATACAGGACCAATCTGGACCGCTAACCATAACATCAGTGTATTACCCTCCGAGATATTCCATTAAAAAAGAGCAATATTACCATTTTTTTCCAACACTTGGTGTGCGATTTTTGGCTGGTGGTGACTACAACGCTAAACACCAATTTTGGAGTTCTCGGACAATCAATCTGAAAGGAAGAGAGCTACTAAAAACAATGCAAGACCACAACCTTATACACGTATCAACAGGTCAACCCACATACTGGCCATCTGATAGAAACAAAATTCCAGATGTCATTGACTTCTGCGTGATGAAAGGTGTTCTCAGAAGCTGTGTTGAGATATCCCCGACGCTGGATCTGTCATCAGACCACTCTCCTATTATTGCAACACTGAACTCGAGGTAGAATGCACAATAAAACCACTCACACTACATACGAAACAAACAAACTGGTTCCATTTCAAGGAAATTGTAGATGACATTCTGTGCCTCAATATTTGTCTGAAGAGTGCTGAGGATATTGAGTTTGCCGTTGAAAATTTAAACAAAACTGTCCAATACGCTGCATGGAACTCTACTCCGGAGCCAAAAAATCAACTGAACAAGCATCCTTCCCATCCTGTTATTAGGGAGATGGTTGAGAAGAAACGCAAACTAAGAAGGGCGTGGCAAAGTTCCAGGCATCCGAAAGACAAAAATAATTTTAATAGAGCTACAAAAAACCTTAAGCGGTACTTGGCGCAGAAGCAAAATGAAGAAATACAGCACTACTTGTCCACTTTAGCAAATGAGACCACAGATTACACACTTTGGAAGGCGACAAAAAAGCTGAGGCAACCCACCACCCGTGCTCTTCCTATCAAAAGCTCAAATGGTTCCTGGGAAAAAACTGATAAAGAGAAAGCAATTACATTCGCCAAACACCTTACTGGAGTCTTTAAGCCGTTTCCACCAACTTCACAGCAAGAGGAAGACGAGGTATTTAATCTTCTCAATAGTCCAGGACAATTAGAGTTACCTATGACACCCTTTACAAAAAAGGAAATACATAACGCTGTTCTCAAAACACTGAATGTGAAAAAGGCACCTGGCTACGACCTGATAACAGGTAAAATATTAAAGGAACTACCAAATAAAGGAATAAAATACCTTACCTATCTCTTCAATGCAATAATTAGATGGGGATATTTTCCGCGTCAATGGAAAGTGGCCGAAATTATTTTCATCCCAAAACCCGGAAAGCCCTTGGAGGAAATCACTTCTTCTAGACCAATTAGCCTTTTGCCAATTGTTTCCAAAATGTTTGAAAAGCTCCTGTTAAACAAACTTAAAAAAGGAGATAATACCCAATCATCAATTTGGATTTAGGGAACACCACGCCACAACAGAACAAGTGCACCGATTGTACAGCATAATAAGAAACGCTCTTGAGGAAAACCGTTATTGTACAACTGCTTTCCTAGATATAACACAGGCGTTCGATAAAGTATGGCACCCTGGCTTACTATTTAAACTGAAAAAGTTACTACCTCAGACATTTTATGATATCTTAAGATCATATCTGGAAGAGCGGCATTTCAGAGTAAAGACCAAAGAAGAAGTCACTGAACTGTTCTCTATAAAGGCGGGTGTACCACAAGGCAGTGTTTTAGGTCCTGTGCTCTACACTATCTACACGGCTGACCTTCCACTGACGGAGAATACAAAAATCGCAACCTACGCGGATGATACAGTCATAATGGCTACAAGCAGCAACAACATAATCGCTGCAAATTATCTCCAAGAAAGCTTGGATAAGCTCCAAATCTGGCAAAATAAATGGAGGATTAAGGTGAATGCAACTAAGTCTGTGCAAGTTACCTTTAGCTTAAAAAAGAAGACTTGTCTTTCAGTAATATTAAATGATTGTCAACTGCCCCAATCCGAAGACGTTAAATATTTATTGCTACATCTTGATCGACGTCTGACATGGCAGAAGCATATTCTTACGAAGAAAAAACAACTTGGAATAAAGCTTACTTCCTTATATTGGCTCTTGGGATAGAAATCCCAGTTATCGCTTGACAATAAACTGCTCGTTTATAACACAATTCTAAAACCCATATGGACATATGGTATACAGCTATGGGGTTCAGCGGCAAAAAATAATATAAAAATCATTGAGAGATTCCAATCAAAAGTATTACGCTTGATAGTAAAGGCTCCATGGTTCGTCAGGAATGATATAATACGTCACGACTTAAACATCCCTACTGTCGATGAGGAAATAGCAAGATACAGCAATAAATACATGGAACGACTAAGTAAGCATCCTAACATACTAGCTTCAAATCTTCTGGAGAGGACAGGCACAACACGGCAACTGAAGCGAGCAACACCACTAAATTTATAATAATAATTTTTTCTAACGAAATAGTTCTGAACTAACCTTATGGGAGATTAGCACTGGCTCCTCTTCCTCATGTTGATTTAAATAACTATTTTAAACTTTACTTTGTGTATTGATTTATGTAGCTGTTTAATATTGTTATTTAATTAATTTATTGCCCCAAGGGGCAGAATGCAAATAAAACTGAGTTTAAAAAAAAAATAAAAAATTAAAAAAAATAGTTGTTGGATAAATATTTTTGCCGTGATGACCACTGGACCTACGAGACCTAATCGATCAAATATTCTTGCTATGTCTGAGTGCGATTTGTTATTGTTGTATTATCAAGTATCTCCGCCTTTATGCAGAATATATCAGATTTTGGCATCGAGGTTAGTCCTAATGTTTTGGTTGAGGAGTTTTCAAAGTCAAGATTAACTTCCTGATCCTCTGGAGATATACTATCTAGCAGCTAAGGATGATTGGCGCACCATTTCCGTAGTTTGAATCTTGAACCCTGGAGTAGTGTTTTCAATTGTTTCTGCATTTCGATAGCTGTGGCTAGGCTGTCTGAGCCACTCACGCCATCATCGACATAGAAAGCGTCGCGTAATATATGTGCGCCTAGTGGGAACCTTCCGATGTTCTTTTCTGCTAACTGTTGTAGGCATTTTGTGGCCAAATATGGTGCTGACGATGTTCCATAATTTATTGTATTAAGCTGATAATACTTTATGGGCTTGTGCTCATTTTCTCTCCACATGATCAACTGTAGCATTCTATCGGCTGGGCCGGCTAGGATTTGTCAGTACATCTTTTCAATGTCTGTTGTGAAGACAAATTTTGGTAGTCGGAAGCGCAACAGTGTTGAGAAGAAATCACTTTGAACCGTTGGGCCAGTGTACATTATGTCATTTAGGGCTAGTCCAGACGCCGTTTTGGCTGATGGATCAAACACAACCCTCAGATTTGTCGTAGTGCTTTCTGGCTTAAGCACGCTGTGATAAGGAATGAAGTAATGAGGGTGTAAAATGTTTTCGGGGTTGATTTCAACTCTCCTAACTTTTCATATTGCCTCATGAATTCGGCGTATTGTGCCTTTAATGGAGGGTTTCTTTCCATACGTCGTTCTATTGCCAGGAATCTTTTATATGCAAGATTTTTAGACTCTCCCAAGGTGCTTGGATCTTCGGGAAATGATAGCCTTACTATGTATCGGCCTTCTGTCTTTTTACGTACGGTTTGTATGAAATGAGTTTCGCATTACCTTTCTGCGATTGTCATATTATCATAAGCTTCCCTGGCGTCATCAAGTTTCCAAATTGCATTATCAATTCGTTGGTTGATACTTCGTCCTCACTGTAAACCGCGCAAGTTGCCGTGCTTGTCGACTCACCCTTGCTCTTTCCACCTACGATAGAGCCCAATGATGTATTTTGTAGCACTGGTAGATCAGTGGATAGTTGGATTTGGCCCATTGCCATTAAGCTGAAGTAGAAGTCAACACCCAGGAGAACATCGATTTTTCCTGGTTGGTGAAATTCTGGGTCAGTTAATTGTATGTTTTCAGGAATCGACCACGTTCAGCTGGCTGAGCTGGAATGATTGTTTGTAGTACAAAGGCCTCTAGTCTGGTTTCGAAGTGGCAGTTTCACTTTGACCCGTCGAGTTGCAGTCTTCATACTATGATCAAGGCCTTCAATGCTTAACGCAGCCTTGGTTGGAGCAATAGTCCATTTCTTAATGAGTCGCTCATTTACTAGGTTGATCTGAGAACCGGAACCCAAGATTGCCCTGAAAACACCAGATTGTCCGTTATTTGCTGTGATTTTGACTTTAGCTGTTGCTAATAAGACATGGCCCTGGCAGGCCGGCAAATTGTTAGCTGCAGCTAATGTTACCGAGGCATTGGTTGCAGTCAACTCAGTTTCTGTACTGGATTGTTGATTTGAACTTGGTATTTGTTGGCTATTTGTTGGCGCTGGATCCTTCGATTCCTAGTGTAACAATGAATTGTGTTTTTTGTTACACTTGGTGCAGCTCAAACGAAACCATCGCCTTTTGAATCTCCGGTTATGCTAAAATTGCTGCCGAAAGGTAACTAAAGCCATGTTCCGCTTACTTTCTCCCTATATTGCTCACTGATTACTACAATGTCTGCTTTCTGCTCTATAGTAATTTGGTCCAGTAATGCTTCAGCCACTCTGCTTCTTAGTAGGTAAACAATGTATGAAGGTCCAAATTCTCCATTTATTATTTAAAGTCGAAAGCTTTTAGAGACGCCATCTGGGTTTTTTGTTGGAAGCTTTTGTGGAAAGCTGTGTTTTGGTTTGTGTCTTTGCTATGATGGAGGGAGCTTTTGTGGGACGCTGTGTTTTGGTTTGTGTCTTTGCTAGAAGGAAAAGTCCACATGAAATGAAATTTCGTCATACCCCCGCCCTGTGTTTGCTTTTGATCAGCACAAGTTTCTTATAAGCTAAGACTTCAACTCAGTTTAGTATTTACTGATAAGTAAACAGCTGCGTTCGGTCTGATGTCCTCGCTTGGCGCTAAGTGCATGTATGCACACGTTGAAGTTTGACGCCGGGGGTGGCGTCAGCCACGTAGCTTTCAGCTGAGGTGAGGGTGTGTGTGTGTGTATAAATGTTCTTATTTTGTTTATACGAAGGTATATACAGTTGCTTCCTTGAACTCAGCATATAAAAAGTTTGTTACTGAGTTAGTTTACATTAGTATTTCATTTCTCATAGAAAAACAAAGTGAATTTATAATTTTACAAAATGGAAGCGGAGAGAGTAATAGTTATGGATGTTCAAGGATTTTATAGTGAAACTAAATTTATTCCGAAGGAAGTCAGTATTTCAGGAGCAGATATAGGGATAAAATCGTTTATTATTAGACCATCTTTTGAATATTCGAGGCTATCGAAGGAAGAAAGGAAATCAATTGATTGGTTGAGTCATCATCATCATGGATTACGCTGGCATGATGGTAACTCTATCGTAAAGGATCTCTATGAATATATTTTTCTAAATATAAAGAATGAAGAAAATCCAACTATATGTCAAGGGTTTGGAAAAAGCAAAATGGGTACGAGATTTGATAGGAGAAGAAATAATTATAAGCAATTTAAATGATTTTGGTTGTCTTAGTTTAAGAAATTTATATAAAACTAATATCAATATAAATTTTTGTTAATATCATACAAAGCATTGCAAATGTATTATAAAAAATGGAAGAAATATATGTATTTGCGCAGAGAAAAATGTAATTGTATTAGGAAATTTTATACTTACTTCAAAATATAAATTTCAAATTAAATAAAATCAAAAACATATATATTTTGATTTTTTATTTTCGATTAGTTTATTATATATTTTTTACAGTATTACAAATATTGTTACTTTTCTATTTTTTATTTTTACAAGACCATACATAAATTCTTCTGGATGTTCTATTATATATTTTTCCTCTAATTTGAAAAGGATATCCTGCTCTACGCATTCTGTAAGCGCATCCATGATTAAATCGTCTGTGTTCCATAGATCACTAAAACTTTGATCTAATTCAGCATCATTTAGATTATTTTCAAAATAATTCGGATTTTCCAAATTTGACTTTTCATCACTAAATTTTAAATAAATCATTTTTTCATTACATAGAAGGTTCACAAAAGTTCCCTTACTGAATTTAAAATTTTCCAATAACAGCCTATTTTTAGTTTTATTTGAAGTGAAGGAAATCAGAATAAGGGTGCGAGGTAAGTTAAATATTGTTGCATACAGATTAAAAAGTTTTCCCGCTATTCGATATCGCTCATAAAGCATTACATATGCACATGTGCTTACATTCTAAATGTTATCATCATTTGTTGCCCACCAACAATCTAACTTATGAATTCCATAAATATAATTAGAGACCTTTGATATTTTTAATTCATTTATTACTGCTTGGAAGAATTCTATATGCTCTGCATCAATCCAACATTTGTATTTATTCAGTAAATTTTCTACCACAGTAGAGGAAATCATTTTTAGTAAGCTTTCTTCAACTCAGTTTGTTGTTTACTGATAAAATGCAGCTGCATTCCATTTAAATCAACTTGGATTGATGTTTACTAATAAAAAATGTAGCTGCATTCCATTTAAATATAAGATTAGGATTGTTGTTTATTGATAAAAATGCAGCTGCATTCCATTTAAATATAACCTTCTTGAACCATGATTGTTGTTTACTAATAAAAATGCAGCAGCTTTCCATTTAAAACAACTTTGATTGAAGTTTACTGCGAAAAAAATTCAGTTGCATTCCATTTAAATATAAGATTACGAATGTTGTCTACTGATAAAAATGCAGTTGTATTCCATTCAAATATAACCTTCTTGAACTCTGATTGTTGTTTACTAATAAAAATGCAGCTGCATTCCATTTAAATAAACTTTGATTGATGTTTACTGAGAAAAAAAATGCAGCTGCATCCTATTTATACAAATTCAACTCGAATGTGTGTTTAAAATGCAACTGCTTCCTCGAACTCAACATATAAAAAGTTTGCCTTTGAGCGGGTTTATATTAGTATTTCTTTTCTCTTCGAAAACAAAGTGAATATACAAACATATTCATATTTTAAAAATGGAAAGTACTTTAAGCGCTCTAAACAACATTTCCCAAATAAAGGAACACAAGAGTTAGAGGAACGTGTATTATTCTTACCACGAAAATTTAATAGTTTAAGAGATGAAGATATTTTAAACTTATCATGTGGAGAATATTTTATTAAAATAATAAATGTAATTAATAATAACTCTAAATTTGTTTTCGAAACTAAAAATGAAGAATAAGAAAAAAATCTGTTTTTTTGTTCATCTTTACCATTTACCCGTATTGAATACATTTTTGATCTGAGACCAACAAATGCAGTCATTATGTGACCATTATTCTCATCTTTCATGAGACCCAGAACTTTTTTATTTACGTGAGGGATATCCCATCTGTTTCCAATAGGGTACTCGCTTGTATCAAAATGTTCAGCAGAATCACGCTTAATGATTTGATACAAATCGGGGCAAATGACTTCATATATAAAAGAGTCTGTATCAGTGTAGCAAATAGTACAATTGGATTCATATTGAGGAACCATATATCTACAATGAAAATCGTAAATGGTTGTTTTAGCTAGATCGAGGATACACATACCAACATATATGGTCTTATTAAAGAAAACTTCTATCTTGTTTAGCTCTATATCAACAAGATTTTCATTGTATACGGTTGAAGCTTTAAATTCAGGCTTGAAAATAAGAGCTTCCGCTCCATATCGACCCATCCATTTTGTTACCAGTTTGACAATACATTCTCTCGGATATTCTTTATAGTTTTACCAAAGATAGCATTTATCATGAGTTTGAAAAGATTTGTTTCAAATTCATTTTTGGCAAATTTTCGAAGATTCGTGTTTAAACCAATATATGATTTATGCCAAAGAGATTGCTTAAATTGAAAAATTTTAGTTAATCTAAGGCCATATTTTAAAGCCTGCTTAAGATTGCGATAAAGGATTATGTACTTTGTTTTGTTAAACAAAGTACCCATTAATTTCCTCTGTTTAGAGCCACGAGAGCATGCTCGTGGCATAAAGGGAGATCATTATGTTGATCATGAAGATTATTTGGATATTCTAAATCTATTTCAAGGATATACCCGTGAATCATCAGATATAACCCCAACTTTGAAATTTTCTAAATCTTCTACCCAATTAAAATCACTATGGGGGAGATATGGAGACATTGCCCAATCATATTGATTAATTACAACGAAGTACATCAAGTATTTTGATGGTTGAGCAGCATCATAATTGGACATGTACTTGTTGTTTGCATTAATATACCTTTTACTACACTGACTAAGACCCCCACGAATACCTCGCTCTACAAACATGAGTATATCAACATCTGTTAATAGTTCGAGAGTTATGTTAGTATGTTTAAGCATAGCATTCCATGTATAACCCGGTAAAGTGAAATAGTGAGCGGGATCTAAACCATATGTTTGATAGCAACTTGAACGAAATTGCTCAAAAGCATCTGCTAGTAAAAGAACATCAGTCTTTAAGTACATGTCTGAATATTCCCCCAAATTATTTATATTCAATTTATTCCAAACATTGCGGGCATGTGCATACTCATCCAGAGTGATACTAGAATTATTAAATTTATTAAAAAATTCAGAAACATTAGGCAAAGAGGCTTCGGAAAATTTTGAAGCATCTTCACAATCATCGTAAGAAAATACACCCTTACGAATTAACGGACTTAACTGACCATCGGACAAATCTTGAAATTGGGATTTTAAAATTGGAAATGAGGAAAGGGATGATCCTAAGGTATCCAAACTACTACCGATAAATTTGAATCAATCAATGAAGCGGAATTCTATTAAAAATAAATCCAAATTTTTGTAAATGAAATGTAACATTCTTTATTTATAGGTAGGAAATCGATACGTCCTTTCAAATCTAAAGCCAAATTTTTACTTATGAAATGAGAGTCATAACCACTGAGGCTATGGAAAATAGTAGGAATCGTATGGGATTCCTTGAAATTTATATTACATTCCTCATGCGCCGGTCAACGATAAATACCCGTTAAATTACAATGGTCACGGACTTTTTTATTCTGATCACAAAATGATTTTTTACATATTCAGTCATCGACTAGCTCTCTCGCCGATAAGACGTATATTATTCGCATACGGAGTGTTTTGATTACTTCACATAAAGTCTATTCCGATTACTGCTATTCGCTTAATAAATTTTTTTTTCTCTTCCCATTCATATTTTGTGCCTACAAGTTCGTTTCATACTAGTAATATTTGATTCACGTGCGGGATGGCCCCGGTGCCACCGAACATTAAGGCAAATCGCTTTAACTTGCTCGATACTGGACCAAAAAAAAGAAGCGAAAATCAGGAACGAGTGCCACTTTATCCGACTTTCCGTTGCTTCCCGAAACAAAATTAGACGACCCTAAATTTGTTGTGATTGAATCAACGGACTACTCCAAACCCCTTTCCACTTATTCATGTTTGGCATTCATCGAGCGATCAAGCAAATTAGCAGTGACGTGCACTCCATATCCACTCTTCGAAATGGAAAAGTACTGCTGCTTGTTAAAAATAATGCAACCGCCAACAAATTCATCAAAGCAAAGAAGTTAGCGACCATATGCTCCATATCAGCCTCCCTACACGGATCTCTTTGCCACGTGAAAGGCACAGTATTCGCCCCATTTCTCAACAATGTGGCAGAGAATGAAATTGTTGATGAGTTAAGCTCCCAAGGAGTGGTATCAGTTAACAAATTCCAGAAAAATGTAGAAGGTAATCTTCGCCCTTCCGGGGTATTGCTATTAATCTTTATTATTATTAATTCCATGACATTTGACACAATAAAACTATACTTATTTTTATTTTTTTTAACCAACAATGTGAAATAAATATGTATTATTTACAAATTACATAGAAAATTTTCCTATATTTCTCTAACAAATGTGTCCATATATTTGGGTGGTGTGTTATTTTTATTATTTTTTGGGGGGTGTGTCATGGGCCGTTGTTGGCTTGGCAAAATGTCATATTGCCCAAAAAATTATGTTATAAAGCCCAAAATCCCGATTTTTTGACACAACAACAACTAACATTGAAATTTTTTGGGCGGTATGTCATTTTCATTTTTGGGCGAAATGACGGTACGCCTCTGATATTAGCATAATGTCAATTGAATGGTAGCCTATGAAAGTTTTAATTTCTAGTAAGTAGCGCGAAAGTCCATTGGCGTTCCAAAAAGCAAAAGTTATTTAGTTTCGATACGAGCAGTGTCACAATGTTCATCATACTTGTCGTTTGGGTTATTAATTGTTACATCAGTAGTAAGTAGCGCGAAAGTCCATTGGCGTTCCAAAAAGCAAAAGTTATTTAGTTTCGATACGAGCAGTGTCACAATGTTCATCATACTTGTCGTTTGGGTTATTAATTGTTACATCATTATTTTTAAATCTGAGAGATCGTCGTTATGCTGTGTATGTATGGTCCTGTATTTATCGCTGCTACTTTAGCATATGACATTCCAGGTGTGTAGTTTTTATTTGTTTGCACTGTGGGTATTCACAGATGGTTCTGCTGATTTATTTCCTGAATTAGAGCTATTTCTTTTTTACTTAGTGTTGGGTATTTTTCATAGTGTTGGGTATTTTACGTAGTGTTGGCTATATTTCGTTATTGCATTTAATTGTGCTGTGGTTACCTGCGCATTTGAAACACACAGGGTCTTTACTGCAATAGTTTTTGGTGTGTCCATATATTTGGCAATTTGTGCATTGTGGAATATTTATTTTTTGGTGAGGTGGTTCGATGTTTATTTTACAGTGTAAAAGATGGGTTAAGGAATATATGTTTTTGTTATTATCGTTTGGTTTAAGTTCCAGGAAAATAAAGGAAGTGGTTATTTATTTGTTTTGCATGTTCTGAAAACTTAGTACTTCAGGGGGTTCTTGAGTAAGTATGCAATCACGTTTCACTCTCTGTTTCACTGCCCTCAGCTTAATCTTGTTCGTCCCGAACAAGGATAGTTCTGCAACCTTTATAAGGAGGTACATAGCCTCTCCGGTTGAATGACTTTCATTTTGCTTCTGACATTTCTCGCCAACTGGGTCCGTCGAATTTGGGCAACCCTGTACATCGTTGATGCCGTTTATCACCTTGTAAGGACTTTCCCAAGCGTACGATTAAATCTTTCCACCATTCCATCGGATTACGGGTGCAAAGGGGTTGTGCGAGTTTTGCGTGTGCCATGTTACGGGACGTTCGGATGAGATTTCATTCCATTCTGGTCGTTGTCCTTCTTTCTTATTTGACACAATTTTTGCCAATTCTATATCATTTCGTTGTTCTCCTTTATTTTTTCTGCTGTCCATCTTCGTCTGGTGAAACAGCCATTTAGCGGACATCGACTACTCCTTCTTTCCCTTCAGCTTTAGAACAGTGCTTAAATCATGGGTTTGGAGACTCGATCCATCTCGCCATCTGACCATCGGGATTTTTGAACTGTAATAGCCAGTGCAGAGCAGCGTGATCCGTTCTCAACAAGAACTTTTGTCCATACAAGTACTTGTTAAAGTGCTTCACGCACGGCATAACCGCCAAAAGCTCTCTTCGTGTTACACAATAATTTCGGTCAGGCTTTGATAAGATCTTGCTGAAGTAGGTTATTAATCTTACATGTCCGTCAGTAACCTGCGATAGGACACCTCCAAACCCGAAACCACTTGCATCTGTGTCCAAATTTTTCGCCATGAATTGGATACCCAAGGATCGGAGCTGTACACAAAAGTTCTTTCAGTCTGTTGCATGCCTTTTCCTGTTCGCTTTTCCACTCGAAAGGACAATTCTTCTCGTTAATTCAAGCAGACTACCAGCCACGCCTGCGAAGCTTGGAACAAAGCGTCTCTAATAGGTGCAAAGACCCAAGAAGCTGCGTAGCCCCAGCAAACTAGTTGGTCTTGGCCACTCCCTTACTGAGTCTACCTTATCTGGATCTGTGTGTACTCCTTCAGGTGTGACTTTATGTCCAATGTACTTGACTTCTCTCTTGAATAACGTGAATTTCTTTCCGCTCAGCTTCAACACTGAAGCTCCTAATAGCAGCAATACTTCTTCCAAATTCTTCAAGTGGTCCTCGAAGTCCTGGAAGTACTGTCACCATTGGCCAAGTCATTGAAAGATATTGATATACTGCCGACTATCGCAGGGGGTGAGAGAGACTGTAATGAAAGCATGATGAATACCGTCAGCGGAGAAGTGGTGAGTCTCTACAACAGTTTGTGGCGGAGGTGGAACGGTTTGCCCATCTTACCTGTCCAGGTGAGATTGCTGAGAGAAGTAAGATGGATAATTTCGTATCTGGTATTCTCGATGCGGAAATAGACTGTTCAGCGATGACAAATCCAAAAGCTATATGTATAGAGACAGTGTCTGGCGCTTTGACGTCGGAGATCGCGGCCGTGGTGTGCCCGCTAATATGCAGAGCCTGTCGGATGCAAGTCGAAAGCGGTGTTGTGAGTTAGAATCAAGCTACTTACGCGTAGTTGACTCACAGCACCGGCTCCTATTAAATTCATTAAGAACGCACATATTTTTAGGGTGCAAATATTGTAAATGAACAGTATTTATTCATTAATTATGATGTAAACTTTTAGGGTGTCACAGTTCTGCAGTCAAGCTGACGAGGGGCATTTAGAATGCACCGACGACACTTTTACTTGTAGTAGGTCAGTGGGCTTGAGCCACTGACACCAAATAACAACTGCGTAACTGGAACACCAGAAAAGTGAAGACGTAGACTGTAATGTTTATTTGTAAATAGTATATAAGAACTAGCATTTTAAGAATAAAGGGCTGGTGTTTTTACAAACTGAAAGGTGAGAAGTGTTATAATTTACGTTAGGGTTCTTGATTTTGCAGCCACGCGCCCGGAAGAACTACGACAGGACGTCGCCCGCCAAGCAAGGACACGAGGACCCCAACATTTTGGCGCAGCCGGTAGGATCCAACGTCGAGTGCCAGGAAAAGAGCACTCCTACGCGGGAATCCACCAATAGGAAACCATAAGGATAACCATCCCAAAGGAGGGCGATGGAGGGAACGAAAATGGTGAGTATGTCTATGGTAGGACATTCTAGTATCTAAGTGAATTTTGTCGACGATTCTTCGGTGGCCGTGTGGGCGCTTTTGCGCCGGTCATGCAGAAGAAGCAGCATTGGGGCTGATTAGCCGCTGCGGTTAGGTGATAATAGGTCGATTCGAAAGGAAAATTTTTACTTACGGTCAGGTTGTATAGGGTTGTTCCACTGAGATTAGGCTCATACTTTTTAATACATTTTGTTTCAGCATTCTCGGGGAATGTGGGACGTGTCTGTTTATTCACGGATTTTGCGTTATTGAATTGCGAACTTGTGTATACCGGTTGGTTTGGTTCGGAAAGAACGTGCCACGGTATAGGGTTCGTACGGATATGAAAGGGGATTTGTGTTTGTTTGTCGGTAGGGACATTTATATGATTCAATTTATATTGTTTTAAAATCAAAATAAAGATTGATTTAAATATTTGGCATTTTGAGTTTAGGGTATTAGGTGAAGAGGTGCAGACAACACGTGTTGTTGCATTAAAGTTTTTTGTAGTTCGGAAACTACGATTTGCGTAGCAATGTTGAAGAAAACATTTAAATGCTATTATTATGTGGCGCATACGTTACGGGTTTATTTTTAAATATGGATTCAAATTTCCGGGAATGAATCAAGACACTTTTGCCGGTAAATTAAATTTCGGTTTTTACAAACATATGGCCTTTTTTATGGATTTTTGGGAGTATTAAGGATGGTGAGAGGAAATCAAGGAGTAATGGACGCCGGTAGACAGCGGAACTTTGTGATGGAAAACAAGTATAGCAGAATATGTATATACATAGAATTTACGGTGGAATGTTTTTTTTTTTTTTTTAAATAAATTTGTATTTATCAATAAGTAAGATGGAATAAAATATTGGGATAAGTTAATAACAAGTTTTAACAATTATTGGATTTTTATTTGTAATTGGGATACGCCATCTGTTCTGGCATTTGGGATATGACGAAGGAAGCGCAAGGATTACTGCTGAGGCAGGAGCAAATTGGCGAAACGATTGAAAAGCTGGTCCGTAGTTTTAAGAAAGACGGCAGTTTACGTAAGGACAACGTGTATTACCGCAAGCGAATAACACAGTTGCAAGATCTGGGGAGAGAGTTCAACAATAATCACGGACTGTTGTTGCCTCACGCAGTTGAGTACGGCAAGGCAAAATATTTTGCGGAAAATTACGCAGACTACATGAATAGTCTGGTCAACGAATGGGCAGATACATTTAGTTCTGAATTAGAGGGACTAGGGCAACAAACAGTGAGTTTGGTTTCGCCAGACGAGGAAATAAGGAACAGATTGAAATCAATACAGTCAGAGGTGAAACTGTTTACTGGGAAAATAGTTGACCAGTTCGAAGCAAGTACGAGCAGGGAAGAAGCTCAGGAATTGTGGAGGCAGGCGAACGCCGGAGGCGCTGTGTCACCATTAGAGGTAGCGGATCAAGCCTTGACGGCAATCCAAAAAAGAACAGAAGAAAAGTTGTTCAGTTTTCATAAGAAAGCAGAAGACTGGAGAGCACAAAAAGAGTATCTGGAGAAGAAGGTAAAGGAACTTTCTCAGAGATTGACGGAAACAGAGGAAGCAGCAACGCTGTTGGAGAAGGAGTGTGCAGGATTGAAAAGAGGACGGGCGACCAATAGCAACCCACATAGAAAGGAGAGATCGAAATCAGCATCGGCTGGATTTACACAGACAGTATTGACATTGCCTCCTGAAGTTCGCTGGCCGGAGTATTTAACACCAGAAGGGATAAGCCGCATGGTAAAGCCAAAATTGGTACTTAATGAAGAAAAGCAAGCGGAATTTTTGTTTGGCGCATCTGAAGTCGGTGTCGAGCCTTTTTCTCCGGGTAGCCCGATAAATACCGAAAATCAGGGATATCCGCCAGAGGAGCCGGAAGCAGTAACAGCGCAGGAAAGTCTCGATACTAGGGACAATATTTCGCCAGTACGAACAAACGATCGAAGACTGATTAGTTTGAGTCCGTCACTGGCCAATTACCTCTCAGATCCGGGAGAAGTGAATTTGGAAGCTACCAAAGAGATTAAGAAAGCTAAGGTTTTACCAGCAATTGAGAAAACACAAAGGAATAAAATGGGCATTCTGGAAGTTGCTCATGCGGTGGAGAAGTTGGTGCCCATGTTCTCAGGAGTCGAGTTGTATGATCTGAGAACTGAGATCCGGCGCTTCAAAGAAGGTTGTGAGCTAGCACAACAGAGTGTTCCGGAAGCGGACAGGGAACACTTAATAAAGTGTATTAGGCAAAGAACCACAGGTGATGCGTTTGATTTACTAGCGCATAGCTCAGTAAGCACCCTGCCGGAGTTATACGCACTTTTGGATACGACGTATTTAAAACAAAAGTCATACGACTGTCTCGTTCGGGAAATTCAGGAATCAACTCAAACACCGGGGGAGGAATTGAGAGCCTGGGGACGAAGGCTCCAGTCTCTCGGGAACGCTGCTGAGACGGAAGCCAACAGGCAGTTTCCAGAAAATGTTGCAGCATACAAGGCTCAAGTAGAACGGACTATGATTTCTGTGTTCAAGGCAGGCCTGATAAATAGGGATTTAGCTAATTATACTCTTACTCTCACGCCAAGGAGTATGGCAGAGTTAGTGGAAGCGGTCTCTTTAGCTGAAGCAGCAATACAACAGCGAACGACAACAGGTGGAATCTGCTGGACTGATGCTCCTGCAGAGGTAGGAATAGTACAGCAGGAAAACAGATGTGGAATTGGTAGATTGATGGGTCAATTTCCGCAACAAAGAGATCAAGATTTTCCTCCAAGGAAACCCATTTGCTCATTCTGTCATAAGCCCGGGCACACAAGGGATGAATGCGTTACACGCAAAAACACGCCCTACTGTATGGAGTGCCAAACTTACGGTCATGAGGCAAGTAGACAGTGCCAAGGAGGCACGGTATGGAATCAGAATAGAAAGCAACCAGCTACGAGGCGCCCGGTTCCACCCTTGAGGGACAGCAGGGGTAATTTCAGTAGACCCCGAGTTAATTCAACAGAAGGAATTAACCAAGGAAGAAATCCTTTCAAAACTGGGAATGGTCAGCAGCGACCAAATTGGAATTCTAGAGGTGGACAAAGGTTAGGCAACACCCAACAGGGGTTGAAATGCTTCTCATGTGGACGGATGGGGCATCGTGCTGCGGAATGCAGGGATAGACAGTTCCAACAAAGGAACCAGGGAAACTTCCAGCGGCCCAGTCGAGGCCAGTAGACTGGAAAGCCAAAAGAAAGAGAGTAATAATAAGGCCGGAAATACGTGGGACTAGTAATGTAGGAACTACAGTCCAGGAGAAGGAGGAGCAGGAGGCTCTCCAGTATCACGAAGAGTTAGGAAGTGGATACGCGTCCATGTTGGGAACAGAAGGACATTGCTTCGCTATGAGCAGGATAGGTGATGCCTTCATCGAGATGCCCTGCGAGGAAGCAGCGAGTGGAAAACTAGTGCTATTAGTAGATTCAGGGGCGGACACTAGCCTCGTAAAATCTAGTGTTTTACGGAAGGGGCTAGACATTAATCAAATGGACTTAAGAACGCTTAACGGAGCGTTTGGAGGGTGCATTAGGACATTGGGGTCGCTCAGAATAGGGCACAGTGGAGTAAAGGGTATGAGTTTTAGAATGCACGCAGTGGAAGTCGATAGGAAAGGTATCCCGGCTGATGGGATAATTGGCCGCGATAATCTTTGGGGACGCACCATACTGGATGCCCTCGACAAGCAGTTATCATTCTATGATAACAATAAGCATAGAATCCTTACTTTTCCATTAATGTCATGGCAGGAAGGAACCGTGAGTAAGGTTAAGAATTGTATGGAGGTAGTGAATGCAAGGTCAACCAGAATAGTTACTATGCATGTAAATACGAAATTTAGGACTGTTGTTTTACACAAGCAGCAGCTAGCGGAGGGCGTATATATGGGGGAAACCATAACGCACGTTGACAAGGGAAAGGTGTACGCTTGCGTACTCAATGCATCGGAAAAGGACTACTTGATGGAGGAGGATTTTAGGCCTAAGTTCACTAGCTATGATAATTTTAAGGAACCGAATTATAGATCGGTGAATCAGATTAAACAAGTTGATATAAGAGAAAGAATGGAGCGAGTGCTAGAATCACTGAAGCTAGACCCAAGCGTGAATTCAGAAGAGAAGGCATCAATAGAAGCCATTTGTGCGTCATTCCATGACATATTTTTGCTGGAAGGAGACCAGTTAACATATACACCAGAGGTAGAGCATGAAATACCTACTAGAGTGGATCAAGCGCCAATTAACCAGAAGCAATACAGATTGCCGCAAGCTCACAAAGATGAGGTAAATAGACAAGTGGAAGGAATGTTAAAGGATAACATTATTTCACCGAGTATCTCGCCTTGGAACTCACCAATAATTTTGGTACCAAAGAAGGGAGGTGCGCAGGGTCAGAAGAAGTGGAGAATGGTCGTCGATTTTAGGAAATTGAACGACGCCACTATCAAGCAGGTGTTCCCGATACCAAGGATAGAAGAGATTCTGGATCAATTGGGACACAGTAGATATTTTTCTACACTTGATTTAGCGAGTGGCTACCACCAAGTTCTGGTGGATACCCAAGATAAGCAGAAAACCGCGTTCAGCACCGGTTTAGGCCATTATGAGTTCAATAGAATGCCGTTTGGATTAACAGGAGCACCGGCTACCTTCCAACGGCTAATGAACCATGTGCTAACAGGCTTACAAGGGTTAGATTGTTTTGTGTATCTGGATGATATTGTAATTTATGGGAAGAACTTGCAGCAGCATTCGCAACGCTTGTGCAAGGTGCTCCAGAAATTACGAGAACACAATTTGAAATTGAACACGGAGAAGTGTCAATTTTTGCGGAGAGAGGTGGTCTATTTAGGCCATCGTTGCTCAGAAGCAGGAGCACTGCCTGACCCGCAGAAGGTGGAATGCGTTAGAAATTTAGCGGTTCCAAGAAACAGAAAAGAAGTGCAAGCATTCCTAGGACTAGTGAACTATTATAGAAAGTTCGTGGAAGGACTAGCCGGAATTGCGTTGCCAATTAATAAGTTGCTACGAAAAGAGGCAAAGTTCGAATGGACAGGGAGATGTCAGCAGGCATTCGAGAGGCTAAAAGAAATAATTAGCTCGCCACCAATTTTGGCATACCCCGACTTTGAGCAAACTTTTTTGTTGACCACTGATGCTAGCAATGAAGCATTAGGGGCAGTATTGTCACAAGGGGAAGTCGGGAATGACCGACCAATAGCATTCGCAAGCAGGGCGCTTAGCGACACGGAGAAGAGATACTCCACAATAGAAAGGGAATTTCTAGCCGTAGTATGGGCTACGAAGAATTTTAGAGCATATTTGTTAGGACGCTCATTCAGGATATACACTGATCACCAGCCGTTGAGAGGCATAGCCAACTTGAAAGACCAAACGTCTAGGCTAGCCAGGTTCAGACACAAATTGTCTGAGTATGATTTTGAAATCATATACAAACCTGGGAAGAAGAATCTGAATGCCGATGCACTCAGCAGAGTACCACAGGCACAGAAAGTATCAGTAGTGCAAACAAGGTCCAAAGCACGGTCGGATAAGGAGAAGGCCGAGAGAATGCAGAAGGATAAAGTTGATGCTACAAGAGATGTTAGCAATGCGGGTTTCGATGCCAATGAGCAAGCAGCCAGTAATGTAGAATGGCTGGAGGATATAAAGGATATCCAGGCTGTATTAAAGGGTTTCCATGATTCACCTCTGGGTGGCCACCAGGGATTCTGGAAAACCCATGACAGAATTAGGCGAGTATACGGATGGAAGGGTATGCTCAAGGACATTAAGAAATATATAAAGAGTTGTCCAAAATGTCAGGCCAACAAAAGTTCAAGGCTGACAAAGATGCCAATGGTGTTAACTGACACACCTAAACAGCCATTTGATAAAGTTCATATGGATATTGTAGGTATTTTACCTGAGACTGTTTCGGGGAATAAATATATTTTGACGTTCCAAGACGATTTCTCAAAATATATGGCGTGCGTGGCTATACCCGATGCTGAAGCAAGCACGGTGGCCAAAGCATTCTTTGATGAAATAGTAGCACGATACAACATACCTAAGGTTTTGATAACCGACAATGGTTCAAATTTCGTATCGAAATTATTCTCAGAAACATGTAAAATGCTGGGAATTAAGAAGTTGCATATAACACCATATCATCCGCAGGCGAATGGCTCACTGGAACGTAGTCATCGACCTCTGGCCGAGTACTTGCGCAGTTTCGCCAAGGAAGACGGCTCGAATTGGGATCAATGGTTGACCACTGCAATGCACGTACACAACAATACCGTGCATGTATCAACGAAGCAAACTCCATTTAGAACACTCTACGGGTTTGATTTCAACATGCCAGCGAATTTGAAGCGCAAATGTGCGCCTGTATACAATGCTGATAACCCGAATAAAGTGCAGAAGTATCAGTTACAACGAGCGCACGAATTGGTTAGAGAAAACCAGGAATGTGCTAAACGAGTGGCCAGGGAAGCCTATAACAAGGTACTAAACCCAGTAGTTTTTCATGTGGGTGATCAAGTACTAATGAAGAATCAGGCTAGGAGAAACAAATTCTCACCTGTGTGGATAGGTCCCTATGTAGTAGCAGAGATCAAAAGCCCAGTTACAACGGTCGTAACAATTAAGGGCAAAAATAAAAAGCTACATAATAATTTGTTGAAATTATTCCACATTAGACCACACAAATAAAGACATGTGTTAGCAGTGTCTTACAAGTGTAAACACAAAAATAACAACGTAAACATGTACGTGTGTGTATCAAATAACACACACAGTTCCGATTCTCAAAGTCAACGCCAGTAGAAGTGTGCCACTTAAAATCGAGCGATTAAAGTTGACGGAATAAAAGTGCTTATTATGCACTGTGGCCGAGCGAAGCATAGTAGGGAAAAATATTTTTTTTTAAATAATGATAAATATTGCACGTAATTAAAAAATAAAATGAAATAATAAGACAGTCGTGGGTAAGTAATATAAAACAAAACTTCGAATATGTACATACATATGTACATACGGCAGTGTATGCACTGAAATTCGATGCGTGGGCATTAACGCCAGGCAATGGAACTGCTGGTGAAGTAAGTATATATACGAGTATATATATATGTGTATAAGTTAAAGAATGAATGTACGAATGTATATTTAAAGAAGTAAGTATTCTAGTTAGGAGGAATGGGTATGTGCGTATGTATATATTTGCGGATACTGCAGCAGGCTATATGTAGATATACTCGTACATAGGTTTTAACTGTTTATTGTTTAGGAAATTAGCGTATGGAAATTCGAAAAAATGTGTAGTTAATTGGGGAAAATAACGTTAGTAATTAATTCTAGGTAATTTAAAGCGCCTTGAATGTATGTATGTATTCATATACGGGCTGATTACAGGATGGAAGATAGAATCGTTAATGGATATATACATATCAGGCTAGAAGTAAATTTAAATAAAAAGTCAATTGTATGCGATGAAAGATATAGTCATGCAATGGACAATGTTTTCACATAAACGGGTTTATCTTAAATAATCTCGCTTATGTAAAAGGCACTAGTTTTGCCAAGAATTGATATAAAAAATTTTTTTTTGGGCGGCATATAATTAAATTAGAAAATAATTGTTATGTATGAAGCAAATTTTTGTAAAATGTATATATTTGAGAAGGATTTAAAGTTTTAATGCCGCCAACAATTGTAAGAAAATGTATTATAGTTAATTAATAGTATTTGTAAAGGAAATAGTTTTTGTTACTTGTTTATAGTTTGTTTGTTAAGACGTAGTAGATAAGCGATATATAGATTTGAATCCAATTTACTGTTTACGTTAAAAATTGAATGAATGTAATAGCTAGTAAGAATAATTAAAACTCGGCAAGTCCGATAAGCTAAGCGTATTGTTTTTAGATATTCAGGCGTTGGTGAACAAACATCTGGATGGTTCAATATGGTGCAGCATGAACCTGGAAGGGACTTCCTGCAGCGTCGAAGACTGAGTAAGGTGTTAACCAACATCCAGGAGACCAGTAGAGGAAATGCAAGTGCAGCGAACAAAAATCTGACTGAATGAGAAGAAGTAAGAAGACGTAGAAGAAAAGTGATCAGTAAGCCGCAAAGGAAGAAAGACGAGTTTGGCAACGATAATGTCCAGAGATAATTTTTGGGTTGAAAAAAAAAAAAAAAAAAAAATGAAAACGAAATTAGTGAGAATTCATTTTTATATGAAAAAGTGGAAGAGCTTTCAACTTCACATCTGCGAGATGACTACGATTTAAGCTTATAAAAAAATGGAGATGGTATCGGCCGAATGGAAGAGTCTCTATCTGACTAGTAAAAGTCTAATAATACTTGAGTTTTATTGCATAACTGACTAAATGGCATAAAAAGCACTAACATGTACGTTGTCCGTATAAAGAATCCAACGTGTTTACCATTATTACATATATCAGTATGTATATTGTATTATTGTCGAAAATGAAAAAGAGATAATTTTAGCCAAAACCCGAGGTAACTCCGTAATTCCACCGAGAAACGGCTACAATAACAATAACAGCCACAACTACATCGTTCACTTAGCTTCGCAGAATAATCTCCTGGCGTAAAAAATCGTTTTTAACCACGAAAAGATCAAACATAACATAGCCAAGATTTATCGGCTAAACTTCGTAACGATTTCTCCAATGAGAAAATATCCATCTTGACTTCGTCAGAAGCGCATCTAATCGCGCAAGCTTGCATCATCTTTTTGCGTACCGGTCCAGAAAGAAGGGAGGGGTATGCAGAGTTCATCGAGGGACTTCACTCTGACAACGACGGTCGTCAACTGGACCAGCAGGTAGCAGAGGGCGCAGTATAATAAGGTTTTATGTATAGAATAGAATTGTGTCATTGTTTAGATATTTGTAGATACGCCAATGAGAAAAGAGTCAATGAAAGACCAAATTATAAAAAGGGGAATTTTAAAAAAAAATAATGATGGATAAAAATAAAAAAAAAAAACAAACAAACAAAAACAAAAACAAAGTAAAGAAAAAAAATAAAAATAAAAGAAAGAAAACTACAAAAGAAAATAAAAGCTAGAAAAAAAAAAAAAATATATATATATATGGAAAAGAAAAGAATAAAAAAGGAAGAAAAAAATCGTGATAGAACCCAAATAAGGCGACTTTTAAAAAAAAAAAAAAAAAAAAAAAAGATGTAAATAAAAACAAGTCATATGTATGTAATATAGAGTTCAATCGATGCACATAATTGTTTACAGGGCAAGAAAAATATTGTAAAGATTTTATGGAAGTTAGTTGCACTAACTTCTTTTAGAAAGAGGGGAGGGATGTTGTGAGTTAGAATCAAGCTACTTACGCGTAGTTGACTCACAGCACCGGCTCCTATTAAATTCATTAAGAACGCACATATTTTTAGGGTGCAAATATTGTAAATGAACAGTATTTATTCATTAATTATGATGTAAACTTTTAGGGTGTCACAGTTCTGCAGTCAAGCTGACGAGGGGCATTTAGAATGCACCGACGACACTTTTACTTGTAGTAGGTCAGTGGGCTTGAGCCACTGACACCAAATAACAACTGCGTAACTGGAACACCAGAAAAGTGAAGACGTAGACTGTAATGTTTATTTGTAAATAGTATATAAGAACTAGCATTTTAAGAATAAAGGGCTGGTGTTTTTACAAACTGAAAGGTGAGAAGTGTTATAATTTACGTTAGGGTTCTTGATTTTGCAGCCACGCGCCCGGAAGAACTACGACAGGACGTCGCCCGCCAAGCAAGGACACGAGGACCCCAACAGCGGGTTTCACGGGCAAGTTTGCTCTTAATCGCTTCTTTAGAATGTCTTCTAGGTGAATTAGGGGGAATTTATCATTGAATATTCTGTTGTCATTTTATTGTCCTCTATAATTTTTTTTCTGGGAACAATTAGGGAATGCATGAACTTACTAATAGTTGGATTAGATCGTCTTCATGCATTTTGTTTGATGCTTTATATGAATATTCATTCTGTTTCTATAGTGGTGTTCTGTCAGCTAATTCTATTATCTGTTTATAAAATTTAGTTGTTGTGAGGTGTTTTTGTCGAGATGGAAAACTTCATAAAATTCATGGAATATGCTTGTGTTGATTGACAATTTTTCTAGTATCACTGCCTGTTTCGTTTGCTTTTGTTTTATACAAGGTGCAGGACAAAGTAAACAGGACTTTTAAAAATTTGTATTTTTACTGAGACCATCTATGGACAATTACATGCATCAGAAATATAGATGCCTCACTTATGAACTGTTATGATGTTCTTGGCATTTGGACTAATAGAAGCGGAGTTATTGCCTCTGAAATGACAGTATGATTGTGTCATCGATACAAAAATGAGCATCGAACAAAGATCTAATATTAATTTTTGTTTTCAAATTGGTAAAACTTTTACTGAAATGTTTCAATTGATGATCCAAGTTTTTGGTGATGATTGTTTATCCCATGGCAGGGTTCATGAGTGGTATTATATTATTATTAATTCCGTGACATTTGACACAATAAAACTATTTATATGCTAACAAAGTTAACTAAAAGACATAATTATAAAAGAGTCAAATATCGCTCCTAGTCGGAGCATAGGGCGGTCACAAAAGCTCTCCAACGGTTTCTATCAGCAGCCAGGTGTCTTATTTCGTTCCAGGTGGCTCTGTGGTGACTTTCGGCGTGGATAGTGCGTACCCAAGTTTGTCGTGGGCGTCCTGCTTTCCGACTACCATGTGGGTTCCATTGAAAGGCCATCTTGGCAGTGTTGGTGTCTTCTCTACGCAGAATGTGCCCCATCCAGCTCCACTTGCGTCTTTTAACTTGTGTGTCAATAGGCTCGCTATTGGTGAGGCGCCACAGGTCTTCGTTCATGATCGTTGTCGGCCAGAAAATGCGGCGGATTCTTCGAAGACATTTGTTGACAAAAGTTTGAAGTTGTCGAGTTATTTGTTCTGAGACCAACCATGTTTCAGACCAATACAACAGAACAGGTTTTATGCTGGTGTTAAATATTCGTATTTTTGTGCGCAGCGATATTACACGAGAACGCCAAATTCTATCTAAATTCCGGAATGCAGACCGTGCTTTGTTTATTCGTGCTGCCACATCAGATGTTGCACCCCCATATTTTGTTATGTAGCTACCAAGGTAGCAGAAGCTGTCAACGTCCTCAATGTTGATGGTGGAGTTATCATTTGTCAGTACAGTGAGTGGAGATGTATTTGCAGTTTGCAGTCGCAAAAGTTTAGTTTTGGAGAAGTTGATTTTGAGGCCAGCTGCATGCGCGTTTGCGGCTAGTTGGCGTATTTTTGACGAGGCGCCTGCTAACGTGTGCGTCATGAAACAGATGTCATCAGCGTAGTCCAAATCGCTGAGCTTTTGGTTTAATCTCCACTGCAACCCCTCCTCCGTCTCCGCATTAGTACGCCTAAGGACATCATCCAAGACCACTATAAACAGCAGTGGTGACAAAACGCACCCCTGCCTAACGCCTCTGTTTATATTAAAGTTGGCACTATTTTTACCTTTATAACGCACACTAAGGTTCGCGTCTGTATATAGGGCCTTAATGAGTTCGATAATCTTGTCCGGAACTCCGCAATTTTGTAGAGAGCGCCATATTGCGTCTCTGTCAACCGTGTCAAACGCACGTTCGAAGTCCTCGAAAAGGAGAAATAGTGGCGATCTCCATTCGACAGATTGCTCCACAATTATGCGTAAAGTGTTGATGTGGTCTACGCAAGATCGGTTTGGTCTGAACCCATTTTGTTCACGCCGTAACTGGCTGTTGAGTACACCTGACACTCTATCTAAGATGATAAGAGCTAGGATTTTCAGGATGGAGTTGAGAAGGGTTATGCCCCTCCAATTTTTACATTGGCTGAGATCTCCTTTTTTTGGAATAGTGATTATGATTCCCTCTTTCTAGTCAGTGGGGATGGTGTTAGTCGCCCAGATGTTATGCATGATAGGGTAGAGTGCGTGAGAGATTATATTAGCGTCATACTTCAATAGTTCAGCATGGAGTTCGTCAGGTCCAGCAGCTTTGTTGAATTTTAGCTTATGGATTGCTAGGCTGATTTCTTCTGTGGTGGGCGGGTCGACAGGGATGTTTCTGTTGGGGTTTCTTCTTCGCTGTTCAGCAAAGAAGGGCGCAGTGTTGTTTTCCGCTTCTACGCTATTGTCCACGAAAAATTATCTCCAGCGCGCGAGTTGATCTTCGTCAGAGGTTAGGATGCTACCGTCACTAGCCTTGATAGGCGGTATGTTAGGTTTCGTATTTGTCAATCTTTTTATGGCTGCATATACGCCCCGCAAGCTGTTACAGTTTGCTGATCGCTCTGCTTCACCAGCAATTCCTTCCACATATGCCCTTTTATCAGTCCTCACAGAATTTTTGACCTGCCGATGCATAGCATTGTACGCGCTGAGAAAGCTGTTGCGGTCGGATAATGAATTAGTGTTTACTTTGGTTTTCATCCTTCTACGTTCTTAGATATATTGCCAGGTGGTGTTGGTTATCCATGGCTATTTTTACGATGTTGGAGGCCAACTGTTTCTTCCGCAGCTTGTGTGCAGGCTTTTTGAATTTGTTGCCAGGACGGTCCATGTTCGTAGAGTGCAATGGTAGTAGACAGTGTGTCCTGGTAAAGTTGGAGCGTTGCAGGGTTTTTGAAGTTTTCCAGATTAAAGGTCATCTTTCGCTTCTGTTGCTTCCTGATACCTTCGGGGCATAAGCAGAGTTGGCATACAACTAGGTTATGGTCGCTGAATATGTTCGCACCTCTGCGTGTGCGCACATCAAGGAGGGAGTTGTGAAACCGTCTGCTTATTAAAACAAGGTCGATTTGGTTGCGAGTTCGGCCATCGGGAGAATTCCATGTGTATTTATGGATATCTAGATGGGGGAATTTAGTGCCACCGATGAAGAGATTGTGGTTGGAGCAAAGTTCAATCAATCGCTCTCCATACATACCCTCTCCCATGCGCTGCAAGTCATTCCAGCTGCTTGGTCACACGATAAAGCATTGTAAGCGGTCTCCTCTTAGTGTCAACTGTTCTCTCCCTCCACACTCCCCTTCCAATTGCGTATGCACACTCTGTGCTAGCTGCTCAGAACCTCATTCCTCTTCCTCCAAAGAATGTACCAAATTCTTACAATCGAAAGATATTATAAAAATTAAAACAACTAAAAAGTGTTCCATGCGGGACGCTATTAAAATCCACAAAGAACAACAAGTTCCAACTGGCTCACCCAGTAGCTCATACGCTGCTATAACATCCAACTCTAACGCAAATAGCAACAATACCAGTTCTATTGCAAAAACAATAAACAATAACATCGACAACAGCTATTAAAAAAATTAAAAATTCCATTAACAATCCAATAAACAACTCACACACACACGGCAATATTCTTCATCAATCCCTTCCTCTCCTGTTCTACAAAATAACTTTCCGACTTTCACATAGTAAAATGCCCTGAAACACTAGTAAGTAATACCTCATCAGCAACTGTAACTAATAATCAATAAATTACGCAACAAACATCAAGTATACAAAAATCGAATTCAATTAACAACAACAATCCATTCTCATCTTCTTCAGATGCCTCTCCTACACCTTCTTCAGATTCCGTCACTCCACAGCACTCTACCAAAGATCAAACAACTATTTACTCAAGACACAGCTTACCTAATAAACAAATTAATAAAGAGAGTATTACTCTTGAAAAATCAAAAGGCAATATATAAATTTTACTTTGGATCAAAGTAATACAAATAGCTCTTTTAATAATAACAAAACCCTATCTGACAACTCTTTTAGAAATAATATTTTTAACCCGCTTCCATCTAAATATTAACAGAGTTCTTTCTCTTACACAATTATCTAATACATCAGACTCATCTTATGAATAAAGCTTCCATTATTACCAACTTCGGTATATAAATAATCGAAAAATTTGTTTGTCTTTTTTTTTCGTTAGTTATGTTTACTTTTCTGCAATGGATTCTTTAATAATTATCATGAGCTTCTTTTGCTTATTTCAGAATTACAACCTAATCTGATAGCCTTACAAGAGACTAATCTTGGCTATCTTAGTAATGTTTGACCTCCTTCCCCTTATTTAGCTTATTTTCATAATACAAACCATACGAATAAGCATGGCACTGGGGTGCTTATTAGGAAAAATATTTGCCATAAAAGAATTCCAATTCCAACTAATTTAAGTATTATTGCTTTCAAAATAAAGGCAAATATTACTTTCACAGTGATATCTGTTTATTTTCCACCTAATAAAGATTTCGATTTCCGTGAATTTAAGTCAATCTTGGTTTCATTGCCTCGGCCGCTTATTCTTTGCAGGGATGTCAATGCTTGGAGCCCACTTTGGGGTTCTTCCATACATAATAAGCGGGGGAAAATAATAGAATAACTAATTTGTTCTCTAGACCTAAGTGTTAAATGATAGATCTCCGGCGCATTTTTTCACACACAAAACATTTACTAGTGTAGATATCGCGGCATCTTCAACTAGTATTTGTCCACTCTTTTCTTGGAAAATTTTGGATAAACTTTATGGCAGCGACCACTACCCTATTGTTTTTTATCTAAACTGTGACAGGAGAAATAAGTCTGCGCACAGCCTTAGATTCATAACTGATAAAGCTGACTGGAAAAAATACAAATTGTCGTGTCACGAACTAAATCGACTCCACCTACCTAGCCGTAACAAAAATAAAGAAGCTGCTTTAGTTAGAATGGTTATTCGGACTGCCGCTACTTTCTCCATCCCTCAAACTCGGCCATACTTTCCAAAAAAATGTGTCCCCTGGTGGAATAAGAAGCTCGCTGAGCTGCGTACAATAAAGCAAGGTGCATGGTACATCTTTAAACACTTTCGGTGGTATATAAAGCAGCTAATGCCAAATTTAAAGCTTTAAGAAGATCACCAGTTCCATCAATCCAACATCTTCTGCGAAAGAAATATGGAACAATATATTTCCGGATCTTATAGGCATTTTACTACTCCACAGCTTATAAAAAATAAAAAGCCTTTATCATTTGGTAAAGAAACTGCAAATTATTTTGCAAAACATTGGTCTGATTATTCCAACGATAAAAATTTTCCTCATGACTTTGTTGTTCATAATTCTAGGCTATTGCACGAAAATTTTGTCCCCCAAACAATCTCTTTCGCTCAGCAAGAGAAATTGATGGTCCTATCACTATGCGAGAGTTTGGAAACTTTGTTAATAACTCCAAGGGCTCTTCTCCTGGCCATGATCGGATTACTTGTGTAATGATAAAAAACTTACCTGACTCAATTAAAATTAGATTATTAAACCTATATAACTGCAATTTTTCTACTGGTATCTTTCCTCAAAGTTGGAAATGTGCTATTATATCTCCGATTCCTAAGCCCAGTAAACCCGCGGATAATCCGTCCAACTTTCGCCGATTTCCCTACACCCATTTAACAGCAAGGTACTGGAGAACTTAATTGCCTACAGATTGATGTGGTTCGCATTTAAGTAGAAGCTTTTAAGTTTCAAACAAGTTGCCTTCAAAGAGGGTCATAGCACAATTGACTCACTCCTATCTTTTGACCATCTCTCTTCGAATTCTCTATCTAGTAGAAAGCATGTCACAGCAGTTTCCCTAGACTTTGAAAAAGCCTTTGATCGGATTGGAGCACATATTGTTCAACGGCAGTTAAAAAAATGGAGAGATGGCCCTAAATTATACAACTTTTATTAAAAATTTTCTTACAAATCGCAGATTTATGGTTAAAATTAATGGTTATTTTTCTGATAAATATGATTTACAAATGGGATTTCGCAAGGTTCGCCTCTTCGGGTTGTTTTATTTTTCAATTGGTTTCGATGAAATCAGTAAAATTATAGATAAGTACAATGTAACCCACGGTATTTACGCACATGAAGGTATTTACGCAGACGACGTACTAAAGAATATAATTTGGTAAATGTTAGAACCATTTTTAATAAAATCCTTGATGACATTTCTGTATGGTCGCTATAATGTGTAATATCCTGCATATTTGTCGGAAAAAATGCTACCCAAATGTACAACTAAGTTATATTAATGTATATATTAACAATGTTAACCAAATGAAAATAGGGGTTTTCTTTGACTGTAAATACGGGTGGATTACATGACGGCTAGTCTTATACACAAAACCGTATCTTGCAAAAGTTATGGTCTTTACAAAAACATCTTTAATGCTGCAAATCGAAAATTTCCCCCAAAGAGGCCCTCTGCGTTACATAGTGTGTTGTTCCTGGCCAAGGAAATGAATCTTCCAGTTGAACCTGTTCGGAAAGCTTCTTCTAAAAATCCCCCTTGGTTTCTATCGGACTCGGCATTTGTAAATTGTTTTCAAGATTATCAGAAGCAATTTACTTGCCCACAACTTTATCAACAATTATTTCTGGAGTATAAACGGAAGCTAAGCTTCAAATCGTTAAAATTTATCTTCACCTCAAAAAATAAATCTTCAACATTATTCGCGGTAGTATCGGAAGACCTAGTGGTCTTCAAAAAAGTGCTATTGCATAGTCTCTGTTCCACTTTCACCAGTGAAATATTTGCCATCTATCAAGCTGCTGTTATAGCCTCCGACATCAAAGATAATTTTTGTATTTGTACTGATAGCCAATCTGCCATCGATGCCTTACAAAACTTCAGAAATGAGAGCCTTTTAGTAACTTACGTTCGAGATTTGTTCATAAAAGAAGAAAATAAAATTAAATTGATACCTGGCCATTGTGGTATTCAAGGCAATAAATTAGCTGACTCTGTTGCTAAAAGTGTCCACAATGCACTGTTTTGTATTGTGACGCTCTTGAGAAAACTGACTTGAAATGTCTTATAACACAGTACCTACAAAACAAGTCCTTATTGAAGTGGAATAATTATGTACACCATTACTCGACTATTAACCAAACTAAGGTTAAACCAATATTCCCTACTGGATATAAGCATACAGATATTTTGAAATTCACAAGGCTTCGTTTGGGGCACACGCAGATCACTCACGGTCACTTGCTTAAATCTGGAGATCGGGCGTGCCGTTTCTGGAAGTCTCCTAGAACATCAGTCAAACATCTTTTAGACATTTGCCCTGAATTCAACTGTTCAAGGCAAAGGATTTTTGGCACAGCTCTTCCATCGAAACATCTAGCTGATAAGTCTTATATCTAATTTTCTTGCATTATGAAGCTTATCTCATTTAATTTAATATGAACTATTTATCTTAATACTCGATATATTGAACTAGCAATTATAACCATTATAATTAATTTATTGTAACAACCAGCTGATGGCCTTGTATATTAATATACTGTTTTTTGTATATTAAAATACTTGAAAATTAATATGATTATTTTTTACATACTCGTATATGACAAGTAGTAGCCAATTCAAAATCATGATTTTGTACAATGGATAATTTATCCATTGGAAGAGGGCAAATGAATACTGTTTAAATACTGTCTTCAGCGAATTGTTTAAGTTCGCTTACAAACCATTGAATACAGTCTCCACCACGATAACCTTTATAAAACGAAAGTGTGGGGTCGTACATACACTGAACATAAAAGCCAACACTATATGGTATATGATTCTGATATGAATTTCGTGAAGTTGTCTTCTCCAAAATACTTTCCAAATGGGCATACATATATCACAAATGGAGACATCTTATATTTATAATTTTTGAAGCTTAAAAATTTTTCCTCTGTTGGCGTTCTGATTTTACAGTTGTTCACTTCTTCACAATCTTCAACATGCTGCTGCAGTCGTATTTGAGTGCGGAAGTAGCGGAGGCACCGGTCGCAGAAATATTTGATTTTTTGTTTGCAGACATCTGACTGGAAAGAAGCCTGCTTTCATTTTTTATCCACACAAAGTGGTATCTGATTGGTTTCTCATTATCAGCACTAACATCATTATCTTCTTTTTTCTCTTCATAATATTTATTCTGCACTATCAGCAGACTTACATGCTGCTCCTTTTTATTCTTTGTTAAATATGTAGGGAGCACAAGAAGTTCCTTCCTCATCTTTTTAAGGATGTAGACGTTAACAGAGAGGTTATTTTGTTTCTCGAAGTGTGGGATTTGTTTAATTGTCATTGGAAATTGGATCCCCTTCAAATTCAAAATATCTTTGTAATGAGGATAGTATGATGCTCCATCAGAATGTCGTTCAACAGGATGTGGGGCAGATATTATCGCCCAGACCTGCACATTGATGCATGCTTTCTTCCTCTGAATTTCCTTCGGCAATGGTATGTACATTGAACCAAGCTGTGGAGTAAACTTGTTTATGTTAACAGTTAAGTTTAAGATGGCTGACAATGTCCCACCATTATCACGTTCCTGGAATTCTTCCGACTTTTTTAGTACAACATCTCGAACATTTTCCTCAAACCATATTTTCAGATTAGTTTCTGGATAAACTGGAACATTTTTTGTATTCATAAATTTTAAATCCCAAACTTGTTTATCATCTTTTTTAATTACAAAGTCTCCGCAGAATATGCCATTTATCTTAAGGTAAGGTGTTGTAACGAACCCTTTTTCCTCCTTTCGCCTGGGTAATGCTCACCGGATTGCCAGGGGTCGTTTACAGAAAATAACTATGAGTTTACTTAGTTTGGTTTTATTTAATTTATTAAATTAAATCTTTAGATAATAGCTAATGCTGAGTTAATAGCTAATACAAAGTCTCGGTACAACGTTGGTAATTCTGGGAATTAGTGGAGTACCGATTACAAACCATATAATCCACTAATCCAGAAAGGTCTCAGTAAGTGGTCGTACTTCTTGGTATTAGTGGAGTACCGATTACAAACCCTATAATCCACTATTCCAGTAAGCGTTTGTAATTCTGAGCATTAGTGTATTACCGATTACAAACCCTATAATCCACTAATTCAGAATGGTCTCAGTAAGCGGTCGTACTTCTTGGTATTAGTGGAGTACAGATTACAAACCCTATAATCCACTAATCCAGTAAGCGTTTGTAATTCTGAACATTAGTGGAGTACCGATTACAAACCCTATAATCCACTAATTCAGAATGGTCTCAGTAAGCGGTCGTCCTTCTTGGTATTAGTGGAGTACCGATTACAAACCCTATAATCCACTAATCCAGTAAGCGTTTGTAATTCTGAGCATTAGTGGAGTACCGATTACAAACCCTATAGACCACTAATGGAGAATGATCTCAGTACGGTTGCATCAAATGCTGTAGTCAAAAGTCTTGGTGCGTCAATGTTTTCTTCGTATGCGTCGATGTGTCGTCGTCGATGGCTGTTCAGGAAAAGAGCTAATGTCGATGCGTCGTCGTCGATGGCTAATGAAGTAAAGCGCTCCTGTCGATGCGCCTTCGTTGGTTGTTGGAGAAGAAAGAGAAAGAGTCCTTCAGTTGCTGCTGCTTTTATAGCCCAGTCGCAGACTTTCCAGAAAGTTCTGTTGTTGTATCAATTGTATTCAAACGTGACCGACATTATCGCTGCAGAATTCGGCTTGTCAAGTACGTGGCATTTTTTGTTGTTGCCCGCTGTTGTTGATGATGTCATGCACGTCGATCATACTGTTTATTAGGGGTGGGTTTTGCCGATTGCTTCTAATAGTGCATAAATTACATTCTTCTAGAACAATCGACTGCGGTTCGTGACTTGGTTTGAAAAAATTATGGTGTGGCAGAAGAATTATGTTGGAGGAAAATTTATGCGGAGATTTTGCTCTTTACATTTCCTCTCCACTCGCGGATGATAGACGATAATTATCCTACCCTGGCAGAGGGTGATTGTGTATGGTTTCCGGTAGAACCGGATTCGCGCCTGCTTTGTGGGTGCCTTCTCGAGCAGCTCTTGGATTATTTCTGGTGGTAGGCCGACTGCTTTTGGTCCGGTTAGTTCCGATATATCTTCGAACGTGATGGCCCGACAGTGAATTTCCTTTGGTGATGTCGGAGTTTTCTTTGGTTTCTTGGTACCTCTCTTTGTGGTCAGCCGCGTAGAATGATTTTAATTCGCTGATATGGGCTATCCTCGTCTCCTTATTCCCTTCTCGTTTCATCTTGACTATGACTGGTGAGATGAAAGTGTCTATTTGGTATGGTCCGTCGTAGCGTGGGGCTTATTTAGCGGCGAAGTCATCGACAGCCTTGGATAAATGGTGCTGTTTAGCTAACACCCACTGTCCAACTTCGGGCATCCAGGGTCTACGCCGCAGGTTGTAAAATCGTCGTTGGTCTTGGGCCGCTCGTTCCAGGCTTCTTGTAACCAACTTATATGCTACTTTAAGTCGTTCGGCTCTCTCATTTGGGTTTGCTTCTGCTGTCCCGTTCCAAGGGTGGTTTCATCGTACACTGCTCTTGATCGGCGTGGTTCCCGTCCTTGTATCAAAAATGCGGGGCTATAACCAGTAGTTTCTGACACGCTGGTGTTGATGGCGAAGGTTAATTCAGGCAATAGCTCATCCCACTTTTGTTGCTCTTTTCCTGCAAATTGGGCGACCATTGTCTTTATAGTGCAGTTGGCACGCTCGGCAGCATTTTCTTGTGGCGTGTAAGGTGCGGTGAACTGATGTTTGATACCGTAGTACTTGACGAAACGTTGGAATGACTTGCTCGTGAATTGAGAACCGTTTTCTGTCACTAAGACCTTTGGGACTCCAAAACGGGCTAAAATGCGCTCCTGAAAGGCCCGTTGTAGGGTCTCGGTGGTGGCCTTTCGGAGGGGAGCAACTTCTGTCCATTTGGAGAATTTGTCATAGAAGACTACCATCATGGTGTTTCCGTGCTTTGAGCGAGGTAAGGGTCCAACAAAGTCAGCACATAATATAGCCCACGGTTCCTGGGGTATCTGCGCCAGCATTTCTCCAGCCGGTTGTTGCTGGCTAGGTTTTTATTGTTGGCACAGCTTACATTGACGTACGTACCGGCTGATATCTCTGAATAGTCCAGGCCAGTAGTACCGGTTAGCAATTTGTGCTATCGTTTTGCGGATGCCCAGATGTCCTGCAGTTGGTGCGTCATGGCTTTCCTGTAGAATGCGTTCCCTAAGAGACCTAGGTACGCAGAGTTTCCACTGTGTGCAGTTTTCGTCTCCTGTGCGGCTAGGTATATGGCGGTACAGTTGCCCGTTTTCTATAGTATAGTCGGCGAATTTAACCGGATCGGCGAGTACTTCACCTTTTCTTTTAAGCCACCACTTGCACTTCTGCTCTGGTTGGTCCTGCAATGTGACTGTGCGTGCAGCTTCGACAGATTGTCTTGATAATGTATCCGTTAATACATTAAGTTTGATAGGCCGGGCATCGCGCATCAAGTTCTTCTGGTTCGTCAGGTTGGATACACTTGGCTCGTCCGAAAATTTAGCTAACTCCGTACCTATGTTTGCTGCGTCCGTAGTAACCTTTTGTCGTATGGTCGTGCACGATACGGTGACTCGGGTTTGCACACCATACGTCTGGGGTCCTAGGTTGATCTCGTAGTCTCCACATTTCAGGAACATGCCTTGTTTGGCCAAGAAATCCAGGCCGAGCAGTAAGTCTTCAATGGAGTCGGGCATGATGAGTAGTTCCAGCTGGCATACCTTTCCTACCAGCCTAACGCACACCACAAACGCTTGAGTGATTTCTCTTGTTCGCCCATCCGCCATAAGTGATCTAGTGTTTGTAGAGGTCACTCTACCAGTGGTAGCACTTAATTGGTGGACGAGTCGTTCGTTGATAAAACTCCTGGTGGCGCCTGTGTCTAGCGTGGCCGTTATTTCATCTGTGCCAATGGTTACGGCGGCACAGATGCTTTGCCCATCGCAACTTAGCGTACTTACTGTGTGTGAGGCTTGTTTTCGTTGGGCTGATCCATGCCTCGTTGCTGGCGGCAGCCCCGCTCGTTTCCCCCTGATGTCCAACAGCATTCAATAGTCTTGGTTTCTTTCTTGCCGCACTCCCAACAGAAGAGGAGTTGGGCGTGACGACAGCGTCGTGCGATGTGTCCTGACTGACCCCACCGTCTGCAAGCTGTGCGTGGATTTATCGGTGAATCTTCGCTGGCATAGTTCACTGGTGCTACCTGCCGGTTCCTTGTTTCTCGTGGGGATGTGCGTTCAACCCGTGGCTGGAGTACTTGTGGTAGTCGCGGTGATGCTGCACGTGGAGTTTCGCGGTCACCACGTATACCCTATATATCTTCCGCCATTTTCACCAACTCGTCCAGTGTCGAAAAGTCTTTTCTTCGTATGTACCACTGGTACTCTTCTACGCTATTCCGGAAAATTCGCTCAAGCTTGTTTTCTTCCGAGTAGCCGGCATGCCGCATGAGATTTTGTAGTTCAACCACATACTGCTTGAATGTTTCCCGTGGTTGCTGTTGGCGGTGCCTGATCTCGTCCTCCAGCTTTTCGAAATATCTGGCAGGCAAGAAAAATTTAAGAAAGTCCTTCTTGAACGAAGGCCAGTCTATCCACGCTCGGTTGTTATTGCGAAACCACAATAAGGATCGCTCCTTAAGGAGTTCGGGCATTGTTCGGGGTAACATATGTTTGTTTAGACCGTATACCTCCGAAAGCTCCTCCACTCGCTCGACGAAAGCCAGCGGGTCACGCCCTCCATCGTATTTAATTTACCATTTTCTGACATGGTCAATAACAGAAGCGTAAGTGTCATTTCCGCTTAGCGTTGTATCGGGTACTGCTGGGTGAAACGCAGTACGCGACGATACAGCCTGGTCATCTCCAGCTGGTGATAGAGCTTCCCTGTTAATTACTGTCGGTTCTTTGGGGCTTACCTGCTGAACTGTGCTGGGGATAGTCCCTCCGTGGGTACTAGGTCCGGTTAACAAACTTCTCGCGTGCCAGGCATGTAACTCTCAACACACAACACACCACTAGCTGATCCTGTCATAGCTTGTATACCCAACTCGTGTTTCCCATCCTGCGTAAAACTCTGGTGATGGGGTGAAGTTGGATAAAACTCTTTTGTTTAATCTGTTAGTTTTCTTGTGAAAGCCCGTGCTCGGGCGGCACTGTAACGAACCCTTTTTCCTCCTTTCGCCTGGGTAATGCTCGCCGGATTGCCAGGGGTCGTTTACAGAAAATAATTATGAGTTTACTTAGTTTGGTTTTATTTAATTTATTAAATTAAATCTTTAGATAATAGCTAATGCTGAGTTAATAGCTAATACAAAGTCTCGGTACAACGTTGGTAATTCTGGGAATTAGTGGAGTACCGATTACAAACCATATAATCCACTAATCCAGAAAGGTCTCAGTAAGTGGTCGTACTTCTTGGTATTAGTGGAGTACCGATTACAAACCCTATAATCCACTATTCCAGTAAGCGTTTGTAATTCTGAGCATTAGTGTATTACCGATTACAAACCCTATAATCCACTAATTCAGAATGGTCTCAGTAAGCGGTCGTACTTCTTGGTATTAGTGGAGTACAGATTACAAACCCTATAATCCACTAATCCAGTAAGCGTTTGTAATTCTGAACATTAGTGGAGTACCGATTACAAACCCTATAATCCACTAATTCAGAATGGTCTCAGTAAGCGGTCGTCCTTCTTGGTATTAGTGGAGTACCGATTACAAACCCTATAATCCACTAATCCAGTAAGCGTTTGTAATTCTTAGCATTAGTGGAGTACCGATTACAAACCCTATAATCCACTAATGCAGAATGATTTCAGTACGGTTGCATCAAATGCTGTAGTCAAAAGTCTTGGTGCGTCGATGTTTTCTTCGTATGCGTCGATGTGTCGTCGTCGATGGCTGTTCAGGAAAAGAGCTAATGTCGATGCGTCGTCGTCGATGGATGATGAAGTAAAGCGCTCCTGTCGATGCGCCTTCGTTGGTTGTTGGAGAAGAAAGAGAAAGAGTCCTTCAGTTGCTGCTGCTTTTATAGCCCAGTCGCAAAGTTTCCAGAAAGTTCTGTTGTTGTATTAATTGTATTCAAACGTAACCGACATTATCGCTGCAGAATTCGGCTTGCTGTCAAGCACGTGTCATTGTTTGTTGTTGCCCGCTCTGTTGTTGTTGTTGATGATGTCATGCACGTCGATCATACTGTTTATTAGGGGTGGGTTTTGCCGATAGCTTCTAATAGTGCATAAATTACATTCTTCTAGAACAATCGACTGCGGTTCGCGGCTTGGTTTGAAAAATATGATGGTGTGGCAGAAGAATTATGTTAGAGGAAAATTTATGCGGAGATTTTGTTCCTTTATCCCTTCAGATTTTCTTTATCTGACGGTTGAAAATTTTACAGCAATCTTCCAAGAAATTCTTAATATCCTTATGAGTAAGGTTTATAATAACTGCACTTCGAATTCTATGAATAAAAAACATTTTTTTGTTAAGAACCTTTGATAATAGTAATAAAATTAAACTTACCGTCTACGAAAGCTTGCTCAACATTTTCCCATTTAACTCTATTAGAGGTCCAATTTTTCCTTCGTTTCAAAAGGTTGGCATCAGAATGCAAATGTAGATGCTTGCACCGAGCGCGATAACCTTTTACTACTCCTATAGCATCCATTAAATGATGTTTGACGCCCACAGTTTCTGCTCTAGCAACCTGCATTTTAAGAGCACGCAAATCTTTAGTGCAAGCTTTAAATACTTCGTTTGCCATTAAATGGTTTTGTTGGGCATTTTCAAAGGCCAATTTAGCATTTTTAATAAATTTATTTTTATTCTGCTCCATTTTTTTTTAATTATATGAAAAATATTCCAACTATGGAAAAATTCTTACTTTTATACTAAAGCTAGTATATACTGTATGCTTGCTAACTACACTTTATTATATATTTCTATTTTCCGATAAAATTTAATTGTTGAAAACTACTCTTCATTATATATTTATATTTACTGATAAGAATTAATTGAAAAATAGTAGCTTCCCTTTTTAAATAAATAAAACATTTTTTGTTTTTTATTTTAAATTGTATTTTGAAAAATAAATTTTAAACATAAATGTCCACAGTTGAAAGAATTGAATTTTTATTTTTGTTTATAATTATATTCAATAGGTGCTTTTAAATAATTAACTATTTCAAGTGGTGGTTGAAAGTGTCCAAAACTATTAAAATATTCCTTATAGTTGTGATTTTTGTAGTACGCTACCCAGTGTGTTCCAGGACCGCTTGAGTCATCTAAATTACACATTCTTGAGGTAATGGTTCTTTAGGTAAACAATCACGCGCAAAAACAACTCTAAAATATTGAGTTGTTTACCATATTTATTCAAATCTGTATCTGTTAGTGGTCGTTTGGGTAGTTTCTTTAAAAGTATTTTGAATGTTGATTGAAATAAAGGTCAAATCCTTTCTTATATGGTTTAATATATAAACCTTTACCCATAGCAATTGACTCCATGTATCTGTTATGACGCGTAGCCTCTGCTAATTGTTCCTTTCCATTTTTTATATTACTTATAGCTTTAGTAATAGCTGATCCACCAGTAGCTAAACCACCTAGTGCAGACAACGCTGTTAAAACAGGAATTAATGGAAGAAATCCGCCAATTTTTGGTACTGCAATAACTGTCGGTATAGCAATATTAGATTTTTTTTTTCTTTCTAAAGCTTGAATGTACAGCTTTTTGAGCAATTTTAATAGCAGCATTTTTCTGTTTTAAGATTTTTAATGTGTTTTTGACAGTAGTTGAAAATAATTTTGTTGTATATTTCTTTTTGTGTTTCTCTCTTTCTTCTTTTTTTCTTTAATTTTCTTGATTTACGAAAGTTTAGTTTTCATTCCTAATCCATTTTGTCTTCATTGCGTTTGTTACAAACCAAGCGTCTGCACGTTTTCTTAAATTAATATATTTTGATTTTACTCGTCCCCAAGCTTTTTCAGCTAATATTTGGTCAGCTTAATGTCTTTTATATATATCTTTTGACTGAGAATATGTAATATCATGCTCTTTGCAAGCCGCATGGATTTATTCCTTTATCTCCTCTTGCTAAACGTTCTTTAGTTTTGTTCCTGGTCCACAAAACTAATGAGCAGGTAAATGTAGTTCAAAACGTAATGCGTTTATTAAGTTGTTTACGAGTCCACTGCCCATCTTAATCTGATTATGTCTTTTGTTATATTTTATAACCATTTTTGTTATATGAAATAGCCAAGGCCCATTCGTGTTAGCATTACAAATCGAAATGAGATTCTTTCTTCATATAATATAGAATTTATATTGAAAAAATATTAGTTATCAATATGCGATTAAAGAAGCAACATAAGCAAATTTTAGTAAGAAATGCTGATGATATCTATATGCAAGGGAAAAAACAAAAAATTATTCATAGTTGACTTTCACCAAATTCCATACATGCACCATCAGACTGTGGTAAGACTAATGTTATGCTTAGTTTAATAGAAAGTCCTAACGGTTTTAGTTTCAAAAATATTTACATATATTTAAAATCTTTGTATCAACCAAAATATTTCTACTTACAGAAATTGATTGATCCAATAATCGGAAAACGAAAAAGTTATAAGTCCAGTTAAAGCTAAACCACACTCCATAATAATATTCGATGATGTACTTTTTGACAAACAAAACACAATAAGAGATTATTTTTGTATGGGAAGACACAAGTATATTGATTGTTTTTATTTATGTCAAACTTATACGAAATTTCCAAAACATTTAATACGTGATAATGTAAATATGATTATTATATTTTGTTAAATTTGTGCCGATTATATTAAATAATATAATCCATATAATAATAGTTAAATCCATTACGTCTATATTTAATTATACACAACCAGGAAGAGAGAAAATATAACAAAGGAAATATAAGAAGTGTCAAAAAAGCGCAATTACCATATGGTTACAGAATTAGCAGGGATGCCATATTATGGATATTTCAACATATTTAAACAAGATGAAATGAACAATGATCATATTATCGGTGATATGTTATTTAATCAATTTATGAAGATTTGTAGTGAATGTTGGAGAGATAAGTATGGATTTGTTGTTGTAAGTAAGGATGATTTATTAAATAAAGAACGATATCGAAAAGGATTTGATAATTTCTTTCCATGTAATCTTTCAGAGAATATATAAAGATATAAATGTAAATATGATATATGTAATATTAACAATTAGTAGGTAATTTTCCAATTATTCCATTAAGGAAACAAACTGTAAAAAAATATGTATGTAAATATGATATAATATTAATAATCAGTATATAACTTTGCAATTCTTCCTTTAAGTAAACAAATTGTAAAAAATATATATGTAAATATGATATATAATCAATAAGCAGTAGGAAATTGTATGATTCTTCCTCTACTCAATTAACATTTACAAATTAATCAATATATTTGTTTAAAAAAAAAATTCTCTAACTTGCCTTATAGGAAAAAAATTATTTCTGATTTTAAATTTGATTTCTTATTCAAAAAATAAAATTTATTTTTTCCTGCAGTTGATAACTTTCCTTAATCAAAAATATTTTTGCCAATTTCCAGAACTCCCTCAGTTGTTAGGAGCAATTCTTCCTGCTGTCTTTTTCCTCTTCAATTGTAGGCTGTTGTGGGGCTTCTGGTGTATTAAACGCTGGTTCACACTTCTGCTTTAATAACTTCACTTTACATAATTTATATACTAATGTCTTCTATGAAGATGTGAGCCGATTGTAAGTACAGAAGATAGATAAAAAACTCAAGAAGAAAACTTAAATCTATCCAGCAGTGCAAAATAATTAGATTTGAAGATACTGGCAACACATACTATGTAAGTATATAAAAACACTGAACATAAGTTGAAAGGCGAAAGAAATGTTCGCACCGCTAACTTGTACGGATGCCGAATTCGCAAAAACTTTAAATATTTTCAAATCTTGGGGCTTAAGCGAATCTGTGAGCAATTTTGTAAGAGCATATGGAGAAATTTCCGTTTATGTAGTCCAGAAATTGGAAATCGAGGATATCGAACCCCATTTCAGTACAATTGAATATGTTAAATTCAAAGCTAGACTTCGGGAATTGGGGAATCAGATTGGTAGTCCACTCATATGCGATAAAGAAACTATTGCAATGAACACTATCTGGCGTATTTTAGAATGGTAAGACAAAATTTCCGATTATTTTAATCCAAATCAAAATCATGCACTCTCCCTCTACTCTGACTGGACATGACATTACTAATATATTGGATAAAATAGTAAAAATGAATTGGTTCTGTCATTTTGCGCAAGAAAGGAATACTTGGGCGGACAGCATCAAAAATATTTAAGACACTGCATCGTGGACTACAAAAAGAGAACAGTGACTTGTCTCATAGAGCAAAGGTCCTAACTAAAGTCCCACGGAGGAATAGGTACCAATTTTATAAACAAATTATTTATTTCATTTATTTATTCTTACGTATTTATTATAATTTATTATTATTGATTTATTTCTTAATATTGCATGATAGTAATCAAATAACTCTATGATTCCTTCTTTTTTTTGGAAACGTATTTTCTAAGTAGAATACCGGCAAAGAAGAATCCTACTGGAAACATTTTTTTTCGTTAGACAAATTTATGCAAGCCTAGGCAATTGCACAACGAAAATGAAAGTATTCCAGTGCCAAAACAAATTTCTTACGGTAATATATCGACTGCTATGCTGAAAGTTGGTGATGATATTCGAATTTCATTTGATGATGGCCAAGTAACTCTACTCTGTTTATTGGACTTTTCCAAGGCTTTAGATAGTGTCAACCATAGACTATTATGTTTTAAGTTAAAGACTTATTTTGGTTTTTCTGGCAATACCTTGCTGCTTATGACGAGCTATTTGAGTGGTAGATCTCAGCGAGTGGAGATTGGTGATATCTTCTCTGATTGTAGGCCAGTTTTTTCTGGGGTCCCACAGGGTTCAATTCTTGGACCACTGCTTTTCAGTATGTGCATCAATGACATTTTTTCACTTGACTGTAATGGAGTGATGCATGCTTATGCCGATGACATTCAGTTATATCTGTCACGCAGGGTTGGCCTTATGGATGATCTGGGATCTTGATATTCTTAGTGGTTGGGCTCGTAGCAATGATCTGTGTCTAAATCCGGCGAAATCTTTTGTTGTGCCTATTTACAAAGACAATTTACTTTTTACTGAAATCCCTCCGATGTTTATTGCTGGTTGCCGCCTTACACTTGCTAACAAGACTGTTGTGCTTGGGTTTCATTTGAACTCGTCATTGACTTGCTCGGATCATATCAACCATGTGGTTTGCAAAATGTATATGACTCTGCTCTCTTTGAGGATGTCTGCCCGATTTACTCCCATTGAAACCAGGCGCAGGTTGGTTCTTTAATTGCTTGTGCCTATTATTACCTACTCTGAGGTAGTGTATAGGGGTTTGGACTATCGGTCTTTACATAAGGTGCGAGTGTCATTCAATAATGCTACTCGTTAAGTGTATGGCTTGCGCAAATTTGACCATATCTCATCTTGGAGTAAAATGGATCTGGGTTGCGATATTGAATGCAAGAAATTGTATATTTATGCATAAATTAAAGGCAAGAAATTGTATATTTATGCATAAATTAATATACTCTAAGGCTCCGCTATAACTTTATGACAAGTTGTGCTTCAGCCTGTCGAATCGTTGCAATAATCTCATTATGCCGAGGTTTACGTTTCGAAACTCGGCTAGAATGTTTTTCGTTGGCACCATTAGACTATGGAATTCTTTACCTAATGATTTCAAAAATATTGTGAGTCACAACAGCTTCAAGCAGCTTATTTATCTTTATTTTCGTAGTAAATCCTGACGCTTTATTTCTTCTCTTTTCCTTCCAAGTTCTACTACCCTCTCACTTTTTTATTTTTTATATATTTTTCTTGTTTTTTGTTATATTTGTTTGTTATTTTCTAAATAATTGTCAATAGTATTAATTTTAATTTTAATTTTAGCTTTATGTTTTTAATTTAAGTTACAATTGTGGCTAAGTTAAATGTACAGCATAAGTTTTTAAAACTTATTGTATAATTAAATAAATAAATAAAATTAAATTAAAATATCTGTAGTTTATCCTGATTAAAAATTTACATTTTAAGAATAATTTTTTATTTATTTATAGATGAAGACAATGCACTATGGTCTAGAAGACCACTATTTGTGGCGTAAAATCAGGGAAAGGTGCTAGAATGCTGAAACTTAGCTCATATGCTTTTCATATATTTCAAAGACTTTGTTAAGATTTTGGACACGCGTACCTCTGCAAGAATTAAAATATTAAAAATTTTGTAATATCTGAATGTTTCAATGGTTGATAAAAAGGAATTTATTTTATGCAAGAATTATTATAATTATATAGTTATTAGGTTACTACAAAATAAATATTTGCATTTTTTTGAATTCAAAATCTGCAAATACAGTTTAGGCAAACACACACGTATTTTCCGAAAGAAAAACATTACATATGCATATGTGTAATTTTAGAAAGGCATTACATTATAATCATATATTATTCCAAATCACGTTCACCATCAACTTCTAACTCTAAAGAATATACAGAGAGCATCTCCATATCATCTTCCGACTCGCAATTTGCATCAACGAATTCATGACGCGACGTAGAAGCCATGTCTAAATTATCGTTTATATTTCGGAATTCGTCATTCCTTCTGCTGTTGCTTGCTCAAATTATTGTCCAATAAAAATACCAAAGCTTCTTCAGAAGATGATTGTTTGTTACTAAGGCTCGAGAACGGCTGGACCAATCTTGATGTAATTTTCAGAGGTTGTTCGTTGTGGATCTGGGAAGGTTTAGAAATAAAAAACCTTATACTTTTCCTGAAGAAAAGTCGGAAAATTTAAATATTCCAAAAAGGACTTTTTTCCGTACAAAATTTTTTTTCTTTCAAGTTTTTTTCAAATTGTTTCTTGCAAATCTATCGATCTCAAAACATTCGGAAAAGTCGGAAAATTCGGAAAATTCGAAAATTAGAAAAACCTAATCTCACTTTTTGTTCTCATTTTTTTTTTGTATGTGCGTGGTGTTACACGCGCACATTTAGTTTCATATTGGTGTTGTAAGCACTGACTGATACTACAATAACTCAACAGATGGAGCTGTAGACGCTTATTTATTTTGACAGCTGCGTATATTGTTTGTTCTTTCTGATTTGTTTATTCGAACAGTGCGGACACGGTCAATTGACTTTCTGACATTTTTCCAAATTTTAATTGATTTCTCGAGTTAAATTCATTACATTAAATTGTTAAATTGTTTACATTCATGAAATATTTGATTTTAAATCTGTAGATCATCAGTTTTTGAGTGAAATTATTGACATTTCAAAGAAAAAAAGTGAGTTCATTATTTTTGTTTGTTGGTGAATACCTAACCTCATTTCCATTGGAATTTATTTTGTTATTTCAGCTGATTTGTAAATTATTTGAATCGTTCAATTTCGATCGTTTGCTTTCTTTATTTCGGCTATTCAAAATGTAAATTATTGAAAATTATTCCGTGAAAGCTTTATGTGTGTTTCCTACAAAGTGATCAATTACAGATTGAAATTTGTTCCGACACAAAGAGGGCGCGCTAATATCGGTCGGCGTTCCCGACGTACAACGGACCAACGTAATTATACAGGACGTCGTACGGAAGAGGAAAATGCTACTGCAAGGGAATCTGCTCGAATCGGAATGATTGAACATCGTGCGCGACAATCACAAGAGGCTCACGAAGCTTACAATGAGCAACAACGATTGAGAAGAAGACAAGTTCGTGCTCAGGAAATTCATGAAGCAAGAGAACAACGTTTGGCTGCTCACCGACAATGCCAGCAACAACAACGATTGCCTTATTTGAATATCGAACGTGCAGCCTTTCGATATGAGCGGGACATTGAATAGGTGCGCACGCATTAATTCGATTTGGTTCGATGTCTGTCGTTTGCCCGCATTGCGATGCACTGAAATTTCCAAAAGAACCGGCCGGATTGTGTTGCGCAAGCGGAAAAGTGAAATTACCAGAGTTACTTCCTCCACCAGAGCCATTGCGGTCGTTGCTTACGGTGAATCACCAAATTCGAATAATTTTTTACAAAATTCCAAGATGTATAACGATTGTTTTCAAATGACGTCGATAATTTAGAATCCCGTGATATTGTTATTAAACGTCGAGCTGGAGATGCATTAGAGCGAATCAGTGAAATTCATCGATCGTATGACTCACTACAATATCCGCTTATGTTCTGCCGTGGTGAAAATGGATATCACTTGAGATACAACATGATCAATCCTACCAATGGTTAGTAAAAGAAAAACAAACACTCTTGATTGTAAGTTCATTTTTTGTTAACTTTTAGGTGTCGATACAAATAAGAAGGTCAGTGCAATGAACTTTTACGCGTATCGATTGATGATTCGCGAAGGAATTGACAACCATCTCTTGAGATATCGCCGATTATTTCAACAGTATGCAGTTGATGTGTACGTGACGATGGAGACAGAACGACTCAATTTTATTCGCTTCAATCAGACCACGTTTCGATCTGAAAATTCATTTGCGAGATGCGGTCAATTGCGATGAAGATGTGACAAACCTTGGCCGAATCACGATTTTGCCATCAACATACATTGGCAGCCCAAGGCAGATGCACGAGTACTCGCAGGATGCGATGACATACGTGCGGAATTATGGACGGCCGGATTTGTTTGTTATATTCACTTGCAATCCAAAATGCCCACAGATAACGGAATTATTGGATCGTAGTCAATCAGCAAGTGATCGTCACGATGTCACAGCACGAGTTTTCAAACAACAGCTACGATATTTAATGGACTTTATCGTGAAGCTCATTTGGAGAATGGCCAAAGAGTGTATTTCAACCCAGCGAATTCAGTACAGCGAGCGGAAACACCACCAGCAACAACATTGACGAGTTTTTTCTAAACTTGCGCCAGTGATCTGTTTGCGAGAACATTGCTTTGTTCGGAAATGCCTCGATATTATACATGGAATGCATCGTCGAAGAAATGGTTACGCAGAAAGCAAGTAGATGGACATCCAGTAGATGGACATCCAGGTGTGTTCTCAACTAATGCATTAGGACGAATTTACACAATCCGCACGAAAAACGACGATTGCTTCTACCTTCGGTTGCTATTGATTAATGTACGCGATTCAACTTAATTTGAGTCATTGCGTACTGAGAATGGTGCGGTGTGTGCAACTTTTCGAGAAGCATGCCAGCAATTACAATTGCTGGAACATGATACTCACTGGAATCAAACGATGGACGATGCGATAGCTACTTCGCATGCCACTGAAGTTCGCACACTTTTCGCGGTGATCATTTTGACATGTCAGCCTTCAAATCCGCGTCAATTATGGGATACGTACAAAAATTACATTGCCGAAGACATTTTACATCGTATTCGAGTGGCAACATGGAATTCAGAATTCCAAATGAACGATGACATCTACAATGAAGCATTGGTGTTGATTGAAGATTTGTGTTTGCTTATGAGTGGCAAAACTATTGACTGAAATTCATATGCAAGCGCCAAATCGTCAAATCAGAGATGTACTGAATCGTGAATTGGAACGTGAGCGTACATACGACAGAATAACTTTGGAACAACAAGTACAAAAAAATGTTCCATTATTGAATGAGGAGCAAAAGAGTGCGTATGATGAATTGATGAAGGCTGTCAATTATGGAAACGGTGGACTATTTTTTCTTGATGTGCCCGGCGGAACTGGGAAAACGTTCCTGATATAATTGATTTTAGCAACAATACGATCTCAAAATGGCATTGCGTTGGCTCTGGCATCTACTGGGATTGCTGCAACTCTACTAGAAGGTGGAAGAAGGGCACATTTGGCACTGAAACTTCCGTTAAATATGCAAATCAATGAAACACCTGTTTGCAAAATTTCAAAGCAATCAGCTATGCCAAAAGTGTTGAAGAACTGTAAAGTGATAGTATGGGATGAGTGCAGAATGGCTCACAAACGGTCTCTAGAAGCACTTGACAGATCAATGAAAGATCTGCGGAATACTAATCGTCGCTTTAGTGGCGCAATGATACTGTTAGCAGGCGGTTTTCGACAAACACTTCCTGTTATTCCGAAATCAACAGCGGCGGATGAATTGACCGCATGTCTCGAGTCATCGTATTTGTGGCGGTACGTGAAAACCATACGATTGACTATGAATATGCGAGTGTTCCTGCAACAGGATAGCACCGCAGAAGTTTTCTCTAAAGAACTGCTACGAATTGGAAATGGGCAAATTCCGGTTGATACTTCCAGTGGTTTGATATCAATTTCACCTGCCATTTGTCAATTCACTTCAACGAAAGCTGAACTCATCACGAATGTTTATCCGAACATTGGCCAAAATTATCGTAACTAGGATTGGTTGAGTGCACGCCCAATTTTAGCTGCCAAAAATACCGATGTTAATGACTTAATCTGGATGATTCAAAGTCAAATTCCGGGAGATTTGCGCTCATACAAATCGATCGATCGTGTTGAATATGAAGACGAAGCCGTGAATTATCCAGTGGAATTTCTAAATTCTTTGGATTTGCCTGGCATGCCGCCGCATCACTTGCGTCTCAAAGTTGGATCTGTCATTATTATGCTTCGCAATCTTCATGCGCCGAAACTGTGTAATGGAACCCGACTGATTGTGGCGCAGCTATCGAATAATGTGATAGTTGAAAGAATTTTGAAAGGGACTTACAAGGGGGCAGAATGCTTGATTCCACGAATTCCTTTGAGTTCCAACGATTTGCCATATCAGTTCAAACGTATTCAGTTTCCAGTGAAACTTGCATTTGCAATGACAATCAACAGGTCACAAGGACAGTCGTTGGAAGTGTGTGGCCTAAATCTGGAAATGCCATGTTTTTCACACGGCCAGCTATACGTGGCGTGTTCACGAGTTGGAAAACCATCTTCTCTGTACATTTACGCACCGGAACAGAAAACAAAAAATGTTGTTTATCAAGCTGCGTTACATTGAAAAAAATTTTGAAAAATCGCAAATAAATGATTTTCAACACAATATAAATTCAACTTTCTTTTCTTTTCAAAACACATAATTTCACTCAGGGCAACGCCTGCGGGGTCAGCTAGTCATTTTCATAATTTTTGCCGGTTGCGTCGGAGATGTAATGGACTCTTTCAACACAAATCTTAAATAAGGTTCCTTTGAAGTTCATGCTTCATTAGAAGCAGCATACGGTGCTTCAGTAGCATATGGTCGTTTTGGTCATGGTCGTGGTCACTATAACTTAGTTGCATCCGTTACATTATGAAATTTGTCTCACCCGTTAAACATTCTTATTATATTGCTAAAAATAAGTTAATGACCTTTGTATTTTCGATGTATGAATGAATAAAAGTTCTTAATTTTCTTTGTAAACGCTTCCATTTCTGCTTCATTTTTATATTTATTTATTTATTTATCTTAGCTACATCTTCTTTTTCTTTTGTTTTCTATCCATTCATTAAAAATATCTTCATTTTAAGGTTAAGCTTCCTGGAGTGGATTTTTTTGGAACAATACTTTTGTAATCAAGTGAGAATATTTTTCAAACGTAGGAAATCTTTTAAGTAAGATACAATCACATTCATTTAAATTGATTCAGAAATGGTCAATTTAGTTTCCTCTAAATGTAATCATGAATTGGAAAATGTTTGCAACATGTGGAATATTTAAAGCTTTTAAAAATATTTACAATCTTCCAATTTTAACACCTAACAAAAAATTTGCACCTCATCATGGTAAAGAATACATACAAACAAACGACAATCAATACCAATTACAACCTCACAACAACAACAAAAATATTTTTAATAAAAATTATGAAATCTTGACTAATTTTATTACTAAAGAATCTATGACTTTCCTTCCAAAATAAAAAAATTAATGAACTGATTCCTTCTTAAATTTCACTGCAATGCAACGTTTTCTAGAAAACAAGTTTTAGAATTCCAAGAACTAGTAACATAAGCTATAACAAACTCCATTGTGGAAATTGTTAAAGATGTATTTGAAACAGAAGGAAATAATTTATTAATTCCCAAGTTATAGAAAAGATTTCTAAAGCATTTTCAGAAATTGATACTGAATATAAGTTGCTTAAACAATTTCAAAATCGAAATTTGTATACACTACCAAATAATTTTTGCATATGTAATACACTGTCAGAAATTATAATGAACAATAATCCCATATTAGCCCCGAGTAGCACCGGAATGTTATTCGTAGACATTCTTTTTAAATGAAAAAATTCTTCGAAAGTGAAGGAGTCTTAGTGGCTACTCTAAACAATATAGAAAAAATGAGATATATGAAAACCTGTAGTAACATTATCAATTATGGGGCGCTATGGAAAAGTTTGCGTATAGATGAATGTAAACTAATGATTCACCTCTTCGTATGTCTCAACGATTTTGTAATAAATGATCCTCTTGGATCAAAATCTGGGGACCATGTGGAAATTATTATTATTATTATTATTATTATTATTATTATTATTATTATTATTATATCTTACACCATAAATTATTATGAGTGCAAGGTGTTGGGGGAATGAGAAGAGAAAAAATGTTTATAGAAAGACGCACTTTGGAGACCAAGCCCGTGGCAGGATTGAACCTGCGACCCTCGGGGTGTGAGTCTGGATTTTATTATAGCTTCCCAGTTATACATAATTTCCAAATTCTAAATCTAAATAATATTTTTGTTGCTTGTTAGTGGCTAGTGTGGTTATGGTTTACTTACAAAGGTCGGTGAGGGCGCCTGAACAAAAAATATACCCACGATACATACGCATATACTCGTATATACGTATGTCGTAATCGTCACATTCGTTGCATTCGAGTGCATTTCTGTTTCTTTTAAGGAGCCGCAGTTGAATTGCATTTATACGTTTCCGTTAGTATTTCGTTTTCGCCGTTGCCTTTGGATTTTTGTGTGCAGTTCTTTGTGCAATTTGAAAATACCCTAAAACCAGCCTAAGTCGACTCACTAAATTGTTTTAAAAATTAGTTCTGGTTTATATTGGCATTTCTTACATGAGGTTTTTTAATTTTGGTTCGTGCAATTATGGACAAGTTGAAGGAAACTATTTTCCAAGGGCATACGTTGTCAAACAATATTGATCGATCGAATGCCCACGAATCAAATAACTTTGTCTTAAAGCTGCATCAAGACACTCTTGCCAGAGTAATGCAGCAGATTCATTTGGCTTATCTGCCGGGATTAGGAGAAGTAGAAGTTCTCAAAGAAGATAAGTGCATGATAGAAAATACGTACTCTTCAGCCTACAGCCGATACATACAGTGTATGATTATGCTTGAGAACAGTAAACTGCCAGCATCATCGCAAGCCGCCAGCTCTACACTTGATTTATTGGAACCTGTACCTCGATCATCAAAAGTAAGCCTTGCACCATGTGGCACCGACGTTTTCCGTGGGGATGATTTACAATGGCCCTCATTTCGTGATATGTTCACCTCCATATAAATAAATAATTACCGACTATCTATTGTAGGGAAACTCCTTCATCCATTACAGAAGACGAATGGCGAGACGCGTGACATTGTGCAGCTAGCTCCGCTTACTAATGATGTGTTTACGATGGCGTGGGAATATTTGAAGGTATCTTAATAAATAAACAACTAAATACGTTTATTATTCTCCCATATTGTAAGTCTGATTCTGGCGCGCTGATATGGAGCTGCCTCGAAGTATTACTATTTGTATCGCGGCGCTAAAATCACTCAAGTCCGACACCTCTAATTGGGATGTCATATTTGTTTTCTTACATTCAGTTCGCTTACCAAAAGGCTCTGTTTATCTCTGGGAACAGTCATTAAAAACAAGACTAATATCGCGCAATGGAAGCAGTTGGGCAATATCTTGATGGAACGGTTTCAAACGCTAGAAGCTGTTTCCGCTTTGAGCTCTCCTACCACGCTGTCTACATCTCGTATAGGGAATGATCCTGCCACTAGCACGCCGAATGCACATCACACATTGGATGAGTGTGCAAATTTTTCAGTGTGCAGTACGTAGAAGCATTCGCTTTACGGCTGTTGACAGTTTGTGCGACTATCAGTAGAGGATCGTATTGCTACTGTCAAGAAGTTTGCGATACAAACTCGTCTACATTTACTCTTGCACCCGTCAACAGAAATTGTAACTCCTTGTCCAAACAAAGGTCCAACATTTTGACGAATGACCACAGCGCAGTTTAAGACAATTAAATACAGTCCACTATAGAAGAAAAGTCAGTGCAACAGTTCACTACGTGTCTCAAAACACAAAAAGCGTTCTTTCAGGCACAACCCTTGTGCCAGTATTCCTTCTCGATTCAACACATACTGTTCGTGCTTTAATTTACCCCGCTTCGGAAGCATCCTCCGTCACAAAAAGGCTAAAACGTTTGTTGCGAATGCTATGCACTAATTCAAGTCAATTATATTCTTTTTGGATAGGTTTGTTCCACGATAGCAAGTTTCTGTTGCTCTAGGCTTTCGTGGTTCCCAAAATCACTGGGACCCTCTCTTCGTGTGGGCTTGATCCTGAACACTTAATTTATTGACCCATCTCGATTATGCATACCCAACGTTCTCACAAGGCGCCCCAATCGATCTTCTACTAGGTGGCAACTCTTATTATACGCGAATGACTCAAAAGTAATACCAGCAAATCACTTGTGGCACAATGCACGTCGTTTGGGTGGATACTTACTGGACCTTTGACCAGCACGCCACACATCAGTCCGTGCTTCTGTATCTGCCCACTTTACAGAAATTTCTTTTGGTTTACAGCGTAAGAAATTGTGGGAAGGGGAAGAAGTTTGTGCGCCCCCACGCTGGACGCCTTTGAGTGCGAAGAAATTTACAAAAAATACGACTCGGCGATCTGTTGATCTTACATTCAAGAAGTCAGCCCATATGAATCTCTAGGTTCATCGCATGTAGGCAGTTTCTCCGCAATGAACGAACAGATATGGCGCACACAGTTAAAGCTACAATTTCATTAGCAAATAGTCAGAAATCACAAAAAAATAATTTTGTTCAAAACAAACTAAAAAAAATGAAACAAAATACTTTATATCAAAAGAAACTAAAAAAATTAAAAGATACTTATTTTAAACCAAATAAAAGCAAATTAAATGTGAATAGACAATTAAAAGAGAAAAGATATAACAAAATTACTGAATAAACAAGTAAAAAGTGCAAATGATGATGATAAAGAGAATGCAGTTCATAATACAGTAGTCCCTTTAATTACATCACAAGCACCATTTCCAATGAAAAAAGCTCACGTTCTTCTGCTTGATCATGGCTTGCTTCATCTTCGTCAAGACTTTCCGACATTTCGTGAGAACATCTTCTTCTGCCGTTCTCATCTTTGTGATAAATTCCTGTCTGGGTGAGCTGACGAGACATTTCATCAATAATGGTTGGTTCTCTTTTGCACCCAGAGACGTGTGGTTCGCGGCAGAGATGTTGCGCGATTTGTTAGTCGCTCCATCTACCGGTGTGTTACTCACTTGAGGTTGTTGCTGATATGTTACTCCCTCTTCTGGCGATCGCATAATTTTGCTACTTCTTCTAAAGCAGCTTCCCCTTTCTGGATCGCTTGGAGTTACTTTCTGTTGTATTTGAGGTTGAGGTTGTGTTTGTTACTTTGCTTTTTGCTGAACTGTATTCATTTAATACGGGTCGCCGCTATCTCCGTTCGTTGTACAGTCGCTTTGAAAATATCCATGTGGTTGTCTATGCAAGCAGGGAGTTCCGCCGAGGGTTGGCACAATTCTTCATGAGAACTTGTACTCAGAGCCAGGATAAGCGTTAGTCAGGATTGATGCTCAACTGAGCCTGTACAGCCAACTTAATGGTGACGTAATATCGGACGTACTTGAAGAACCGCCACGGTTTTTACCGGGACGGAGGCAGCTACAGCATTTGCCCGAAAGCCATTTCCACCCGATATCACTCTGGTGTACTGAGGTAATGGAATACTGCAGCTACCAGCCCAAGGCAGATTGTTCATATATGTTTTCAAATCATTTTCCTAGGGGCATACCGCGTCAGTTTCTTTTTACTTGCGTCTCCCATGATGCCATCTGTGAATGGAAGGGGAGCACTTCTTGAGACGGTGCCTACTCGTCTTGCCACAAGTGTTTCTCAGAGTTTGCAGACCCTTTCAGTCGCACTCTCCTCGCTTGCCGCTCTTCGTCGGGGACTCCTTATCGGTTATTCGCAGCTACCCTACTCTGGTAGGCCGTACATTATCCGCCACCTGTGATCCCCATGGTAGCCTGAGCTTAGCCCTATAATTATTAGGATATCAATAGATAAAACTAATGCAATTACTCCTCCAAGTTTATTAGGAATATATCGTAAAATGGCGTAAGCAAATAGAAAATATTATTCAGGTTTAATATAAATTGGTGTTACTAAGGGATTTGCTGGAATAAAATGATCTTGATCTCCTAATAAATAAGGATTAGTAAGTATTAAAATTATTAGACTTATTAGTATAATAAATCCAACAATATCTTTAAATGAAAAATATGGATGAAATGGGATTTTATTATTATTAGAATTTAGTCCTATTGGATTATTTGATCCTGTTTGATGTAAAAACAATAAATGAATAATTACTATAGCTAATAAATAAAAGGTAAAATAAAATGAAATGTAAAAAAATCGAGTGAGAGTTGGGTTATCTACTGTTAATCCTCGCCATACATATTGTTGTAAATCAATTTCTAAATATGGAATCAATTCTTCAAAAAGATATTTTGCCTCATGGTAAAACATATCCTATAATAGCGGTTCCTATTAATAAAAATAAAATAATTGTTCCAATTAATCATGTTGAAGTATAAACATATGAGCTATAATAAATACCTCGTCCTAGATGTAAATATGCGCAAATAAAAAAAATGATGCTCTATTGGCATGTAGAGTTCGTAATAGTCACCTATAGGTAACATTTCGACAAATATGATTTACTCTATTAAAATCTAAATCAATATCGGCTATATAATGTAAAGCTAAAAATAATCCTGTTAAAATTTGAATACTTAGGCATAATCCAAGTAATGAGCCAAAATTGCATCAAGTTGATATATTAATTGGAGCGGGTAAGTCAATTAAGGTATTATTTATTATTTTTAATAAGGGGTGAGTTGATCGTAATTCATTAGTTTATTAATCGTAAAGGACCATAACATAAATTAGTAATTTTTATAAATAAATAATGAATAAATATATATTGAAATATTGAAAAAGAAAATATTTCATTAGAAGCTAAAGAAATAACATAAATAAATAGTACGAGCATTCCCCCTAAAAATATTAAAAATAATATATATGAAAATCAAAATTTTTTTCTTATAAGCCCTGAAATTAAACAAATTAATAAAGTTTGAATTAATAATATAAAGCCTATGGCTAATTAATGATTTATTTGAATAAAAATTAAACTAATTGTTAATAATAGAGATAATAAAATTAATTGAATGATATCAAGAAATAGTTTATTAGAAAATATTAATTTTGGAGATTAATGAAAAAGAAATATCTTTTTTCATGAAAGTTTAAAAAAAAATAATGTTTATTTTTGATTTACAAGACCAAGGATTTTATTAAACTATTACAACTAATGATTATATTTATTTATTATATAGTTCCAGAAATTTTATTTATTAGCGGAATTTTGTCATTTTTATTAATCGAAAACATTTGATTTCTATATTATTAAGTTTCGAATATATTGTTCTTTGTTTACTTTTTCTATTAATAATTTATTTAAATATAATAAATTATGAAAATTTTTTTTTTTTAATATTTTTATATTTTAGAGTTTGTGAGGGGGGCTTTAGGATTATCTATTTTAGTTTCTATAATTCGAACTCATGGAAATGATTATTTTCAGTCTCTTAATATTTTACAATGCTAAAATTAGTGATATTAATAGTTTTTTTAGTTCCGTTATATATTATTAATATTATATTTTGAATGGTTCAAAATATATTATATTTAATTCGATTTTTTTATTATATTTAATTATTACAAATCTTCTATCTATATATATATAAATGGAAGTTTGTATGTCTGTATGTCTGTCCTTTATAGAATCATAAACTATGCATTTGATCATGTGATAATCTTCAGCAAAGTTATTGTGCATGAGCCCACGAAGGTTTCTCAGTTGGTACCGATCCAATTGGACAAAGGGGCCTCCCTCCCATACAAATCACAAATTAAAAAGCCATTATTTCTGCTTCGGTTAACAGTATGTGTACAAAATTTGGTACGTCAGTTAAGTGTACACATTCTAAGTGCTGTTGCAAATATGGGCGGGATTGGACAAAGGGGCTTAGTACCTCCCAAACAAATCACCAATTAAAAAGCCATTATTTCTGCTCCGGTTAACAGTATTTGAACAATATTTGGTATATAGGTTTAGTGTACATATTCTATGTGCTGCTGCAAATATGGGCGGGATTGGACAAAGGGGAGTGGTACCTCCCATACAAATCACAAATTAAAAATCGTTGATATCTGCTCCGGTTAACGGTATTTGAAAAACATTCGGAATGTAAACCTATCTTTCTTCTTCGAAATATCAGTCAACAAGGACTTAGAAACGAAACTATTGTGTTTCATACGACTGTGTTCCAAGTATAAAATAAAAAAAGCGAACAAAGCAAAGTAAACAAGTTTCACTTAAAGAGAGTGTAAACAAAGTCAGTCATCAGCGCAATTAACGTTTCGAGTTGTGGGTGACATAAGAATTTATGTAAATTGAGAAATTAATGTCCGGCTCACATTGAACAGACAAAATTGAGAGTATTCTTATATTTGGGAGCTGTTCAGATATGCCATCCCTGATGGCAGGCAATATGCCAACCCTGATGACAGGCAATGTGAACGTACTGTTCCCATACAAAGAATAGTAATAACAGCTGTTATTACTAAAAAGAGCAACGCAGTTTGTGTCATTTGTTTTGTTTTCCTTTTGATAGGCAAAAGGAAATTTGGCCATTCGCGTTTTAGATCGTTCGAGTAAAGAAGTGCCAAACTTAAAAAAAAATAAAAGAAAGTGAGCCAAATAGTGATAGCCAACTACCAAAAAATATGTAGTACAAGAGAGCCAAGTTTTGCAAGTGGATTACAAATTATAACCTTTTTGTACAATAAAATACATTTGCAACTGAGCCATCGTGCAATATTTATTGTGCGGTTTGTGTTCTTTTGTTATTGTGGAGTTTTTTCCGTGTTTAAGCTCAAGCTTTGTCAGCTCAAACATTACAACCCCAAATTTGGTGAAGGGCGAACCTTCCCTAACATATCATCATAATCATCATCACGGGTGAAGGGCGATCCCTCCCCAGTACATCAACATCGGTGGCAAGCACATCCATCATCATCAACATCATCATCGGCCAGGCAACCAGGCCAGCAACCGACCAATAACGTCATCATCATCATCCTCAACTGGCACGGCGGACCGGCCAATCAACTAACCACAACATCATAATTAGCCACAAGTGGCACGGCACGGCCACAGAATAACCCAGGTGAGTGGCGCATTCAGAAGTTTTTTCGAATAGTTTTGTGCATTTCATTGTGAGTTAAATTAATTAAGATAAATAATTCTATCGAATTGAATTTTCGTAGTTTCCGTCAGCATATTTTATTCATTCTCTACAATACGTCGTTCCAGTACAATTATGCCTCCAAAGCGACAAGCAATTGGCCGATCTACACCTAAAGCACGGAAGAAAAGTGCATTACGAGCCTCAGAATCAGACGAGCATCAAGCATTAAGGCTGAAAACTGATCGAATTCGTACTACTCAGGCCCGTTCATCTGAGACAACTGAGCAACGAGCATTAAGGCTGGGAAATCTTCGAGTTTATGCCGGTTAGACCCGTTCGTCTGAATCATCTGAACAACGAGAAGTGAGGTCAGAAACTTATCGAATTCGTACTACTCAGGCCCGTTCATCTGAGACAACTGAGCAACGAGCATTAAGGCTGGAAAATCTTCGAGTACATGCCGCTGAAACCCGTTCATCTGAATAATCTGAACAACGAGAAGTGACGTCAGAAACTGATCGAATTCGTACTACTCAGGCACGTTCATCTGAGACAACTGATCAAAGAGCATTAAGGCTGGAAAATCTTCGAGTATATGCCGCTGAGACCCGTTCGTCTGAGACAACTGAACAACGGGAAAGAAGGCTGCAAAATGTTCGAATAAGCACAGCTCGATCAAGACGAACACTGTACGCTGATTTAAATCTTGGTGCTTTCCATTATGACAGTAATAATAATTACAGTCTTCATCCAAGTGTTGTCATTGGAAAAATGGATAAAATTTGCATGTATTGTAGCGCCTCCAAATTTAAGAATGAAACGCCTGGAATGTGCTGCGCCAATGGAAAAGTTAAACTGCCAGAATTACATCCACCACCCGAACCACTATCAACGTTGCTATCAGGTGTTACACGTGAGTCGAAGCATTTCTTGGAAAACATCCGCAAATACAATTCATGTTTCCAAATGACATCGTTCGGTGCAACGAACACCGTGCGCGAAAATTACATGCCAACATTCAGAGTCCAAGGGCAAATTTATCATCGTGCCGGATCGCTTCTACCATTCCAGGACGCAGAATGGAATGAAATTAAAGAACTTCTGTTAGCTGGACAATCATCTTCGGACCGCCATGACATTACCGCATGCGTATTTAAACAAAAATTGAAATCGTTGACGGATTTTATTATTAAGCATAACGTTTTTGGAGAGACACGCTGCTGGATGTATTCCATTGAATGGCAGAAAAGAGGATTGCCACATGCACATATTTTGTATTGGTTAATCAAAAAATTACGCCAGATCAAATTGACCAAATCATCTCAGCAAAAATACCATAAGGACATTGATCCAGACTTATTCGACGTCGTTAACAAAAATATGGTTCATGGTCCATGTGGCGCATTCAACCACAATTCACCATGCATGTCTCATGGGAAATGCACGAAACGATACCTAAGAAAATTGGTTTCTGATACCATCACTGGCAATGACGGATATCCACTGTATCGTCGACGATCAGTTCAGGATGGCGGCAAATCCATCGTTAAGAAAGTACGAAACGTTGATGTCGAAGTCGATAATCGTTGGGTTGTGCCATATTCACCGTTGCTCTCAAAGACCTTCAAAGCACACATAAATGTTGAGTATTGCAATTCAGTGAAGTCCATCAAATACATTTGCAAATATGTCAAAAAAGGAAGCGACATGGCAGTCTTCGGAGTAGGGAATGTGGCCGCACCGCTCGATGAAATTAACCAATACCAACTTGGACGCTACATTAGCAGTAATGAAGCAGTATGGCGCATCTTATCATTTCCAATCCATGAACGACATCCAACAGTAGTACACTTGGCGGTTCATCTCGAGAATGGACAGCGCGTGTACTTCACAGCAGATAATGTACGTGCAAGAACTTTAACTGCATTTTACTCATTGTGCCCAGATGATATTTTTGCAAAAACTCTATTTTATTCTGAGGTACCAAAATTCTACACATGGAATGCATCGGCTAAAAAGTTTCAACGTCTCAAAAAAGGTAAAGCAGTTGAAGGACAAAACAATTTATATTCCAGTGACGCGTTGGGTCGTCTGTACACTGTTCACCCGAACAATACAGAATGCTTTTATCTGCGATTGCTGTTAATCAATGTACGTGGACCGACATCTTTCCAAGATTTAAGAACAGCGAACGGTCAGCTGTGCGCCAAGCTTGATTTGCCAGGCATACCACCCCACGTTCTTACATTGAAAATTGGCGTACCCATCATTCTGCTTCGAAACATAAATCCACCACGACTTTGCAACGGAATCAGACTCTCAGTCAAGAAAATGATGAACAATGTTATCGAGGCAACAATTTTGACTGGAAAATTCAAAGGTGAAGACGTACTGTAGCCGCGTATCCCAATGATCCCAACAGATATGTCATTCGAATTCAAACGTTTGCAGTTCCCGGTGCGACTCGCTTTCGCAATAACTATCAACAAAGCACAAGGACAATCGTTGCAAGTGTGTGGATTAAATTTGGAGATTCCATGCTTCTCACATGGGCAGCTCTATGTGGCTTGCTCACGCGTCGGAAAACTTTCTGATTTAATCGTTTACGCACCAGATGGAAAAACAGAAATATTGTGTATCCCACAGCACTTGTGAAGATGAAATTTGCCAACTGACAAATTTCACTCACACAAAAACCTGTAAAAAGCACTAGTAGGCGAAAGAAAGCTATAAAGTCGATGGAACGCGCAGTAGTGAGGGGATTGGCAAGAATAGAGAGCGGAAAATATAAAAAAAACACTCCACAATCGGTATTTTAAACAAAGACACCGAACAAATTTAACTCACAGGATTTTATATTAATAATTTTTGTATACGACCCCTGAAAGTTGCTGAGTTTTTCCCTCAGCTCTGGAAAGTGCGTTGCAGGACTATATAATATCCAAGGATAATCCAAGTGCAGGACTAAATAATATCCAAGGATAATCCAAGGACTTGTTGCGAATAAGGACTTAATAATATCCAAGGATAATCCAAGTGCAGGACAAAATAATATCCAAGGATAATCCAAGGACTTGTTGCGATTAAGCACTTTCAAGGACCCACGAAGAACTTCAAGGATCCTTGAGGTTTCTGGGTATAAATTCTGTATACGATACCTGGTTATCCGGCGAGCTTACCCCGGCGGAAAATTGAGTCGTTACAGTGGCGCCCGAGCAGGGACTAATAAAAAAAACAGAAGTTCAACGCATCGGACTTTCAAAAGAAATTCAACGCATAGAACTCCTAGGTAATAAATCCAAAGAGTGACAGAGAGTGACCAATTGTCCTCGTGCACAAGAAAGATGGGACGTGGAGATTATGCATAGATTACAGACAACTGAATGCCAGATCTATACCCGATGCATATCCGTTGCCCAGAATACAGCATATATTGGACCGCTTACGGGAGGCGAAATACATCAGCAGCCTCGATCTGAAGAATGGGTACTGGCAGATACCCATGGATGACCACAGCAAAGAGTATACCGCATTCACGGTGCCAGGCCGTGGACTCTTCCAGTGGAAAGTAATGCCATTCGGGCTACACTCAGCACCTGCGACATTTCAACGAGCTTTAGACCAGGTAATAGGACCTGAAATGGAGCCGCACGCTTTCGCATACCTGGATGATATCATCGTCACAGGGCGAACACTGGAGGAGCACCAACAGAATATAACCGAAGTATTCCGACGCCTGCGAAAGGCCAACCTTAAATTAAATAAAGACAAATGCGCGTTCTTCCAGAGGAAATTGAAGTATTTGGGGCACATGGTCAGTGACCAAGGAATCCACACTGACCCAGATAAAATCGCGGCCATCAGAGAGCTAAAACCACCCCAAAATATATGAGAGGTGCGACACTGCCTGGGAGTAGCGTCATGGTATCGGCGTTTTGTCCCAGACTTCGCCAAGACGGTACACCCGTTAACACTATTACTAAAAAAGGGTAAACACTTCAAGTGGGCTGGAGAGCAGCAAGGCGCGTTCGAACAGTTGAAGCAGAAATTGACAGAGGCACCAGTCCTGGCGTGTCCGGATTTCACTAGGAAGTTTGTGCTCCAGACCAACGCAAGCGACTACGGACTGGGCGCGGTGCTCATCCAAGAAGTCGACGGGGTGGAGCGCGTGATAGCCTACGCCAGCCGCCACTTAAATAATGCAGAGCGAAACTATTCACCCACAGAAAAAGAGTGCTTAGCCATCGTATGGGGTATTAGAAAGGTGCGACCTTACCTTGAGGGATACCACTTCACGGGATACCACCTGTCACTGAAGTGGCTGAACTCCATAGAAAGCCCTGCAGGTCGTATCGCAAGATGGGCCCTTGAACTACAACAGTACACATTCGACGTGCAATACCGGAAGGGAAAATTAAACGTGTTAGCCGACGCCTTGTCTAGACAGCCAACAGAAGCCGCCTGCACCATTACCATTGAGGACCGAACAGAACCAGGCTGCCCCTGGTGGCAAAAACGTAAAGCAGAGATCATCGCTAGCCCGGAGAAATATGCTGACTACCAGTTGGAAGATGGACAGTTATACAGGCACATCCCGAGTTATCGCGGCGACGAAGATTGCATCCCGTGGAAACTGTGTGTACCAAGAACGCTCAGGAACCGGGTTCTACAGGAAAATCACGATGCACCTACGGCAGGACACTTAGGCATCAGAAAAACAATAGCACGGATAGCCAACCGATATTACTGGCCGGGGCTATTCCGGGATACAAGTCGATACGTGCGTCAATGCTCCTTCTGCCAACGATATAAAAGCAGCCACCAACAACCAGCTGGGAAAATGTTGAGCCACATCCCCACTGAGCCTTGGTCTGTTTTGTGCGCCGACTTTGTCGGACCTTTACCCCGTTCCACACATGGTAACACCATGCTAGTCATGTTCTTCGATAAATTCTCCAAATGGACCGAGATGGCCCCCCTCCGAAAAGCCACCACCGAGACACTGCAACGGGCTTTCCGGGAACTCATCCTGTCTCGTTTTGGAGTACCCAAAATCCTAGTGACGGACAATGGGTCTCAATTCAGTAGTCGAGCGTTCCGCCGGTTTACCGAGGGCTATGGCATCAAACACCAGTTCACGGCGCCCTACACTCAGCAGGAAAATGCGGTGGAACGCACCAATCGCACCATCAAGACTATGGTGGCCCAATTTGCGAGTCAACGGCAGCAGAAGTGGGACGACTTGCTTCCCGAATTGACTCTTGCCATTAATACTAGTGTATCGGAGACAACGGGATACAGTCCGGCTTATCTGGTACAGGGGCGTGAACCGCGACTACCAAAGGCGCTGTACGATGAGACAACGTTGGGTACAGGGCTAACCCCACAGACTGCTAACGAACGAGTAGATCAACTACAAGAAGCTTATCGCATCGTGAGGCAAAACTTGGAACGAGCAACACAGGATCAAAGAAGATATTATAATCTGCGACGCCGAATGTGGAAACCAGAAGTCGGACAATTGGTGTTAGTAAGACAGCACTATTTGTCCAAGGCCACCGACCACTTCACCAACAAGTTGGCCCCACGTTACGATGGACCGTATCGTGTAGACACCTTCACCTCCCCAGTTATTGTCCAGATGAAAAGGGAGGGAAGCAAGGAGACGAAGACAGCCCATATCAGCGAATTGAAACCCTACTATACCGTGTCTTTCCCACCGCGAAGTAAGGAAGGAGTGTGAAGATGAAATTTGCCAACTGACAAATTTCACTCACACAAAAACCTGTAAAAAACACTAGTAGGCGAAAGAAAGCTATAAAGTCGATTAAACGCGCAGTAGTGAGGGGATTGGCAAGAATAGAGAGCGGAAAATATTAAAAAACACTCCACAATCGGTATTTTAAACAAAGACACCGAGCAAATTTAACTCACAGGATTTTATATTAATAATTTTTGTATACGACCCCTGCAAGTTGCTGAGTTTTTCCCTCAGCTCTGGAAAGTGCGTTGCAGGACTATATAATATCCAAGGATAATCCAAGTGCAGGATTAAATAATATCCAAGGATAATCCAAGGACTTGTTGCGAATAAGGACTAAATAATATCCAAGGATAATCCAAATGCAGGAGTACATAATATCCAAGGATAATCCAAGGACTTGTTGCGATTAAGCACTTTCAAGGACCCACGAAGAACTTCAAGGATCCTTGAGGTTTCTGGGTATAAATTCTGTATACGATACCTGGTTATCCGGCGAGCTTACCCCGGCGGAAAATTGAGTCGTTACACACTTCAATAAATATAAAATTGTAACGAAACACTGCAATGTCACAGTTTTTTCGAAATGAACAAAATCAATAAAATGTATCAAAATTAAGTCATTCCTTAAAATTTATTTATTTAAACTACTCATCCGATTTCAAAAATTCTTTGACCAGCTGAATGCTACACCCCTACAATTCAGGGATAGCGAAGCGCACCGGGTACAGCTAGTTATTTTATAATAATTTTTTATTTTATAGGTTATTTATCTTACGGATTAATTTTATTAAGATTATGAATTTGTTCTTTAATATTAATAGCAAAGGAATCTATTTTAAAGTATATACAATTTTATTAATTTATTTTTATTAAATGATATTGGCCTATTAATTTTATTAGTATTGACTTTTAGAAGAATAAATTTATTTTTATTTTATTTATTTTTTGAAGGTTCATTAATTCTAGGGTGAGGGTATCAGCCGGAACGTTTAGAAGCAGTATTTTATTTATTATTTTATACTTTATTTGCATCATTACCTATATTAATTGGAATTTTTTATTTATATAATATAATGTGTTCTTTAAATTTTTATATAACTAGAAAATTTTTAATAAACTTTTAATTATTATATATTTCTATAATTTTTGTATTTTTAATAAAAATATTTTTAGTTTATTTATGATTACCAAAGCTCCAATTTCTGGGTCAATAATTTTAGCTGGAATTATATGGAAATTAGGGGGTATAGTTTAGTGCGAGTTTTTAGATTTCTTCAAATAATGGGTTTAAAATATAAATATTTATTTATTAGAATTAGACTAGTTGGAGGAATTTTAATTAGATTAATGTGTATGCGTCAAACAGACTTGAAAGCTTTAATTGCTTATTCTTCAGTAGCTCATATAGAAATTGGTTTAGCAGGGCTATTAACTATAATTTATTGAGGGGTATGTGGTTCTTTTGATTTAATAATTGCTCATGGATTATGCTCATCTGGTTTATTTTATTTAGCAAATATTAGCTATGAATGTTTAGTAAGACGAAGTTTAGTAATTAATCGTGGATTATTAAATTTTATACCTTCATTAACATTTTGATGATTTGTACTAAGTTCTTGTAATATAGCAGCTCCTCCTTATTTAAATTTATTAGGAGAAATTTCTTTATTAAATATAATTGTTAGTTGATCATTAATTACTATAATTTTATTAGCTTTATTATCTTTTTTTAGAGCGCCGTATACATTATATAAATATTTTTATAGACAACATGCACAAATTTTTTCGGGGATTTATTATTTTAGACCAGGTAAAATTCGAGAATTTTTATTATTATTTTTACATTGAGTACCTTTAACCCTTATGTCAACGGCAGAACTTCTTTACGCACGTCAACAGCAACACAACCGGGTACATACGTTTTGTATGGGGAATGTCATGCCGTTAGTATATAAATGCTAATATCTAACTCGTTTGTTGGAATTTCTTTTGTCTCTCCATTTCCCGCCATTCTGCATATTTTTTTATTTTGTTAGAAAGAGACAAAAGGTTCAAAACCAGTTTTACCCTTGCATTTTTTTATTGTGTTAGTAAGAGACAAAAGGTTCAGAACCAGTTTTACCGTTGCATTTTTTTATTGTGTTAGTAAGAGACAAAAGGTTCAGAACCAGTTTTACCCTTGCAGGTAGTCATTGTACATACGTTTTTTATGGGAAATTGCATGCCGAGAAATGGCGGGAAATGGAGAGACAAAAGAAATTTGCAGAAATTTCATTCTTTGTAGTTTCGTCAGCAAATTTAGTTTACATTTGTGATTGGAAGTGAAAAGACGTTTCTGTTAATTTTGTAGAAATAAAAAAATAAAACAAAAGTGAAATGGCAGATGGTGAATGGCTTACTCCACGACAACTAAGTGCACTTTCGTACGAAGAACAGCAAGCATATATTCGTCAAACGCTTGAAGAGAGCCAGAAAGCAATAAGTGACCACGATTCAATAGTTGATGACGAGGCTTTAGATGAATGTGTAGGTGATATTGGTGTCGATGACTCAGACTTTGAAGAGCCCACGTTACCAGAATATGACACAGAGGACGACAGTGATTCTGATGAAGAACTTGAAGATGCGCCAATTGAAACTGGGGAATATTTTACTGCCAAAGATGGTAATGTTTGGTCTTCGATACAACCACAACCTGTTAGATTCCGTACGCACAACATTCTAAGAAGTGCACAATCTGGACCAGTACGGGCAACGCAAGGTTTGACCATTGCAGAAACTTTCAAATTGATAATGTCAGGCGAAATATGCGACATAATTATTCGTGAATCAAATCGAAAGGCAAGGCAATTCTTTGATGATGGCAATACAAAACATCCAACAAGAGAACCCAGATCATGGATTCCCATAACAGAAAGTGAATTTGATGCATATTTGGGCGTACTTTTGCTAAGTGGTGTTACACATTCCGGTTACGTGCATGCGAAAGATTTGTGGAAAACTAAATCACATCCATTTTATCGTGCTGCAATGAGTGTACGACGATTTTGGGCAATTAGCCGCTTTATTCGTTTTGATAATGGAAACACACGCCAGCAACACAAACAAACTGACAAAGCAGCAGCAATATAGGACGTTTTTTTGATGCTAAACAGCTGTCTTCGTAGATATTACGTGGCAGGAGCCAACGTCACCGTAGATGAACAATTGTATGCTTATCGTGGTGGAACTGGTTTCACGCAATACATACCATCAAAACCTGCCAAATATGGGATAAAAGTGTGGTGGGTGTGCGACTCCATTTCGTCCTATCCATTGCAGGTACTATCAATATTGTTGAAAATATAAATACCTAAATTGAATTTAATTTTTCAATGCAGGGACAAATCTATACAGGAATGGCACCGTCTAGTGAACGTGAAAAAAACGTTGGTGAAAGAGTAGTAAAAGATTTATGTGTCAACCTTTTTGGTGGAAGTGGAAGATATATTGTATGTGACAACTTTTTCACTAGCTACAACTTGGCAAATTGTTTGATGATAGACAATAATTTATCTATATTGGGTACTTGCAACAAAAGGCGTACATTCGTGCCAGCAGCATTTGCCAACCCCAAAGGACGTGAGGCTGAATCATCAATGTTTGGGTTCTATAATCACGTTACGATGTGCTCGTACGTGCCCAAGAAAAACAAGGCGGTTGTAATATTGTCTACTTCTCATTATACAACAGAAACGGCCGGTCCTAAGAAGAAGCCATTGCTTATATTGGACTACAACAAAACCAAAGGTGGAGTTGATAACATGGACATGTGCTTGTCAGAATATAGTACCAAGCGGCGCACAAATAGATGGCCTTTGGCTTTCTTTTATAATATTGTGGACGTTGCTGCGTTTGCTGCATACATAATATACGTTGACAACAACACTGACCTGAAATCATATACAAGCCGCCGTAGGATGTTTCTCCATGAGCTAAGCGAGCAACTATGCAAGCCAGAAATAGAGAGAAGGGCGAATGACAGCAGAATATCCAGAGCTTTTTCAACGCGCAACGCCATCGAAGCCATGTTGGGTAGGCCCATCCGAGCCGTGGATGCTGGAGCACATGAAGCGGAGGAGCGTGATAGTACGGGACGCCTAAAAGTAAAGGGGAATTGCTACATCTGCTCCAAACGACGCCCTACTCGTAAAGCATGCACATTATGCAAGAAACCAGTGTGCGCAGAGCATTCCAAAGACTTGCCGCAATGCGATAGATGTAATTGAATTTCAATAATTTTAAATTTTTTCGTAGTTTTTTAAATATTTTTTTCATAAGTATTTTTTAGTTTATAATAATTTTTATACCATAAGTATTTTTTTCACTCAAAAGAAACTATACTTTTCAAAAATATCATCATATTTGCATGCGTTTTACTATACATAGCCCATATACCCAGGTATGTATGCTGTTGACGTAAGGGTGCAACTTTGTAAATGGGCTTTATCTACCAAACGGATGATCCAATCCTAACCAAAGTTAAGACTATTGCGTAAAACAGTTTTCGCTAGGATATCACGAAATTTCAAGTCGATCCAATTATCCAGTTCAGAGCTACAGCGTTTTGAAAACGCTAAACAGGTATGTTGCCGTTGACATAAGGGTTAAATTTATTAATTTTGAAAAGTGATGTTTGTATATTATGATTATATATAAATAGTTTAATAAAAATATTGATTTTTGGTGTTAAAGATATGGAATAATTCATTTTAGATTATTTGCGACTACAGAAGTCTGAAGTCGGGTTAGACCGACTTCGAAATACCCTTTACCTTTTCCTGCGCGTTCGAGTTCAACAATGGGGATCTTTTCTTCATAAATCATCATTTGGAGCATATCTACTGTAATTTTCGGTACGGTACCTTGAATTGAATATATAGACCCCATTTCTTGCGTATGGCTTTGTAGTGGCAATATAACTACTAATATAAAATTTAGACCAAAAATGTTGTATAGGTCGTTAGTTATAATAATATATAATATATAAGTTATTAGTTATAATAATATATAATAATAATATATAATATGTCAATAATGGGCGTGGATGTATAAATAACATGCCCATTTGATAAATCTTTAATAGGAACCTAGTAACGATTTTTGGTTAGCTGTGGGCGCGACAGTAGTAATAATCTGCCCATATTTGGAATGTATGGCCCATATTTGGAATGTACAGCCCAAATGTATACATCTATCAATTTGTATTCATATATCATCCCTAGAAGCATAGATAGGGTTATTGTTTTTAAGTGGGGTCCCCAAAGTTCAGTACATTGGAGGGAGGCCCCGAATCTTGTAAATGGCTTTGTGGGGTCCCTATACGTACTAATATATAATTTCGTCCAAAAATATTGTATAGGTCGTAAGTTATAATAGTAGGCGTGCCTGTAGAAATAACACGCCCATTAATTTAATGTTAGTACCCGCAACATACCTGTGAAATTTCGTTGATAAATCTTTAATAGGAGCACAGTAATAATTTTAGCTAATTGTGGGAGTGGCATTATTGAGATCTACATATTCTGCACACCCACTATTATGGACACCATGTATATTTCTGCCAATTTTTATTTTTATGGCATCAATATGACAATAGGTAGGCAAATTTTAGCAAATCGGCAAATCGGCTAGCAATCTGGCTCTGTATCTTTGTCCAGACTAACAAAATTTTCATTAAGATAGCTCTAACGGTGTAGAACAAAGTGGACATAGACGAACAGACGGACGGACAAAATAAAACTTGCTTAGAAAGTGATTCTGATCATATCTGTATATATATATATGTCCATACCTACCACGCCTCCTTCTTGACCCTTGCACCCCTATCAAAAGAACAAAATTAGTATACCCTATTTACCTTTTTTAAAAATAAAGGGTATAATAAATATTTATCGATTTGTTCAATTTTTTTTTTTATAGCTTTTCGATTTAAAAATATAGAATTAATTTATTTTTTAGAGTTAGAAGTTGTATCATTAAATTCTTCAAGAATCATTATAACTATTTTATTTCATTGAAAAAGTTTATTATTTATATCATTTGTATTATTAATTTCTTGTTAAGATATTTATTATAGAAAATAATATATTAATGAAGATATTATTATAAATCGTTTTATTTTATTAGTTTTGATATTTGTTATATCTATAATCTTATTAATTATCAGCCCAAATTTATTTAGAATTTTATTAGATTGGGATGGATTAGGTTTATTTTCTTATTGTTTAGTTACGTTTTCCAAATGTAAAATCTTTTAATGCGGGGATATTAACTGTTTTATCATATCGTATTGGAGAAGTAGCTATTTTATTAGTTATTGCTTGAATACTAAATTGTGCGTGTGATCTTTTTATTTTATATTAGTATTTTTAAAAAGTAATAGAGAAATGCAAATTATTACAGGTTCATTAATTTTAGCAGCAATAACTAAAAGTGCACAAATTCCATTTTCTTCTTGAATACCTGCTGCTATAGCTGTTCCCACTCCTATTTCAGCTATAGTCCATTCTTCAAGTTTAGTTACTGTGGGTATTTATTTAATAATTCGGTTTAATATTTTATTGATCGATAATTTATTTGGTCAATTAATGTTATTATTATCTGGGTTAACTATAACAATAGCTGGATTAGGGGCTAATTTTGAGTTTGATTCACAAAAATTATTGCTTTATCAACATTAAGACAATTAGGTTAATAATAAGAATTTTATCAATAGGATTTTATAAATTAGCCTTTTTTCATTTTTAACTCATGCTTTAATTAAAGCTTCATTATTTTATTATTTATATGTGCAGGAGCTGTTTTATTCATGATATGGGTAATTTGCAAGGTATTCGTTTTATGGAGAGATTAAGAATAACCATACCTTTAACATCAACTTGATTTAATATCTCTAATTTAGCATTAAGTGGCATAGCATTTTTGGCGGGGTTATATTCAAAATATTTAATTTTAGAAAGAGTAAGTTTTAGTTATGTTGATTTTTTTTCATTCTTTTTATTTATTTTTTTTGCTACAAGTTTAACTGTTTGTTAATCTTTTCAGTTGATTTATTATTCTATAACAGGAGTTTTAAATTGTGGGGCTTTAAATATATTAAACAGGGGGGTTGAATTATATTAAAAGGTATGTTAGATATGTTAATTTGTTCCTAACGTCCGCACACTTTCCGTATAACGAGGAATGACCGCCACCACAGATTTTCCGGCGACTTATCGCCTACGGTGAGTCACGCTGACTGGGCATAGTAGCCGGCTGTGACGCAAACGGGCACCATGAGCTCTGGGGCAGCACTGATACCAATGGTAGGGATGAGTCCATTTTTTATTACATTCTCTCCACTAGCCTAACTTTATGTAACAAGGTAAATCAGCCAACGTTTCGTAACAGGGTTAGGGAGGAAGTCATGAACATGACTGGCCACTGGGTCTAATACCATAAAGGTCGACAACTGGAGCGTATCTGATGCCTGTTCCTTTTCGGATCATAGTCGGATACGCTTCTCAGTATATTCTGGGGTAGTGACCCCACGGCTTTTTAGGAACCCAAAAAAGACTGACTGGTCCAAATTCTCAAGAATGGCGATCCAAAAACTCACTTTGATGAAAGTCAAGGTTTGCGAAGGAATGCTAACATTGATAAGGCGGTAGGTCGCCTAACGGGAATACTGCAAAAATCCTTTGAAATATCTTGTCCTTTGACTAGGCCGCGTGCTAAACTAAATCCGGTTTAGTGGAACGCTGAGTTTCAAATGCTTAGGAAAAAGTCAAGAGGACTCTTCAACAAGGCCAAAAATAGTCGGCTGGATTAGGAAAACTATAGAGTCAGTTTTAATGAGTACAAAATTAAAGTTAAGTCTGCGAAAAGGGAGTCCTGGCAGCAGTTCTGCAGAACTCTGGAGTCGGTCAATTCGGCATCAAGGCTTAACCTTGATGGTTCTAGGCAGTGTGAAGAAGCAAGATGGCTCATGGACTGGCTCGTGACAGGTGTCCTTGGAGCCATTGATGGGAACGCACTTTCCGTGTTGCACGGACTCGTACACCGTCGATACGCGTCGATAAATCTTCCTCGTGTTTCACGGACTGACGTGTTGGATTAGCGGGTCCTGATGGAGTTATACCGGCTATGCTGCAACATTATGCTGAGGGCGTGATTCCCCATCTAGTTCACAAATTCACAATGTGTCTCAAAGATGGGTATGTGCCGAAAAGGTGGAGAAAAGTCGAGGTGGTCTCCATTCCAAAAGCGTGAAAAATAAATCACTATTGCCAGGGATTACAGACCAATATGTCTCTCATCGTTTATTCTTAAAACACTTGAGAGACTTGTTGATCTGTATATTACAAGGGTTACCAATATTCGCACAATGAATACTGCGCAACACGCATACCGTAAGGGTAGATCAGGGGATAGCGCACTTTATGAAGTGGTTGGTATCATTGAGAGGTCAATGAACTATAAGAAATACATGTTGGTAGGTTTTCTTAACATTGAGGGGGCCTTCAACAATGTAAATACAGAGGCGATCTGTAGGGCGCTGAGAGATCACGTAGTGAAGGAATTCATAGTGACATGGATTAACACAATGCTAGAGTAAGCAGGGATATTAACGCCACTGTGGGGACGGCCTCGGTGAGTAGGAGGACTACATGGGGTACGCCGCAGAGGGGAGTGCTATCACCTCTGCTATGGCTTCTAGTAGTAAATGAGATCTTAGAAACATTCAAAGCAAAGAGAACAAAGGTTTTAGCCTACGCTGATGACGATGTCATACTAGTCCCGGGCAAGTTCTTGTCAACGATTAGCGAACTCATGGAGTCAGCACTGGTCGAGATTTACGGATGGGCTGAGTGCAGCGGCTTAGGAGTTAGCCCTCTTAAGACAAAGCTAGTTTTGTTCACCAGGAAAACAAAAATCCCTGAGTTCTCTTTGCCAAAGTTAGGTAGGGTAATGTTGAATCTCTTTTCAGAAGCAAGATATTTAGGTACCATTCTGGACTCCAAGTTAAATTGGAGGAGGAATATTAAGGAGAGAAAAAAGCTTGGCTGCATACTATACCCGTAAAAGGATCTTTGGGAAAAAATGGGGACTGTCACCGTACATCGTGTATGGGATGTACACCACAATCATTAGACCAATTTTAACCTACGGGTCTATTGTCTGGTGGAAGGCGTTGGAAAAGAAATGTAATCTAACCCGTATTGAAAAAGTACAAACACTTTCTAGACTGGGAATCTCAGGGGCTGTAAGCAGCGCACCTCAAGAAGGCTTACACATATTATTTCACCTCTTACAGCTAGGAGTGTTTATTCAGGGCTGCGCCGCCAAGTGTGCTCTCAGACTGAGAGAGTTCAACACGTAGAAATCTGCCAACTAAGGACACTGTACAATTTTGAGCGAAATAAGACGGAAGAGTCAAAGGTTAGTTACGGCCGATTAAGAAACGGCTACAGACTACATGACTTCTACTATGGACTTTACAGCTAGAATTCCAACTCTCAATCCAAGTAAGTCAAACTGGGAGTCAGACTCTGTGACGCGTAATTCTGACCTTACCATCTACAGTGATGCCTCAAAGATGGAGAGTGGAACGGGGGCGGGTGTCTTCTCAGAAGGCTTGCAGGCAAGACAGTCATATCGGCTGCCTGACGCATGCAGCGTCTTTCAGGCCGAAGTCTATGCAATTGTGAAAGCAGCCGGACTGATACAAAGTAGTACAATTCGACCTTCGAATATCACTATCTTTATGGAAAGGCAATAGAATCCAAGACAGTTAAATCAAAGCTGGTAATGAAATGTCGTACCGCACTACTGAATATTGGACCCCACAAGGTCTCAATTTGCTGGGTTCCCGGACACAGCAATACAGAAGGAAATGAATTAGCGGACGAGATGGCCAGAAGGGGCTCTGAAATGGACATTAACGAAGCAGATACCTCAATACAAATCCCGATATGCGAACTGTTTAGGAACGTAGATGAATTGACTATTGCAGTAACAAATAACTTATGGAGTAATCGTGACGACTGTGAATTTTTAAGGGCCTTATGTCCTAGGTTAGACATGAAGAGAACGAAGGTTCTCTTAGGGCTCAACAAACATGTAGTAAGGGTGCTTACGGGGGTCATTACGGGGCATTGTGCTATCGCACCAATGCTTCAACACTGGCGTATGCCGTCGAGCGGGCTATGTAGGATTTGCCATGATGAAGAAGAGACAGATTCGATTCATCACTTTTTATGTCAATGTCTGAGACTACAGTTGAAACGACTTCAATGTTTGGGGTCGCGCTTCTTCACAAGTTTGACAGAGATATCAAAGGTAGATTTATCGCATCTTCTCACTTTCATCTGGAAATCCAAATTGTTTAATCGGGATGGAACTTCCAATGTTTATGGAAATAGAGGTTAAGGACGAGTATGCCTTCTCCTGGCATTTTTGAAGGCATTTACAATGTACATAGATGTCTCCGAGTGGAAGTGCGGATACTTCGTATCCGCAGACGCCTTCCCAACCTAACTCCGAGAAGGGTTAATAAAAAATGGCCAGCAATTATATTAGCAGTAAGTCGTACAGCTAATGTACCTGGGTGGATAATATTTCGAATGTTTTCAATACAGACTATAAATGGTATAAGAATAGCAGGTGTTCCTTGAGGAACTAAATGAGCAAATATGTGATTTGTTTGGTTTAATCAACCATAAATTATGATTCTCTATCATATAGGTAGAGCTAATATTAAAGTGAAAGTTAAATGACTTGTTCTTGTAAAAATATAGGGGAATAGCCCCATAAAATTATTAAAAAGAAATATTCTAAACAATGAAATAAAAATAAATGAAGATCCGTTATGTCCTAATGGTCCAAATAATGTTTTAAATTCTGTATGTAAAGTTAATAAAATATTTGATCAAATAATATTAAATCGAGAGGGAATAATCAATATATTGGGGAATTATTAATAATCCAAGAAAAGTATTTATTCAATTTAGGGATAAATTAAATAAAGAAGACGACGGATCAAACACAGAAATTAAATTAGTTATCATTTTCAATTTATAAAAATAATTGATTTATTATTAAGTTGTTTAAAACCAAATAACTAATTTTACAAAACCCGCAAAAGAGACGCTAAATGAAAGTGCAATTTTCAAAAAATGGTCTAGTTCTGTTTAGATAATCTAAATACTTATAATAACTAATTTGAAATTTCTTAAAAGTGTTAAAAAAACAATCAAACAAACAAAGGAACTGTTATATACATATATGAGTTAAAAGTTGAAAGAGACAACAAATAAAATAATCCCGGATGTGTGTGGTGTTGCCACAGTGGACTCTGGCCATAATAAGTGATTAGAGTTACCACACCAAAAAATTTTGTTTCTCGTGATATTTTACATACATACATAAATAAGATTTAAATGTAGCAAAAATAATAATAAATACAATATTTAAAAAACTACTAAACAAAGTATAGTCGGTAATCGCCATGAGTGTGCAGCGCTCTCCCCCGTGGGAGAGAACGAGATCTATGAGCGAGTCACTCCACTCTTTCGTGGAGTGCACATGGCAAACCCCCAATAATGCCCTGCTCCAGTATAGCAGTGGATTGTGCGACAACTACAACAAATTCGTCAGCAACAACAATATCTGCCTTCTCTACGTACGGTACAACAACTACATTCTCGACTACAACTGCGACATCAATATGTGCTTCTGCCTGTGTGCAAATTCCACCAAAAGGCGTGCAGGTAAGTCAACTGCAATCGCTACCAAAAGAGCACGAACCTCACACACGACAGATAAAGCGAAAAGAACTCCCAACACTAACAAAAAGCAAAAAATAGCAGAAAACCCAAGCCAAAGTAAGTTATCAAACTATTGGTTGAGCGATACTACTTCAGAAAGAAAAAACCAGATTTGCTGCTTTGACCGTTGATGATGACGAACTTGCTGAACCCTCGCACAGTGGACAAGTTGATCAAAATGAGTCCAAAAAAGAAAAAACAACTAATCCGAAAAAAAAGTTTAAACAAACCACCCCCTATATACGTACAAGGCGTAGAATGCATAAAGACGTTCAAAAATACGCTTACCGCTGTTGCAGACAGTAACTTCATATTTAAAATATTAACAAACAATGAAGTACGAGTTCAATCGAATGACTCGGAAACATACACAAAAATTGTCCAAATCCTAAAGCAAAAAGGTACGAAGCTGTACACATTTAAACCCAAAAATAAAAGAGGTTTCAAAGTCATTCTTCGCAATATGCACCCCTCCGCAGACGAAGAAAAAATTAAAAATGAGCTTGGTGAAAACGGTCACAAAGTTTTAAACATAACTCAACGGACAACAAAAAAACCGCTACCACAGTTTAGCATAGAACTGGAAACAAATACTAACAATAAAGATATTTATAGCATTAACAAATTATTGCATTGCACAGTAGTTTTTGAGGCACCTCATCATAAAAGAGAAGTCGCGCAATGCACTAAATGCCAAAAATACAGACATACAAAAAAATACTGTACAAGGGATCCAGTATGTGTGAAATACGCTGGAAAGCATCTAACAAGTGAATGTCAAAAAAAATAACCAACGCAGCTGAAATTAAATGTGCCCTATGTGGCGGAAATCATACTGCAAACTACAAAGGCTGTGAAATATACAAAGCCATAAAAATTCAAAGGTTTCCATCTTTACGCAGAAAGGATCCATTATTACTACAGACCAAAAATATGGATGGATCAGTAGTTAAACCGGCGTAAGCTATACCGAAATTGCAGGGTCATCAAATCCAAATAAAACTAAAGAAAACACAAAAAATTCAAACGATAGTGATATTAATGAACTTATAGACATGGTGAAATCCCTAATCACTCAAATGACTAATATGATGAATATCATTACACTTTTACTAACAAGCTTAGAAGCACGAAAATAATAGTTTAATAATTGTAGCCTGGAATGCAAATGGCCTAACAAAACATTATCTTGAGTTGAAGGAATTTTCGTCTGACAAGAAAATTTATATAGCTCTAGTTTCAGAAACACATTTTACGAACAAAAGCTATTTAGTATTTCCTGGATATAAAATTTATGTGACAAATCATCCTGATGGTAAAGCTCGTTGTGGGACAGCTATCATAATAAATTCACTATTAAAACATACTGAACGGCAACCATATGGTTGGCAACACCTCATATTCAATCCACTACTGTGCAAATTGAGGATACAAGTGGGACAATACTCATCTGCTGAGTTTACTGTCCCCCCAGACACCTAATAACGACGGATCAATAAAACGACTACATAAAGACGCTTGGCGTAAGATTCATTGCAGCTGGAGATCTGAATGCAAAACACACTGACTGGGGATCTAGGCTAACCAATAGAAAAGGACGAAATCTGATGAATGCTATAAACAAAAATAACTGCAAATTTTTAAGCTCAGGTGAACCCTCATACTGGCCAACAGATAGGAAAAAGATACCAGATCTAATCGACTTCAGCATAACAAAAGACATAAGGTGTAACCAATTAAAAATTAAAGCTTGTTTTGAACTTTCTCCAGACCACTCTCCGAAAATACTTGCCTATACAACTGACATCAAACCCATAGAACCAATAGCTAAGATTTTTAACCACAAAACAAACTGGAATGAGTATAGACTGCATATTGAAAATCAACTGAATATGTCTATCACACTGAAAACACAATTATACATTGAACGTGCCATTATTCACTTCAACGATGTGGTCCTAGACGCAGGAATCAAATCAAGCCAACAGCATAAATTTAGAAGAAATAAACCTACAACGGATATTTTCATAACTAAGCAAATTATTGAGAAGAGAAAGCTGAGAAATAGGTGGCAGCTAACTAGATCGCCTGAGGATAAACACAATTTAAATATAGCCTAGAAAAAACTCAAGAAAATATTAACTAAAAGACAAAATATAGAAGTTGAAAATTACCTAAACAACTTGACGCCTACCCAGGATACGAATTACTCGTTATGGAAATGCACAAAGAAATTGAAAATTCAGATAAGGCATCAGCCACCACTACGGAAAGATGACAACTCATGGGCTACTACCAATGAAGCAAAAGCAACTGCATTGGCTAAATACTTTGAAAAAGTCCTATCAAATGACGAAGATAAATATATTGAAACACGCAATGACTTAAATATAGACATTACAACTAAAATTAAGAAAACAAACACAACAGAAATAATTAATTGCATTAAAAAACGAATAAGCCACAAAAACGCACCAGGATACGATATGTTGACAGGAAAAGCTCTCGCTGAGCTACCTACTATAGGTTATAAATACTTAAGGAATGTTATCAACTCAGTGTTCCGACTACAATTTTTTCCCAAAGTATTGAAAGTTGCTGAAATTATTGCACTACCGAAGCAGGGGAAAGATGCTACAACTGCTTCGTCGTATAGACCAATTAGCCTACTTCCCATAATCTCTCAAGTTGCTGAAAAACTATTACATGATAGACTTAGCCAGATCATTGACAAGAAAAACATTATATCAAATCATCAATTCGGCTTCAGAAAACGACATTCAACAATTCAACAGATACACCGTATAACAAACAAAATTAAAACAGACATAGAATATAAGCGGTACTTCGTTGTTGTATTCTTAGACGTTGCAAAAGCATTTGACAAAGTATGGCATAAAGGACTGCTGCATAAACTGAAGACGATGCTGCCACTTGACTACTATTTGATTGTTGAAAGTTATCTTAGTGATCGTTACTTTTACGTCAAATATAACGAAGAGTGTTCGTCTATTCATCTTACAACAGCTGCAGTTCCTCAAGGGAGTGTTTTAGGACCACTGCTATATGTCATATTTACCTCAGATATAGCACTTCCAAAAGAACTGAATACCACAATTGCTACCTTTGCTGACGACACAATCCTCTTAGCATCTGACAAAAATATAAATACTACGACTGCAAATCTGCAGATATACACAGAGAATGTTAAGCAATGGTTTGATAAATGGTGCTTGAAAATTAATGAAGATAAGACTGTACAAATAAATTTTACAACTAAAACAAAATTTAACCCAATACCTATTAAAATAAACAATAAAGCTATAAAAATAGGGTATACAACTAAAATCCTTGGTATACACATAGACTCAAAGCTAAATTGGCACTACCACATCAAACAAAAAACGAAACAAGTAAAAGAAAAATTTAGGCAACTATATTGGTTAATGCGTAAGCAATCTAAACTCACAATTAACAACAAGTTGCTGCTATACATGTGTGTAATAAAGCCAATTTGGACGTACGGACTCCAAGTATGGGGAGCGGCAAAGCGGTCACACATAGAAAAAATTCAAAGACAGCAATCTAGAATATTAAGAGTTTTCATAAAGTCTGGTTGGTACACAACAAATGAAGATATACACCGCAAACTAAATATGACAAGAATTGACGAAGAAATAAAAATGATATCCACAAAGCACTACGATACACTGCATGGGCATAATAACGAAGAAATAAACGAGTTGCTACATCTAGAGGAAACCACCATGCGCCGTTTAAAGAGATCTCGACCAAACGACCTAATGAACTAGGAAATCCAGACTACACATATTAGTAATAGTATTATAAATGTAAATGTAAATAATTATCATAAACATAATTTTGATCATAAATTGTTATAATATAATTGTAGTGAACTACTATAATTAATGTAAATAATTTTTGTTGTATCACTTCTAGGCACTGGCCAAAATGTGTTTTTAATATTAATTTCCAAACAAATTGTCAAATCATGTACTAGGTGTCAATATAATGGTGACAGATGTATGAAATAAAGGGAAATAAAAAAATAAAAAAAAAGAAATTGTACCATTTTTTTCGATACTCTGCTAATTAGAGTCAGATTTGCAAAGTATTACATTTGAACTCCCTTTCGTAACACATAACTAAAGCTTTTCAGATTCTGAGTTTGAAAATGGACCCCCAAAATGAAAAATTAAATAGCAAATAATTTAAAGCTCAGAATTTAACAAAATATAATTTAATAGTATAATCGTTTGCAAATTGTTGAGAAAATTCAGCTATCTTCAATAAATAAGTGTATGAAAACAAGTGGAATAGTTTCCATGAATGGGAATGGATAAAAGAAATTGAGCTGACTCACTAAAGAACAATAAATGCATAATATTTGAAAAGGCCACTCGATAATAAATGCTAAACGTGTGGAAAACATTTAACCACAACGATGATTTACTTATCTGCCATTCCACAAAAGACAGAAGTTAATTATCTTGGAGTGTATTTTGACAAGAGGTTACCATGGAGAAAACACTTAGAAATGAAACGCATTCAAGCAAAAATGAAATGTAGAGGACTTTTCTGAAAAGTTTGACTTTCGTAACGGTAATTTCACCAAAATAAATGAGTTACTAAATAAGGTAGACGGATCTGTTTTGAATTATTTTAAAGGCCCTTATGAGGTATATAACTTTATTTGCGAAACATTTCCTAATGCGATTTCAAAATACGTTAAAAAAAAAAAATCAAATATTAGACAAGACAAGCCTCGGTTTAATGCCAAATTAGCCAATATGAAAAATGTTAAGAATAAAGCTTTTAAAAAGTTTGGAACTACCGGTCTAGAATCCGATCGATCATTATTCTTGCAAATAATGAATTCGATTCCCTTCATAAATTGTTATATAACCAATATGTTGAAAGGATTGAAGCCAACTTAAAAGCCAATCCGTCTTCGTTCTGGAAATATGTGAATTCAAAACGAAATTCAAATGGTTTTCCATCTACTTTGGAGTTGGATGGAGAGAAGTCTAATAATACAGTAGAATCTTGCAATCTCTTTGCTAAGTTCTTCCAAACTGTTATGATGAGGTTTCAAATGGTATGAAGAATTTTGGATCTTCTGATCTTGACTCTTTGGATGAATTTGTTATAACAGAGGAAGATGTACTGTTTGCTGTATTGGATTTAAAACCAAGTTACTTTTATGAGCAAGGAGGTTTCCGCCTATATTTTTGAAATACACCGCTGATAACGTAGCTAAACCAATAACTTTCTTATTTAATTCTTGTGTTAAAGATGGAACTTTTCTTCAATCTTGGAAGACATGTTCTATCGTTCCTATTTTTAAATCAGGAGATCGAAGCAACATAAGGAACTATAGAGCAATTGTGAAACAAGGTAGTTTTGCTAAGTTACTCGATCGTGTTATTCAAATTAAATTATTAAACCATGTTAAAGACCTAATTTTAGATTACCAGCATGGTTTTCTGCCTGGTAAATCCACGTGCGCAAACTTGACATTGTTTCCGAGAAATATTAATAAAATTTGGCTTTTCAGGAAATCTGTTAAAATTCTTTAAAAGTTTCCTAATACATAGAAAGTTATTCGTTAAGATCGGCTCTTTTTTATCTGATATTGCTGTAGACGCCTTCTCTGGTATACCACAGGGCACACATTGTGGTCCAGTTTTATTTTTAATTTTTATAAATGATCTACCTGTTTCAAATTTTCAAAATTTTTAATGTTCGCTGATGATGTTAAGGTGTTTCTAGAAGTTTCACAGTTATCAGATAAGCTAGAAGATGACCTATTAAATTTTCATAGGTGGTGCAAATCAAACAATTGAAGCTGAATATTAATAAATGCTGTGTAGTAGCTTTTTTTAATGTATACAGACTGAATGATTGTGTATTGGAACGTAAGAAAGAGATGAAAGACTTGGGTGTCATTTTTAGCTCAAATTTTAGTTTCAAGAGTCATTATGATTAAATGGTCTCAAAGTCCTGCTCCATGGTTGGCTTCATTAAAAGAAATACTAAAGATCTCAAAGATCCAGTTACGATAAAGGCGCTGTATGTCTCCCTTGTGCGTAGTATACTGGAATATTGTTCAATTATTTGGAGCCGTTTTTATGAAATCGCATCGAAAAAGTGCAAATATAACCAGATATGGGCTAACAAATTTTTTTTGCCAGGAAGGTTTGCCTTCTTACGATAGTAGACGGAAGCTTTTGGGTCTTCAATCCTTAAAGGAAAAGCGAATTTTACACTCTATTATGTTTGTTTTTCATATATTAGCAGGCAAAATTGAGTGTAAAGAGCTATCAAACTATTTTGCATTATATAAAGCTCCTAGATTTCTTAGAAACAACCGAATCTTTGTTGATGAATTTTATAAAACTAAATATGCCTCTAATGAACTTATTAACAGGTGTATTCGCATTTGTAATAAGTATATAACCGTGTAACATTACTGTTATTGCTTCTAATCTTCCATTGCTTCCATTTCTCTTTTCCTTATACATAAATGACCTGCCGCCTGTCATACATTATAGTAATTTTTAAATGTATGCTGATGACGTTGCAATTTACATCAGTTGTACAGCGAACGAAGTTGTCGACTGTGTCACCAAAATTAATAAAGACCTAAATAATATATATGTATGGACAGGAAGGAATGGGTTGTGTACGCGGTCACATACCAGCCACAGTGCAACTCAATTCAGCTCATAAATTGATTCTCCTCAAAGTTTTTATTAAGCTCAATTTTGAATAGATTAGCATTGCCAATACCTTGTATCCGTGCAGGCTGTGAATTACAAAGTCTTACAGCATTAACGAAAAATTGATGATCAGACATATGTGACGAATGTCTCAACGGGACAAGTCGATTAGAACGACCAGAGCGAAGGCGCCTAAACAAATATGGAGGCCCCAGAAGTGCAAATAATCTTATGCACCAATAGCATATTTCGAGTGTCAAGCAGCTGATCGAATGTGATGTGAAAAAGTTCTATTGCGCGCCCAGACACATGATCTCTTCGACTTAAACCATAAATGTACCTCGTTATAGTGTTAAATAACACATTGAATTTTCGCTTACTTACTGCATCACAATTCCCAAATATTTCACAACCATACAACATAGTTGGGAGAAGGTAGGACTTGGCTAGTATCATTCTAATCCTGAAAGGAGTAAAATATTGCGTAGCCCATAGGGATCCTAGCATACCATAGACTTTACCAACCGTTACTGCAATATGATTATTCCACGATAGAGCACCATCAAATATGACCCCCAAATTTTTAATCACATTTACATAATTAATTGGCGATGAATGCATAAATATCCCAGGGGGCCCGCGGTTACGATGTGTTTCTTGTAGATCACCAAACACTTAGATTTTGCCGGATTAAACACAACCCATTCCTTCCTGCCCATACTATATTATTCAGGTCTTTATTAATTTTGGTGACACAATCGGCAACTTCTTTCGGTGTACAACTGATGTAAATTTCAACATCATCAGCATACATTTGAATATTACAATATTGTAAGACAGTCGGCAGGTCATTTATGTATATGCAAAAGGGAAGTGGACCCAAAATGGAGCCCTGTGGAACACCTCGAGCCACAGAAAGAAAATTAGATGCCACAAGAGTACTGCTACACGGTTGGTAAACCACCTATGTTCTATCTGTGAGGTACGATTTTAATAACTTTACCGCAGTGGGTGAGAAGTTATACATTTTCGATTTTTTTTACATAAAATATCATGGTCAACACAGTCAAACGGTTTAGAATGTTCCAACAGTGTCAAGAAACACATCCTATTAGAGTCAAGTGTCACCCAAATATCTTCCACTACATCAATTAGGGCCGTTATGCAGCTCCGCCTTGGTGTAAAACCAGATTGTCTTTCAGTGATAATCCCATTTCCCGATAAAAATTTCCTCATTTGTTTTGCCATAAGCAATTCAAACACTTTAGACAAATATGGCAAAATAGCAATTGGTCGATAGTCATTGTCTGACTTTGGTGTGGGCAGAATTTTTGCTACCTTCCAACATGTTGGAAATGTTGATGTCATTATCGCTGTATTAAAAATATGGGTAATAACCGGAAGCAGCCCAGGAAGAAGTGCCTTAACAAAAACGGGATGAATCTCATCAGTACCACAAGCATTCGACTTTACACTCAAAAAACACTCCAACACATCCGACTCCTCTACACCACCAAAACCAAACATACACTCAGAAGACACAAGACTACAAGAATCTAAATAACTATTTTCATGCACTGGTTCGATCGAGAGGTTAACAAACCTCTGATTCAGCCCGTTAAGATCAGGATCAATATTTGGAAATGCACCGCTCTTCCCCAAGCCAATGCCCCGAATATGTCTCCACGTCTGATTGCTACTTACAGCATAAGAGAATTTACCCTCATAATATTTACATTTAGCAATCCTAACCTCCTTAATGACCTGTCTTTTAAAGTTTCTATATGTTTCGTGAAAAAGAGGTATCTTGTAACGTTTCCATCGTTTATATGCTGCGTCACGTAAGTCTATTAATGTCTTTATTTTATTGTTAAACCAAGGCCGCAATCCATGTCGAATAGAGAGCACCTTTTGCGGAACAAATTCATCGAAAAGTTGCTTAATGTTAGAATGCGGGTACTCCACTTTGTCATTTATTGAGGTCATCAACAGAATTGAATCCCAATCGACACTGTCGAGCTTAGTACATAAATGTTGGTAGTCAATATTATTGAAGTCACGATAACTTATAATATTTGGCGTAATTTTAAGTTTAAAATCAATTGTCAGAAAAAAGTCATGTTTAGAGAAACAAGTAGCTGAGATCTGTTCATACATTTTAACCTTCCCTCTATCGTCAACAAAATATAAATCCAACAGTGAACTGTTAGTTTTTTTAAAATGAGTTGGTGACAATAAATTTATCGAAACCAAACCCAATGCAGACATTTCATATATCAATCCATTCTCAATCAAGACATTGCTGTTGAAGTCCCCTGCCACCACAATACTTTGAAAATTCAACGAAATCCCCCGAAGATGGTCTAGAAACATCAATTCAATTCAAAACAATATCAATTCTACGATTCGGTCTATAAACACAACCAACAAGTAGACTCTCAACACCATTGCAAATACTTAAGAATACATATTCAATTTCACTATCAATACCCGATTTACTGTGGATGTGGCAAGCAATTTCATCCCGCACAAAAATAGTTACCCCCCCAGCATGGCTCACTCTATCAGATCGAAACAGCCTGTAACCATTAACTCTGAACAAGTTGTTCTGCATTGATGGCACAAACCAAGTCTCCGAGACACAAATCAGATCTACCTCTGAGCCCTCAAACAAGAATCTAAATTCATCAATTTTGTTAACCAAGCTCTGTGCATTAATGTGGGATCGAAAGGAGACGAAGCTCTCCCCTGCTCTCTCATGTCATCACTCTTCAGTTCAGCGTGACGTGTCAAAGCGATAAGACGTTCCCTCCGCGTGTTCTTTTAAATTCTTTTATTACTACTTTGTTTATACTTATTAAATACCTTTAATATACATTTGTTTATTAAACCTTGCACAAATTGTTCCTGTAAAAATAAAAGACCATAAATTTGGGGGCTCGTCCGGGATTTATAGCGAGCTAAAGTGTAAAATAATAGAAAAATTTGTTGTGAAATCCGTTGTGCCAAAAGTATAAGTAAAGAACCGTTATGACGCCGAACCTAGCTTTGTTTGAGTTGGTTCGAGAGAACTTGTTGCGTTGCAGAGGAGACAACGTAGCCGCTCTGCACAAATATGTTTTTGAGACGGCTGGCGACAGGGGAAATCGCAAGCGTTTACGCGCGTTTGAAGGTTTTGCGTACAATGAGAGCGACGTAAAATACGGAGAAAAGTGCGCGTACGTGGAGGAGAATATAACAGCCGCTGAACTCGTAACGATCTGCAGCATACTTGGTTTGAGCAGCAAAGAAGACGACTTAACACTGCACATATTCAGAAACTTGACGAAGGGGAATCTGCTTGGCGCATATGAGAAAGACGACGACGACGAAAGCGAAGACGAAGAAGACGATCACAGCAGCGATGAAGAACACGCTGATGTGACGATAACGAGGAAAGACGAAGAGAAGCAGAGAAGGAAGCACGTAAACAACGGTGCGTCAACGAGCAGCAGATGCAGAGGAGAAGACGAAGATTGTATGTCAACCAAAAGTCCCGACGATAATATTGTAATGACGAGCGGCATGCCAAGATTTGCGATCAGCTTTCGTGATGTTGAAGACTCTATACGGTCTTTCGACGGCAGTAACAAAGTGCTAGTAGAAGTGTGGGTGAAGGAATACGAAGAAACAGCTTCACTCATGCGCTGGGATGAATTCCAAAAATTTGTGTTTGCAAAAAAATCACTCAAAGTGCTGTTCATTCAAAGCGAGAGTGGAATAACTTCGTGGAGCAAATTAAAAGCAGCGCTCATCGACGAATTTGCTACCGCATCAAATAGTGCGCAGCTGCACAGGCACCTTGCAGAGAGAAAAATTAACAAAGAGGAGAGTGTGCAAGAATACTTTTTCCAAATGAGAGATTTGGCATCGCGCGGTAATATTGAAGAAAATGCGCTTATTCAATATGTAATTGACGGCATAAAAGACTTCAATGTAAATAAAACAATTCTGTACGGTGCAAAAAACATAAAAGAATTCAAGGAAAAGTTGAAGTGCTACGAAATAATTTGCGGAAAGAACAAGCAAGTAAACGAACTAAAGCAAAGTGAGAAGAGAAGTTTCGCAGCGAGCAAGACAGTGAAGAGAGAATTTGTGTGTTACAATTGCGGCGAAAAGGGCCATATGTCACTCGATTGTAAAAACAAAAACAAGGGCGCGAAGTGCTTCAAATGCAATCAGTACGGCCACATTGCAAAGAATTGTGATGTAAACAAAATCGAAAATACGAGCAATGTGCGGAAACTAAGCTCAAAAATTGGTTTTATGAACAAAGAAGTACAAATGTGTAACCAAAAGTGCATCGCTTTGTTTGACACGGGCAGCAAATTCAATTTAATTACTGAAAGTGTTTATGCAAAATTGAACAAGCCGGCTATTTCGCAATCTAATGTTTACCTAGTAGGATTCGGTGCAAATAAATGTGAAAACAAAATAAAACCAATCGGTAATCTAACGTTTGATACCGAAATTGACGGTGAAACGTACAATGTAAAATATCATATTGTGCCGACAAAATGTTTGGATGTTGAAGTTGTGATCGGAGAAGAGTTTTGCTCACAAGCCGAAATAAAAATTAATCGCGACGGTGTTCACATCGAAAAAAATAAAAGTGACGAAATAAGTGAAATGTCCGCCGTGATGAAAATTGATGTGAAGGTGGACAATGAAAACATAAATATTGACAAAACGGCTAGTGCGGCCAATTTTCTCGAGACCGCGTAGGCTGCCAATTGCAGAAAGATGTATCGTGGACGACCAAATCGAACAATGGCTAAGAGACGGTGTGATTGAAAACTCGGAATCGGAGTTTAGTAGCCCTGTCGTGCTGGTAAAGAAACGTGACGGTACGCCACGTTTGTGCATCGATTTTAGAAAAATCAACAAAGTTGTCGTGAAAGATCGTTTCCCGTTACCACTGATTGAAGATCAGCTGGATCGGTTGCAAAACGGCAAAGTGTTTAGTTCAATCGACATGAAAAATGGGTTTTTCCATGTGCCGGTCGCGGAAACGAGTCGTAAATACACATCATTTGTCACGCATAATGGACAATACCAGTTTCGAAAAGTGCCGTTTGGACTATCAAACTCTCCCGGTGTTTTCCAAAGGCACGTGAACGCAATATTTCGTGACCTTACGCACAAGGGTATCGCATTGCCCTATATTGACGATATTATAATCCCCGCGGAAAATGAAGAACAAGCAGTGAAAAATTTAGAAGAAGTGCTAAATTTATGCGAAGAGTACGGACTTGAACTAAATTTCAAAAAGTGTCAGTTCCTAATGAAACGAGTGGAAGTTTTGGGACACGTAATTGAAAATCAGCAGATATCACCGTCACCAACGAAAGTGGACGCACTGCGAAAGTACAAGATGCCACATACGTTAAAGCAACTGGAAAGTTTCCTTGGTCTGGCAGGTTACTTTCGAAAGTTCATACCTAACTTCTCTTTGATCGCGAAGCCTCTAACCGATTTGAAAAAACAAAACAGAAAATTCGAAATTAAAGAAGAACAGGTAGTTGCATTCAATACGCTGAAGACAATTTTAAGTGAAAAACCAGTACTGAACATTTACAATCAAAATTATGAAACGGAAGTGCACACAGATGCATCAATCGATGGCTATAGAGCCGTGATGTTGCAGAAATCACCTGACGACGGAAGGTTGCATCCTGTGTATTATATGAGTAAAAAAACTACTGACGCAGAAAGAAAATATACAAGCTACGAGTTAGAAATATTAGCTGCTATTGAGGCGTTGAAAAAGTTTAGGGTGTATCTCCTCGGCATGCATTTTAAGCTGGTCACCGACTGCAATGCATTCACTAAGACTTTGGAGAAAAAAGATTTATGTACGTGAGTAGCGCGTTGGATACTTTTTCTAGAAGAATACGACTATGAGGTGGAGCATCGATCTGGCTTGCAGATGAGGCACGTCGACGCACTGAGTCGCTATGCAGTTATGGTAATCGGCGAAGACAGCATTCTTTCCAAGATACGACGAGCACAATTACATGACGACGATTTGAATGCACTTATTGATATCCTTCGAGAAAAAACTATACATAACGACTACTACATGAAAAGCGACATACTACACAAGCTACAAGACGATCACGAGCTCATTGTCGTTCCGAAGGACATGCAGCGTGAAATAATCAGGCAGGCGCACGAGCAAGGGCATTTTGCTGTAAAGAAGAAGAAGGAGTTGCTGTGTAAAGACTATTTTATACCCAAAATAGACGAAAAAATACGTAAGCACATCGAAAACTGTATACCGTGCATTATCGTAAATAGAAAGCAGGGTAAGCAGGAAGGTGAGTTACATCCGCTACGCAAAGGAGGGGTACCGCTACACACCTACCACATCGACTTCCTAGGTCCTTTAGAATCAACCCACAAGCAATATAAGCATATCTTAGCAGTTATTGACAGTTAAACTAAATTTTTTTGGCTCTACTCAACAAAGACGGCGTCAGTAAAAGAAGTAACAGCGAGGCTCCAAGCTCAAAGTGCAATATTTGGAAATCCGATCCAAATAATTTCAGACAGAGGTTCCGCATTCACAGCAGAAGAATTCAAACGATATTGTATCGCCGAAAATATTACTCATCATGTAGTCACGACGGGTCTTCCACGAGCGAATGGACAGGTGGAAAGGCTCAACAGTATAATCATTGCAGTTTTGTCCAAACTTACAATAGACGACCCAAGCAAATGGTACAAGTTTGTCGACAAAGTACAGCAAACAATAAATTCAACGCACTGCAGAAGGACAAACACAACGCCTTTTGAACTACTGGTTGGCGCAAAGATGCACACAAACTCTGATGTAAAACATTCGGGTCGAATGTCTAACAGGATGGCCGAGTTGTGGGATCGAAAGGAGACGAAGCTCTCCCCTGCTCTCTCATGTCATCACTCTTCAGTTCAGCGTGACGTGTCGAAGCGATAAGACGTTCCCTCCGCGTGTTCTTTTAAATTCTTTTATTACTACTTTGTTTATACTTATTAAATACCTTTAATATACATTTTTTTTATTAAACCTTGCACAAATTGTTCCTGTAAAAATAAAACACCATATTAATATGACAGATCTTTGTTCCCATTTCAATTCTGGTAAGAATACGAATCATATCAAAGTTAGTTTCATTGGAATTCACTGAAGACTTAATTAAAGCATTCATATTTGTAGCAAGCAAGTAAAGGCATGGCAATACCGGCACTATTGTTAATCTCTATGCCCAAGAGTAGCTTCCAAAAGAATTTGAAGTAGCGCAACGAACTGTGGATAACCGTGCAAACTAGTGACTGACTTAAAACTATATACTCGTATATGAATTTTACATTAAAACACTCATAATAGTACATATTAAAGAGTAAATAAACAATGCAGCAATTTAAACTTACATCTACAAACATTTGTTGAGATAAATCAATTATGCAGCAGTAAAAATTGTGAGATCTATTGATCCTCTCCACGAAAAAAACTGCACATCTGCTGAATTGAGTCTATGTGCTTTGCCCCTTCACTCTCTGTGCTATTAACATAAACCAAGCCCCTCAAAGTAAAACCACGAACAGTTGTTTTTGCTTTTTCAAGCGGACTGCCGCACGCATTATATCATAATTTACCTTTGTGAGACATTCGTTCATATAAATTGGGACAGTAGAGTCGAATCCAGCATGCTGCAATTGTAAGGTACCACGTGTCTCACGCTTAAAGTTCGCAATAGACTTTAAGACGAAGATCTTGACGTAGGGTGTTGCTAGTTTTACCATTATAACACGATCACCTGTACAGTTTTTGTTGTCAACGCGTGTCACTCTATAAGCCGCCCTTACTACAGGCAGCGTGATACCAACTGATGTACATATGGTATCAAATATTCCAGGTAGATCCTCCTGTGAACTGCATGAGATACCGCATAACCGTAAGTTACAGGCAATAGCGGCATTGTCCTGTTTTGCCACCTGAGATTTTAAGGCCTGAACTTCGGCACTAAGACCTGGAATAATGCTAGAGTGAGTTTTTGTCTCACACTGGTTCACTCGCTGACACACTGCACCCAGCTTCCCTCTCAATGTAGTGACCTCCAGGCAAACTGTCTCAACAGCAGCAATTCTTTTTTCAAATTGTAGAAGCGAAGCTTTGATGTTCGAGATCACCGCGGCTGTTTCACCAATTTTTTGCATTACTCGTTCTTCTGACATCTTCAATGCAGAACGTAGCTCAGCAACGATGCTCTCCTTCTGCTTATCCATTCCGCATTGTAATTGCTCCATAACAGCACCAATCGACAGGTTCTCTTTACTAGGCACAGTTTGCGGAGTAGTCGGAGACGAAGCGACACTACATGTGTTTATCATACAAATTCATATACATAAAAATATATGTATATGTTGCAAACTTTGATAGGTGTAGGACGTACCGTATAGAAGTTAGGGCCATTTGAAGTTTTATCAGTGTTTGATTTGGGACTTAAGGGTAGCATAGCTTTGAGCAATAGCTTAAATTGACAAGAGGCTCGAGTACTTTATTGATAAAACATGAGTCCCCTCTCTTACACAATGCCACGGAATAGACGCTTGCCTAGCGGTTCTTGGAACTTCGCCATGCCAGTCAGTATGCACGAGAACTGTCCGCATCAGCGTTTTCCCACGCCGAACAATGACAAGCTTACCGGCAAGCGCTACAACAACAAAAACTGCACTCTTACCGGCAAGCGCTACAACAACAAAAACTGCACTCAAACAGGCAAGCACTGCAGCAACAACAAACACACTGTCCCCGAAATTGTACGAAGTATAGGGGAAAGCAGATAAGTAGAAAATAATTAAAGTTAGTTCTAACCAGGTCGTCAAATAAACAGTAGCGCATAGCGTTTAATAAAATCCGGTTCTCTTTTCATGAGCACATAGTGCTTACTTAATAATTGGCGCCCAACGTGATTAAAAGCAAAAAGTCGCTGAGTTTTACTTAAAAAAATTTGTATGAAAAGTAAACAAATTTTTCAACTTGTAGAACAAATATTTTTACTTAAAATCTAAAAAGAAGCTAAGCAAAAAAAAAGTGAAAAAAACTTTTATATCAAAATTTTGCTAAAAATTTTAAAGGAATTAAACAAATATAAAAAGTGGAAAAAATTTAAAACTCTGACAACAAAACTTGTGCTAAGAAATAAAAAAAATAAAAAAATGAAAAAAACTAAGGCAACATACTTAGATAGACAGATAGATAGATATATTTAAGGGTGTCATACACTGCGACCTGAAATATCTATTGTGATGCCCCTATTTATTTGAAAGATGAGGATAGTCTCATCTATAAATCTTCTGTCAGGTCAATTTTCAACAGGCATTCATATATTTTCGAGGAATCAAGATGAGGGACCTTGATCATATCTAAGATATGTTCTCCAAAGCACCTGAGTCTATTGTGTGCTAATGGTCGGCAGTCTGTGATCAGGTACAGTGAGGTTTCGTCACTTTCTCCACTGAATCGACAGATGACATCTGAAGATATGCCCAACTTGTTCATATGGTAGTTGAGTCTACAATGTCCGCTCAAAATACCTGTGCTGATTCTTAATTTACTCCGTGGAATATTTATTAACTCCTTAGCTCTTTTAGGATTAAAATCTCCCAGAAGAGCTTTGCACTGTCTTAATCCCGGAAGAGTTTTCCATGTTTGACTTCTTTTTGCATCTGTACACTTCTTCAGTATACCTCCAATGGTATTGGATGATAGTCCACAGATGGGTTCAGGGCCATTGAAAGAAGAGGCCGCAGCCTTCCTAGCTATGCTATCAGCCTTCTCATTTCCCTCTACCCCTATGTGGCCTGGTACCCACATTAGAGATACCTTGATCATACTGCCTCGGGAGTTTAGATTCCCAATACAGTCCCATTAAAGTTTAGATTTCAACAAGGGTGTGCTCAGACTCTTAAGTGCTGCTTGACTATCAGATAGTACCACCCTGCGGACATCCTATATTGACTTTTTACCTTAAAAGCTTTTGTCACCTGCTTCAGCTTCAGTCAGTCTACTGTTGAGTAAAGCTCGTATCCAATTGGAAGTGGTATTATATATTCCTCTATTGTTAAGAGCCCAAATCACATATTCGTGAGGAGTGTTGTCAAAAGTCCCCTCAATGCCGAGAAAGGCACAAAGTGCAATTTCTTTTTTATCCAGTGCTGCATGAATAAAATCAGTCGGATGGTATAGTGCGGTTTCAGTCGAATTTCCCGCAATATATGGAAACTGACAAGGATATAAAGGCTCCCTTGTCAATACGGTCTGAAGGAGATGTATATTAACTATATTTTCCATTACTTTTAGTACAAAGGTTGTAAAACTTAGAGGCCTGAAGGATTTGGGATGGTCCATATCCTTCTTGCCTACCTTGGGGATAAATACCACTCTAGCTGTGTGACATGCTTGCGGTATATACCCAAAAACAAGACATGTAATAGTGATCAAGCCCACAATCAGTACCCCACTATTCCTTTGGAGAAGGATTGGGAAAATACCATCCGCACCCGACGATTTATATGGCTGAAAAGAGCTGATGGGCCATCTCAACCTTTCAGTAGTTATGATTTCTTTGGCCACCTTCCACCCAATTTTGCTTGTTCTTCGAGGAAGAGCATCCATCTGCAAAGATGGCGGTAACTGGATCGAGTTCCCAGGAAAGTACACACGCAGCAAAAGGAGAGTGCCATCCTCTTCATTCGCCGTGAACGTCCCATCCTCAGATCTCAAAGCCAGCTTTAAATCGACTTTGATTTTCGCAAGAGCTCTTCAGGAGTCGATTCTCCACTTTCACAAAAGGATCTAAAGATAGTCCTATTGCTTTGTCTCTCTCTCTTTATCTCTTTGTTATAGATCGTCAACTCTTTTTTTTTTATTCCCAGGCTAGCTTAGCTAGTTTGAATAGCCTACCCACCTTAGTACGTCTAGTAGACAGACTAGAGTTCCACCGAGGAATATTCCTGCTGTTTTTCTTTGTTCTTAGAGGACAAGATAAAACATAGGATTCGGAAATAATTGCATTCAGTTAATTGACACCCTCCTCTAGCTCCACCGGATTTTTATATATTAGTTGGATGTTTGAGGATGAGAGTAGTGAAAGCACTGAACTATCGAAGAAATCGCAGTCATTATATCCAACTAATTTATACTGTGGTTCGACAGAGAGGGTTCGTCCGAAACTTTCCAATTGTTATCAATATCAGTTTGTTCTGGACTACAGAAAGTCAGATCAAGAACTTCCTCCCTAATTACATTTCTAAAAGTAGGTGTGTTCCCCTTATTTGATATATATAAACTAAGTGATAATAAAAAATCTAGAACTGACTCACCCCGCTTATTGGTGTCACTGCTACCCCAGATGGTATTGTGTTCGTTTGAGTCACAGCCTACCAATATTGGAATACTTTTGGATAGACAATACCTCGCCAGCTTATAGAATTCTTCCGGGATGTCATTCATATCTCCCGGAAAGTAGGCCGATGCAACGACTATATCGCCTATATCGAGACACCATCAACTAAGTACTTTACCATGATGGGTGTGAGATCTCGCGACATGAATTCTGAAAGATAAAAATTATTAATATCATTTCTAATAAGGATACAGGTGCGGGGAATGTCAGCATTGGCATCCCATATTTCCTTTGAAAACATACTAAAAAGGCACCCTAATTTGACATTTGTAACACCATGGCTCTTGTATGAGGGCCAGCCCCATGTTGTTGTTATCAAATACCCTCTCAATGACAGCCGAGGCTGCTCTGGTATGATGGATGTTTGCTTGAGCCAATTTCAGTGTCGTTATCTTATGGAACAGGTTGTGACGGGATGGCGCTATTCCCATCTTCTTCCACCTCGTCCATAGAGACATCCTCCAGACTGTGTACCAGTGAAGGGCAGTGTGCGGCCTCAGACCCTATCTCAACACAGGGGGCCCTGATAGAGATTTCCGGGGCCACAGTCTTCGGTTCTGCTTCACCTGGGGGAAGGCTACTACTCGTAATTACCTTTGACAGAAGTGGGATGATTTTCTCCTATACTTCCTCTGCCTTGGGATTTTTCTTGAGTACGTTTGGAACAACAGACTTTGATCTTGCTAAATCGGTAGTTTAACGCATATTCCGAGCTCTTTATTAGCTGCATGGACCCATCATCTAGTTCGACGGACAACAACTGTCTGTTGCCTTCGTCCTTTCAATTCCATATTCCCCAGAAGTTGGTGTTTAGCCCAATATTTTGGCTGGAGAGAAAATTAAGTGACACAGCTATCTCTTCGAGGGAGGAAGAGGAAGACTGTGTGTGATCGTGGGATGTTCTCTCCCACTCTGACGACCAAATTGAAGCCCTCTCTCATTGAAAGCTGTGTCACGACTCCTTTCAGCCATTCCGCCGAGTCCGTCGAACAACAGTCGATGCTCAGGAAGCCAGGATTGAAGTGGATACCATCGTAGCAGAATTCTATGGTCCACTCTCCAACCAGCCTCTCAAGCAACATCTGCTCAACACTTGTCAGCTCCTAGCTAGTTAGGATGGTGTTTGGATAGTCCGCAACAAAAACAGCTACCTTGGCATAGCTACCTGCTTCTTTGGACCCTCCACGACTAGGTGGACCCGACGGTATTGCCGTGTTCCTCTTTTTGGCTGGGTCAGGATTATGTGTTTCGTACCCTCATCTTCAGGTTATGCTTTACGTTCGGCTGTGATATTCTGCCAGCCGAATCCTTTACAACCCTGTGCTTCTTTGCCTTGACAAGAGCATCATCTGGTTGCAAACCCTGAGACAGGTAGGTGAGATACCATCTGACTCCACCTCCACTTAGCTCCTGTCTTCTCGGGTCATCCAAACCCCCAGGTTGACCATGATCAGGAAGAGGGATTCCTCTCTCGGCTATCCTGGAGGTTTTCTCCGAGTGGGTAGGTCGGGATGGATTACTCCCTTTGTCCCCCAGTTTTTCTCCAAGTGTCAGCAATCTCTCCTTAGTGGAGATGGGAGTTTGTTGAGTAGGTCCCATTTTTGCCCCGGCAGCAGCAGAAGTGGATGGTACATCATCGGAAGAAAGTTTCCGAATTCCTGCACCACCCATCCCGTCTACTGTCATTGAGGGTCCCATAGGAGCAACCACTGTTTTGGTCACGGATAAAGGTCTCCGATCATTGATCGCAGCAGCATTTGATTTGGGCTTAGCGGGTGATCTTATCCCACTAAGCATTGGCTCATCAAGGATTCTTTGCTCCATCTAATTTGCCAATTGAAATGAGGCGATGTCCCGCGGAAATTTTTGGTTTCATTTTGGCTTCTTCATGAAGATTCTTTTTGCGGAGAATATAAACATAACTCGGACAGAGATCCGCAATACCCGAACTGGGCTATTACTACCGAAGCGCGCCTTTTATTCGGGAGCTCAGTTTATGACTACACTATTTAACAGGGCCTCTAGCCTGGCAGATCATCAGCCGGGGTCACATGACACCTTGATCCAGCCCTTACCTTCGAAGCATAGTCAAGGTGTACTTCTCAAAGCTGTACTATTAAGGAGTATCAAACACTGAGCGCTACATCCTGACCTTAGCTACATTCAGCAACATCAGACAATTGATGTCATTGTAGACCTATTACCAGCCGGTATCCTCAGGGAGGGTTCAGTCGAAGGATTTTCTACCGGCCAATCAAAAAGATCAAATACTAAAGGAAATCGTAGTTTTCATTTAAAATTTTTATAGAAAGCGAAAAAACTTCAAACTTTAACAATAAAATTTGTTTTAAAAACTAAGCCAACATAGTGTAGAAAAATTAAAAATTCTTGTATCAAATACTTTTGAAAAAAAAAACAATTCACACATAAAATAAAAAGGGTAAGAGAATTACAAAAATACAAGAACCTAAGCAAAGTGAAGACGATTGGAATAAAGGGCCGAGGTCGAGCGAAATCTGTCACTGTTAAACGGAACAAAAAGGGCGAGGTTGAGTGAAATCCCTCATAAAAATAATGAAAGGACAGTTCAAGTGGAATTCTGCAGTTTTTTAAACTGTTGAATCTATTGTCAGTGACCAATATTAAGTGGAAAAAAAAGTTGCGGTAAGCCTTATCCAGTATTTAAAAAAATATATTTTTTAAATCCATCTAAATCAATAGTTTTTTAATAAGCACATCGTGCTTTAAGGATTTATAATTCGAATTTTTTTCTTCTTTCTTTCGTTCTACTCAGGTAAAAAAAAATTTTTAAATAAAATGAACGAAGAGCAGTCCCTTGAAATAATAAAATCCCTGCCCGAGTTCAGGGGTGAAGGGTCGTGTTATGTTAGTTGGAGGCAGGCTGTATTTGCTGCCAAAAAATTGTTTGAAAATTACGAAAATAGTTTTAGGCACTACCATGCGGTAGCGATTATTAGGAACAAAATTTTTGGTTTGGCCGACTTGAACCAAGGCCGATAACTTACAATAACCAACAATTTCAGCAAAGGGAAACAGTTAAGAGGCAGCATGAAAATGGTAGGCAGAATACGGAGAATTAATCACTTAATCCAGAATTAAGTCGAGGAAAATTTTTCTGATAATGAGTCTCAACATAACTTCTAAGAGGAAGTTAATTTTTTAGACGGAGGTCGCTTCTATCCTATGTAAGTAAAGCACTGGCAGGGCGACCGATAAAATTATTAATTTATACGAGGGCGGGGAAAATTTTATTAAATATAATGAAAATTTAAAAGGAGTAAAGAAAATTGATAAACCTTTCAAAATAAAATCCCTACACGGTACTGCTAAGATCAACGAAAGATGTTTGATAAATATTTTCTGAAGGAATGCGCCTTTCTATCCCCTTTCAGAGCTATAAACTTACGATGGAATAACGGATTTGACTTTTTGAAGGATATCGATGCAAATCTGGACTTGAAAACAGGAACCTTGCACTGTAAAGGTGCAAAAGAGGAATTACAATATTACGATTGTAGGGATGTAAACAAAACTCTACCAAAAGGCTGTAACAAGCTTTCACTTTTTCGAAGGTTTTCGCAAGTCCAAATGAAGCTTTGGCCTTTCACACTAATGTAATTGCCACAATAAGGACAGCTGACAATGAACCAATTTATTCGAAATCATACCCTTACACATTAGCCGCTTCAGAGTTTATAAACGAGGAGATTAGATTTGTCGCGAGATGGAATTATTCGCCCTTCTCGGTCGCCATATAACAATCCCATATGGGTTGTTGATAGAAAAGGGATAGACGAAAATGGGGGAAAAAAATGCGAATGGTGATCGATTTTAGCAAATTAAATGAAAAAAGAATTTCTGACAAATATCCTATTACGGGTACTTCTGTTACTCCAACAAATATGGGGAAATCCGCCTTTTCACCACACTTGACTTAAAGTCTAGATTTCATCAGATTAAGTTGGCGGAAAAGGACAGAGTAAAGACTGCGTTCTCGGTGAATAATGGGAAGTATGAATTCTGCAGGCTTCCTTTTGGATTAAAGAATGCCCCTGGAATTTTCCAGAGAGCATTGACGATGTTTTAAGGGATGAGATAGGGAAATGTTGCCATGTTTACACGATGTAATCTTATTTTTAAACAACGAGGAGCAACATTACAAGGATATTGATAGAATTTTATCAAAACTTTATCAGGCAAATATGCGGGTTTCAATGGAAAAATCCAAATTTTTCAAGGAAGAAGTCGCACTCCTTGGATTTATGGTTGGAAAAGAAGAGAGATATTCTAAATTATAAAACACCTGGCACTCTTCGTGGTCTGCGAACATTTTTGGGATTATCTGTATACTATAGGAGGTACATTAAAGATTATGCCTCTATAGTGAAGCCCCTTACAAGGTATTTAAGAGGAGACAATGGGCATGTGAGGGCCAATCAATCAAAAAGTGTTAAGATAGAACTAGATGATGACGAACTATTAGCCTTTGTAAAAGTTACAAAGATCTTATCTTCTGAGGATGTACTTCTGCTATATCTCGATTATAATAAACCATTTGACTTAACCACCGACGCATCAGCACATGCTGTTGGCACCGTATTTCACAAGGAGGTAGACCGATAACAATGATTTCCAGAACATTATGGACCACCGAGGAGAATTACGCCATTAATGAAATTGAACTTTTGGCAATTGTGTAAGTGCCCACACAGAAATTACGAAACTATTTATATGGTGAAAAGGGCTGAATATTTTCACCGATCATCAGCCTTTGAACTTTGCTGTTTCGGAAAAGAATCCAAATACGAAATTAAAGCGATGGAGAGCGTTGGTTGAGGAGTTTTCGCCGGAATTTTTTCCAAACCCGGTAAGGATAATCTTGTCGCCGATGCGTTGTCTCGGCAACATATTAATGCAATAGTGTGTTCAAATATTCCACATCAGCTACGATACATGGCGAGGAATTCCGAACGGAAGTAATTCCACTGGTAGAAAACCCTGTCAATTCATTTCGAAATCAGATAATCCTGGAAAAGGGGAACACCACACCCAAGGTTACAAAAATTATTTTTAAATCAAGGATTAGGCACCAAATTACATTTAAAAACTTTCAGGATATTATGCCATTGATTGATGAGTGCGTTAATCCTGATGTTGTCAAAGCTATCCACTGCGATTTGCCTACTTTAGGGAAAATTCATGAGATTATAAGGAAATTCCCGTCAATCAAATTTCGTTACACAATGAACAGGTTAATGATAATTTTTACGATGACTGGTAATGGAACACAGTAGGGCACATCGTTCTATCTGGGAGAATATAAAACAGGTACTTAATGATTATACCTTTCCGAACAAGCAGAAAAAATTAAAGGAAACTACATTAAACTGCAAAATTTGTAAAGAGGCCAAATATCAACGGCATCCGGCTAAACCGTTAAACCGAGTTAGGGAAAAACTCCGATACCATCTTACCCTGGAGAAATGTTACACATAGATAAATATTCTACTGATAAACATAATTTCTTAACCTGCGTGGATAAATTTTCGAAATTCGCTACTGTCATTCCCATTAAGTCTAAGGCCATTGTTGACGTTAGACAAACGTTATTGCAAATGGCAAATAGAGAGATTCCACAGTACCCTTACGGAAATCGCTAGGTGCACTAAGCTAGAGCAAGCTATAAGTAATACCATCGACTTGATACTGCTTGCTACGCCAAAATACAACAGATCAATTCATTCAGTAACTGAATTGAAACCAATTCAGTTAAATTTTTCGATGCCAGCAGATCTTAAGGCCGAGATAAAAGCAAAATTAACTAAAGCCCAGGAAAATGAGTTGGGAGCAAGAAAAGAAAACTCACCTAGTTCTTCTAACCAGGAGATATAGTTTATGTTAAGACCAATAAAAGGATAGATAATAAGCTTTCTAAGGTATATATAGAAAAAGCAGTTCAAAAAGATTTAGGAACCGCTGTTTTAATAGATAATAGGAAGGTTCACAAAAATAACCTGAGGTAAGAGGTGTTTTTTTTTTCTCTTTTCAAATTAGTACTACTACTTTTAGCTCCTCAGTAATCGGAAAGTAAAATAATCGATTTTTCGAAATCTAACTACATACCAATAATTGACGGAAGTGTAGCAATATGGCACAAATACGATTATATAACGCACCACACAAATCTGACGATCTAGCGCAGCTTCTTATGGGAAAATGAAAATATATTTCACGTTTTTTCCCAATCTCACTCGAGAAAACATTTTAGGCGGATATAGCTCAAATTTATCGATTACTTGACACTGTACAAATTCGCCAAAGGCATGCATAAACATAATTGGTACTGCGTTAAAGTAAATAGCTGGTACTCCAGATTTTGCCTATTTTAATGAAGTAAAAGACCGTCAATTTTTCATCAATACACAAATACAGCGACAAATCAATAAACCGTCGTAGACAATTAAGAAATTGTTAAAAATACGAAGAAAACGGAAATTGACACGGGCCATCTTTTTTAATTATTAATGGCTAGGAATAGAGCTGTTATAACGGTTCTGGACAATATCATCTACTCTATAATTCTGGATACGGAAGAAATTTAAAAAATATTGATCACTGACTACACTTCTAATGTAAGCGTAAGCGATATTGTAAGTAATTCTGAAAATTTTCCAAAATAATTTTCTTTATTATTAAGTTCCTAAGAATACAGAAATGATGTAATTTAGTTAGGGTTTTATGGTAGCACACGACGAAAAAGTAATTTTTTTGGAAACCGACACTGTTGCGGATTGCGGTAATTAAACAATTCCCGCAAGTTTCTGCAAAATAAAGACAGAAGAGCATAGCGCTTAATAAACGCCGGTTCTCGTTTAATGGGCACATAGTGCTTACCTAATAATTTAAACATATACATCTACATATACACATTCACTTTCATATTCATATACACTATCATATATATATAAATATATATATATATATATATATATATATATATATATATATATATATATATATATATATATATATATATATATATATATATATATATATATATATATATATATATATATATATATATATATATATATATATATATATATATATATATATAAATTATATTTATACGAGGGCGGGGAAAATTTTATTAAATATAATGAAAATTTAAAAGGAGTAAAGAAAATTGATAAACCTTTCAAAATAAAATCCCTACACGGTACTGCTAAGATCAACGAAAGATGTTTGATAAATATTTTCTGAAGGAATGCGCCTTTCTATCCCCTTTCAGAGCTATAAACTTACGATGGAATAACGGATTTGACTTTTTGAAGGATATCGATGCAAATCTGGACTTGAAAACAGGAACCTTGCACTGTAAAGGTGCAAAAGAGGAATTACAATATTACGATTGTAGGGATGTAAACAAAACTCTACCAAAGGGCTGTAACAAGCTTTCACTTTTTCGAAGGTTTTCGCAAGTCCAAATAAAGCTTTGGCCTTTCACACTAATGTAATTGCCACAATAAGGACAGCTGACAATGAACCAATTTATTCGAAATCATACCCTTACACATTAGCCGCTTCAGAGTTTATAAACGAGGAGATTAGATTTGTCGCGAGATGGAATTATTCGCCCTTCTCGGTCGCCATATAACAATCCCATATGGGTTGTTGATAGAAAAGGGATAGACGAAAATGGGGGAAAAAAATGCGAATGGTGATCGATTTTAGCAAATTAAATGAAAAAACAATTTCTGACAAATATCCTATTACGGGTACTTCTGTTACTCCAACAAATATGGGGAAATCCGCCTTTTCACCACACTTGACTTAAAGTCTAGATTTCATCAGATTAAGTTGGCGGAAAAGGACAGAGTAAAGACTGCGTTCTCGGTGAATAATGGGAAGTATGAATTCTGCAGGCTTCCTTTTGGATTAAAGAATGCCCCTGGAATTTTCCAGAGAGCATTGACGATGTTTTAAGGGATGAGATAGGGAAATGTTGCCATGTTTACACGATGTAATCTTATTTTTAAACAACGAGGAGCAACATTACAAGGATATTGATAGAATTTTATCAAAACTTTATCAGGCAAATATGCGGGTTTCAATGGAAAAATCCAAATTTTTCAAGGAAGAAGTCGCACTCCTTGGATTTATGGTTGGAAAAGAAGAGAGATATTCTAAATTATAAAACACCTGGCACTCTTCGTGGTCTGCGAACATTTTTGGGATTATCTGTATACTATAGGAGGTACATTAACGATTATGCCTCTATAGTGAAGCCCCTTACAAGGAATTTAAGAGGAGACAATGGGCATGTGAGGGCCAATCAATCAAAAAGTGTTAAGATAGAACTAGATGATGACGAACTATTAGCCTTTGTAAAAGTTACAAAGATCTTATCTTCTGAGGATGTACTTCTGCTATATCTCGATTATAATAAACCATTTGACTTAACCACCGACGCATCAGCACATGCTGTTGGCACCGTATTTCACAAGGAGGTAGACCGATAACAATGATTTCCAGAACATTATGGACCACCGAGGAGAATTACGCCATTAATGAAATTGAACTTTTGGCAATTGTGTAAGTGCCCACACAGAAATTACGAAACTATTTATATGGTGAAAAGGGCTGAATATTTTCACCGATCATCAGCCTTTGAACTTTGCTGTTTCGGAAAAGAATCCAAATACGAAATTAAAGCGATGGAGAGCGTTGGTTGAGGAGTTTTCGCCGGAATTTTTTCCAAACCCGGTAAGGATAATCTTGTCGCCGATGCGTTGTCTCGGCAACATATTAATGCAATAGTGTGTTCAAAGATTCCACATCAGCTACGATACATGGCGAGGAATTGCGAACGGAAGTAATTCCACTGGTAGAAAACCCTGTCAATTCATTTCGAAATCAGATAATCCTGGAAAAGGGGAACACCACACCCAAGGTTACAAAAATTATTTTTAAATCAAGGATTAGGCACCAAATTACATTTAAAAACTTTCAGGATATTATGCCATTGATTGATGAGTGCGTTAATCCTGATGTTGTCAAAGCTATCCACTGCGATTTGCCTACTTTAGGGAAAATTCATGAGATTATAAGGAAATTCCCGTCAATCAAATTTCGTTACACAATGAACAGGTTAATGATAATTTTTACGATGACTGGTAATGGAACACAGTAGGGCACATCGTTCTATCTGGGAGAATATAAAACAGGTACTTAATGATTATACCTTTCCGAACAAGCAGAAAAAATTAAAGGAAACTACATTAAACTGCAAAATTTGTAAAGAGGCCAAATATCAACGGCATCCGGCTAAACCGTTAAACCGAGTTAGGGAAAAACTCCGATACCATCTTACCCTGGAGAAATGTTACACATAGATAAATATTCTACTGATAAACATAATTTCTTAACCTGCGTGGATAAATTTTCGAAATTCGCTACTGTCATTCCCATTAAGTCTAAGGCCATTGTTGACGTTAGACAAACGTTATTGCAAATGGCAAATAGAGAGATTCCACAGTACCCTTACGGAAATCGCTAGGTGCACTAAGCTAGAGCAAGCTATAAGTAATACCATCGACTTGATACTGCTTGCTACGCCAAAATACAACAGATCAATTCATTCAGTAACTGAATTGAAACCAATTCAGTTAAATTTTTCGATGCCAGCAGATCTTAAGGCCGAGATAAAAGCAAAATTAACTAAAGCCCAGGAAAATGAGTTGGGAGCAAGAAAAGAAAACTCACCTAGTTTTTCTAACCAGGAGATATAGTTTATGTTAAGACCAATAAAAGGATAGATAATAAGCTTTCTAAGGTATATATAGAAAAAGCAGTTCAAAAAGATTTAGGAACCGCTGTTTTAATAGATAATAGGAAGGTTCACAAAAATAACCTGAGGTAAGAGGTGTTTTTTTTTTCTCTTTTCAAATTAGTACTACTACTTTTAGCTCCTCAGTAATCGGAAAGTAAAATAATCGATTTTTCGAAATCTAACTACATACCAATAATTGACGGAAGTGTAGCAATATGGCACAAATACGATTATATAACGCACCACACAAATCTGACGATCTAGCGCAGCTTCTTATGGGAAAATGAAAATATATTTCACGTTTTTTCCCAATCTCACTCGAGAAAACATTTTAGGCGGATATAGCTCAAATTTATCGATTACTTGACACTGTACAAATTCGCCAAAGGCATGCATAAACATAATTGGTACTGCGTTAAAGTAAATAGCTGGTACTCCAGATTTTGCCTATTTTAATGAAGTAAAAGACCGTCAATTTTTCATCAATACACAAATACAGCGACAAATCAATAAACCGTCGTAGACAATTAAGAAATTGTTCAAAATACGAAGAAAACGGAAATTGACACGGGCCATCTTTTTTAATTATTAATGGCTAGGAATAGAGCTGTTATAACGGTTCTGGACAATATCATCTACTCTATAATTCTGGATACGGAAGAAATTTAAAAAATATTGATCACTGACTACACTTCTAATGTAAGCGTAAGCGATATTGTAAGTAATTCTGAAAATTTTCCAAAATAATTTTCTTTATTATTAAGTTCCTAAGAATACAGAAATGATGTAATTTAGTTAGGGTTTTATGGTAGCACACGACGAAAAAGTAATTTTTTTGGAAACCGACACTGTTGCGGATTGCGGTAATTAAACAATTCCCGCAAGTTTCTGCAAAATAAAGACAGAAGAGCATAGCGCTTAATAAACGCCGGTTCTCGTTTAATGGGCACATAGTGCTTACCTAATAATTTAAACATATACATCTACATATACACATTCACTTTCATATTCATATACACTATCATATATATATAAATATATATATATATATATATATATATATATATATATATATATATATATATATATATATATATATATATATATATATATATATATATATATATAATGAACAATTGTTATTGTTTGCTAGTAGAAGGTACGAGGTTAGTAAAAATGGAGCACTACACGAATGAACAACGCATTTTCATTGTGAAATTGTTTTACCAAAATGGTGAAAGTTTTGCGGCTACAGTTCGCAAATTGCGATCAATTTGGGGTCAGAATAATGCTCCAAAAGAGTCAACTGTAAAGAGATTAATGGATAAATTTGCCGAAACTGGGTCTGTTAGTGATGTAAAGACAACAACGCGCCATCGACCAGGTCGATCGACCGAAAATGTCGCAGCTTTACGTGATGATGTCGCTCAAACTCCATCCACCTCAATTCGACACCGAGCTCAGCAAATTGGTGTCTCCAAATCCACTATGCAGCGAATTTTGACGAAAGATTTGCATCTTCATGCATACAAAGTTCAATTGACTCAGGAACTGAAGCCAGCTGACCATGGACAGCGAAGGGAGTTAGTTAATTGGGTATTGGAGAGACAACATGAAAATGCTGATTTTGCCGCTAAAATCATCTTCAGTGACGAGGCCCATTTCCATCTTGATGGCTTCGTCAATAGGCAGAATTGTGAGGAAAATCCTCGAGTGATTCACGAGAAGCAAATGCATCCTCAACGTGTAACTGTGTGGTGTGGTTTTTGGGCTGGAGGAATCATTGGACCCTTTTTTTATGAAAATGAAGCAGGTCAAGCCCAAACAATCAATGGTGTTCGGTATCGTGAAATGATAACCAGTTTTTTCTTGCCTCGAATTGAAGAAATGAATGTGGAGGGCATGTGGTTCCAACAAGACGGCGCCACATGTCATACAGCCAGAGAAACAATTCAATTGCTGCATCAGTCATTTCCCGGTCGTGTTATATCGCGTTTTGGAGATCAGAATTGGCCGCCTAGATCGTGCGATATAACACCATTAGATTTTTTTCTATGGGGTTTTTTGAAGTCGGTGGTTTACGCGAATAAGCCGACGACGACTCAAGCCTTAAAAGAGGAAATTGGACGCTGAATTAATGAAATACCGCAGCATTTATGCAAAACGGTCATTGAAAATTTCATTAAAAGATCGCGTGCATGCCAGCAAAGCCGCGGCGGCCATCTGCACGATATATTGTTCCATACATAACCTCATTCTGTCTACTTTACGATATAATAAAGTTTCACGATTTTTTTTTAAATATCTGTGTTTTATTTAAAATTTAAAAATTGCGCTCTTGTTGGGACACCCTTTATATACATATATATATACATATGCAAATACATATACAATATATATATATATATATATATATATATATATATATATATATATATATATATCCACAAATACATATACATATACATATTCATATACATATACATATACATATACATTATCATATACATATTCATACACATATACATATATATACATATACATATACATATACATATACACATACATACAAATATACATATATATACACATATACATTCGCATATACATATACGTTACATATACATATACATTCATATATACATTAACATATACACACACATATATATATAGGGGTCAGGGGGAACCAGTCAGGCAAAGCATCTAATTGCCCCTCACTGGGAAGGGCTAGAGCGATCCTGGTGTGGGACACCCTCAAGAAGACTCACTGCCTCCACGTGGCGGCCCCGGGCAATGGCACACCAGCACCCGCTGATGGCCAGCTGAAGTGAGCAACGCACCCAGAGATAGCGATGACCCCCTCATGGGGCGGCTGTCTGGGCAACGGGGGACAACGAGGGATCAACGATGGAACAGCGAGGGACCATCGTGGGACCACAAAGGGACATCGTGGGACCTGTTGTACCTCAAATCAAGGCCGAGACCGGTAAGGCCTTGATTATGGCATACCGGAAACATAGAAAATAAGCTGATGCTTGTGGGCTGACGATTGCGGTATGCTGCCACTTCAGTAAGTAAGAGTGAAATCTTACAGAAATGGCTGGTAGCTTAATGCCGCAATCGCCCCCGTCCCGTTAAAACCATGGCAGGTCTTAGGAAACGCTCGATGCTCGTCACCATTAAATTGGCAGTGCAGGCTCGGATGTAACATTCCCGACTAGCGCTGGTCTGGCTCTGAACATAAGCGCCCATAAGGACTTGTGTCAACCCTCGCATGGCCTCCCTGCTGCGGCAAAGATAACCATGGGACCATTAAGGCGACTGCACTACGAGCAAAGATAACGGTTCTGAGCGGGGACCCAAACAATTATTGAATTCTAACAATACCAACAAAACAAACAAAGACGACGGTGCGATGAAGGACCCCTTCGGCAGGAGGTCTACTATTCAGAGGACCCCTCCTCCGGTAATAAGAAAGACGGTGGTGCGGAGAAACACACTGGCAGACACCAGTGAGCTTCAGCGAGTGATGGGCATGAGGGCCGATCCGACGGCAATGGCGGTCATCCCTCCCGATGAGGTCATTGCCAAAGGCAAAATGGCGGTGCTGGAGTGGCACATTGAAGCACTCATAGCTTTCCTTGTGCCAAGGCACAATGTACATGCCGACATCAAGCGGAAGGCATCCAAAATCCGGGATGTCTGCTTGCAGGTCGTCGAGGAGCAGGACGCAGGTACGGCTGCGAGAGTGCCACAGCTGGTGCAAGCCGACAGGGCAGTCCAGACTGTAGGGCGGACGGAGAAGGTGGACATGGAGGTGCAGGTTGGCGGCCCTCCTGTGGACAACCAAGGCAAAGCCGGTGCGTCTTCGTGGGCAGCCCCTGCCCAGGCGAAGAGCTACGCGGCCGTAGTCGCAACGCCAAAGCGCCCCCGTGAGAAGGGGGATCCGGAGCAAGTAAGTCCGACTTGCCGAGCGGTAGCTAAGAGGAGGAGGGGGGATGCCTCGACACTGGCGGCCGAGAAAACGGTAATCCGGCCAAATCCTAAGACCCATAAGCCTATGGCTGGAAAGGCGGAGAGTGCAAAAGTTGAGTGGACCACAGTTCGTTCCAGACCCCAAGCGAAGAGGAAGGGCCCGAAGCCTAAGCCAGCGCGCCCCGATGCCATCGTCATCAGGGAAACTGGCACAGTGAGCTACGCGGACATCCTCCGCAAGATCAAGAGGGACCCGCAGCTGTCAGAGCTGGGAGAGTGCGTCCGGAGGATCCGAAAGACGGCCAAGGGTGAACTGCTGCTGGAGTTGAGCGTGGCGGCAGATCCAAAGACACCCCAGTATCATGAGGCGGTGGCGACTGACCTGGGAACCAGTGTGGAGGTGCGTAAGCTCATGCAGGAAACCCTAGTGGAGGTGAAAGACCTGGACGAAGTAACCACGGTGGAAGATGTCCACGAGGCGCTGTGTACAGCAAATCTCTCGGAGAGACCTCCCGTGGATGCAATCAGGTCCCTCAGGAAAGCGTACGGTGGAACACAGACAGCAGTCATCAGTCTGTCGCCCCAGGCAGCCGCAGCTCTTCTGAAAGCTGGCAGGCTGAGAGTCGGATGGACCTCATGCCGGGTGCGCGAAAAGGTAACTCCCCTGCGTTGTTACAAATGTATGGAGTTCAGCCACACCGCGCTGAAATGCAGTAGCAAGGACGATTGGCGCCACTAGTGCTACAGATGCGGCACAGAGGGCCATAACGCACGGGAGTGCGACAAGGCCCCCACCTGTGCCCTCTGTAAGGCCAGCGGCCGCAAGGATGTGGAGCATCCGACAGGATGCAGCCTAAGAAGCCTATACATACTATGCAGAACCAAGCCTATACAACTAAGCAACATAGAGAGAAGCGATTGCTACGTCAGAGCGACCATTGGAGGGACCCCGGTGTACAGTTGCTACATGCCGCCGAGCCTAACTGCGGACGAGTTCGAGTCAGTGGTAGACAGACTTGCTCTGGACGCGCATGGCAGGAACCCCATAGTGATTGCCGGCGACTTCAACGCATGGGCAACTGTATGGGGTTGCGCCCGAAGCACACCGAGAGGTCATATACTCATGGACGCGTTTCCGGCTCTTGACGTAGTCGTCATGAACGCGGGAGAGGCAACTTTTGTGAGAAGAGAAGCCACATCTGTGATCGACCTTACGTTCTTCAGCAGCGGTTTAGTCAAAGGAGCCAGGTGGATTGTGAGTTCCGCGTACACCCACAGCGACCACAATGCCATTTGCTTTGACTTGGAAAGGAACAAACAACGGCGGAGAACAGGCCCGTGGGCGAGAGGCTGGAGAGCGGAAGCCCTCGACGACGGCCCGCTCGAATTCATGTTGGAGGACTTTGAGCTGCAAGGCAGTGCGGCGGAAATGGCGGACCAGCTAGCGAGCCAGCTAGAGAGCGCCTCCGATGCGGCGATGCCCAGACGGGCCTATGGTGGAAACTATAAATTCGTTTATTGGTGGACGGACGAGATCGCCGGCCTACGCAAGGAATGCAACGCAGCAAGACGAAGGCACCAGCGTGCAATAGGCAACCCAGACTGCCTTCAACTGCGCCAGTTGTACAAAGAGGCTAAAAGAAGGCTGAAGACGGCCATAAAGGCGAGCAAGCGCAGGAGTTTCACCGAGCTATGTGCACAGGTTGAAGACAACCCGTGGGGCACGGCATATAGGCTCGTGATGAAAAAGCTCCCCTGCTACAGGCAGCCAGCCCCAAGCTGCCCAAACATGCTCAAACGCATTGTGGGAGAGCTCTTCCCAGTGCAAAATTATGTGCCTGATCAGCTCTCTCCCGAGCTGGGCGAAGAAGTACCCAGTGTAATGACAGAAGAGGTGTTGCGGGCGGTTGGAAAATTTGGGGACCAGGAGGCACCTGGCCCACATGGAATTCCCAACCGAGTGCTGAAAACCGCAGCTGCACTACACCCAGAAACACTGAGGTCACTTTACGACGCCTATCTTAGGGAAGGAGTCTTCCCGAAACAGTAGAAAAGGCAGCGGTTGGTATTGATACCTAAAGCCGATAAGCCATTAGAGGACCCATCGGCCTACCGTCCCCTGTGCATGTTGGACACAGCAGGGAAGGTCCTGGAGCGGATTATATGCGACCGGATCGACGAGGCGATAGTGGATGCTGGAGGACTGGCGAGGCGCCAATATGGCTTCCGAAATACCAGATCCACCGTGAACGCCATTGACGAACTCGTCCAAACGGCGAAGAAGGCGATTCAGGGCCAGAGATGGAAGGGGGGTGCCAAGAGGTATTGCCTCGTGGTCACCCTCGACGTCAAGAACGCTTTTAACTCGGCCAGCTGGGCGCGCATAGCAGAAGCGCTGGTAGAGTTCAAAGTTCCCATCTATCTAAGGCGAATCATCACTAGTTAGTTTAGCGACAGGATGCTATTATACGAGTCCGATAGAGGTGTAGAAACGTACAAGATCACCGGAGGAGTTCTCCAGGGGTCTGTACTGGGACCACTTCTCTGGAACGTTATGTACGATGGCATTCTCCGCATACGGGTGCCCGATTACGTTAAAATAATCGGATATGCGGACGACATAGCGCTAGTGATCACGGCGAAACACCTGGAGGAGGTAATAGCAGAGACCAATCACACAGTGGCCACTGTTGGAAGATGGCTGGCGGATGTTGGACTGAAGCTGGCAGAGCACAAAACGGAGGCTATCCTTGTGTCAGGTCGAAAGGTGCAGGAGGTGGTGGAGATAAGGGTTGGTGACTGCACCATTAACACGACCCCACATCTCAAATACCTAGGTGTCTGGATTGACGCAAGACTGACGTTCAAGGAGCACTTTCGGCGATTAGGTGAGAAGGCAGCGCGGACCTGTTCCCAGCTCTGCCGGATAATGCCTCGGAGGGCCACGGCACTGGAAAAGACGGCTCATCTCAGGGGTCGTCAAATCCATAATCCTGTATGGAGCGCCCATATGGGCTGAGAAATCGAGTGTAAAGGCCTACGTTCGCAGCATAGAGGCGGCGTATGGGAGATGTGCGCTCCGCACGATCTCAGCACACCGTACTGTGTCTGCAGACGCCACGCTGGTGAAAGCCGGTATGATCCCGCCGGACCAGCTGGCCAAGGAGGCGTGGAGCCTATACTACGGCGAGAGTTCGCACGAGCTGAGTGCGGAAGATCGCGTAGCAGGCATTAGGCAAAGCACCATACAGGAGTGGCAAGCCCGATGGGATGCATCCGAAAAGGGCCGTTGGACGAGGAGATTGATCCCTGATCTCCAACGCTGGATGGATAGGTCGCATGGCGAGGTGAACTATCACGTCACACAGCTGCTGACCGGCCACGGAGGTTTCCGGGCGTACCTACACAGATTCCGGCTGGAGGAGTCCCCCTGCTGCGACAATTGTGGAGGCACGGAGCCCGAGGACGTGGAACATGTTCTTTTTTCATGTCCACGATACAGCGGTGCTAGAGCGGTACTGCAAAGAGTCTGCGGAGAACCTGTGACACCGGACAACCTCGTGCACTATATGCTCGAGTGCCCGGACAAATGGGACGTGGTGTGTGACACCTTGGTCGCAATTATGCGAGACCTCCGCCACTTGGAGTGGCGGCGACGTTCAGGGAATCAATAGGAGGGGTCCGTTGACCAACCCACTCCCAGACGAAGTATTGCTTAACGGCTATGTACCGTCTGGGAGGCGTCTGAGGAGGTGGTTTTAGTGGGTAAGCGCCCCACACTACTTGTGCGAGAGCGCCCAGTGTCTGTTTGCAGATTTCCACCTCCGAACCAATAAAAAAAAAAAAAAAAAAAAAAAAAAAACACACATATATATATATATATATATATATATATATATATATATATATATATATATATATATATATATACATATATAAATATATATATATATATATATATATATATATATATATATATATATATATATATATATATATATAATATATACAGGGTGGCCCAAATGAGACCTAGTGATGTTAAACACGTGTAACTCTTGTAATAACGGGTTTTTTTAAATGATTTATTTTAATATGTTAAATACATTTTATGGAAATTTAACGTGACTATGTGTGAAATATGACATCAGACAAATGACCACCATTTTGCTCGATACAGGCATTGGCTGTTTTTAGCGCATTTTGCATTACACGGCGTAATGTTTCTGGTTGCTGGCGCCGTATTTCGTCTCGAATATTCTGCTTGAGCTGGTTTGTTAACATACACTTTGTCTTATAAATATTACCATCAAATAAAATCGGGCGCAGTTAAATCTGGTGAACGAGGAGGCCAAGGGAAATGTGAATTTCTTGAAATTATGCGGTCACCAAAAATTTCACGCAGCATGTCAATAGTTTGGCTAGCAGTATGCGCAGTGGCTCCATATTGTTGAAACCACAAATTAGGATGTTGCTCCACCATTGGCCGCAAAAATTTGTCGATCATTGTTCTGTAAGAAGCCCCGGAGACCGTTTCTGGCGTTTCATCCTCATTCTCAAAGAAATATGGGCCGATGATTTCTGTGGCCATAACACCGCACCAAACAGTGCATCTGATTGGGTGTGACTGATGCTGATGTATTGCCCTTGGATTTTCGGAGCCCCACAACCTACAGTTTTGTTTATTCACATAAACTTAAATGGAAATGCGCTTCATCCGTCATCAAAAGATTATTTAAAAAATCATTTTGTATGGCTAATTGTATAAAGCGAATAGCGTACTGTAGTCGTTGTTGGGGGTCTTGCGGTAGAAGCTGTTGCACAATTTGAACTTTGTATGGATACATCTTAAGATCCAACTTTAAAATTCTCTGTAATGTTGTTCTGGGTATACCCATTTGGCCGGAACGGCAACGAGTTGAGACAGATGGATCATTTGCAACACTCTGCAGCACAGCTTCCACGTTGTCTTCAGTACGAATATTTCGATGAGCACCTCTTCCTGGACGGTCGGCAACTGAACCTACTTCCTCAAAACGGCGAAGTAAACTTGTAATCATGGAAGATGTGGGCGCTGATCTTACGTTAAAAAAACGGCGATAATTTCGCTGCGTCAGAACAATTGATCGTTGAGAAGAATAATAAAATTCAATAATTTTAATGCGTTGTTGTGGACTGTACGTATTCATTTTAAATTTCCAAGAGTTCAGTTATAATCTGCAAAAAGAAAAAATAAATTATGTTAAAAAATAAAAAAGTTATTTGTGTTTCCCATCAGGTGGTCTTATGTGGGCCACCCTGTATATATATATATATATATATATATATATATATATATATATATATATATATATATATATATATATATATATATATATATATATATATATATATATATATATATGTATATATATATATATATATATATATATATATATATATATATATATATATATATATATATACGAGTATATATACATATAAAAATACATATACAGATACATATACTTATACATATACATATAAATATATATAAACATACACACATATATTTACATATACATACACATACACATACGGGGTTAGGGAGGATAATTGTAAAGTAAAGTTGCTGACTGCCTCTAGGATAGGGCCAGGGCGATCCCTATAGAAAACACCTTCAGGAAGACTCACTGCCTCCTCGTGCCGACCCCGGGCAATGGTATACCAGCAACAACTGATTATTTCCCAGAGTAAGCGACGACCCATCCAGCGATGACCCCGGAGGGGCGGCTTTTTGTGCACCGGTGGACAGTGAGGGATCATCGTTGGACCGACGGGAGATACGATATCCATTTAGAGACATCGTGAGATAAGCGTTGTCCACAACCGTGATCTGATACCTGTAGGATGATCTTGGTGATCTACGGGCGGCTGTAACATCGAGGAATAGCGGGCACGGATGTGTCACCGGTGCTGAGCCCAGTAAGGCATCGGTTATGGTATACTGGACGTGCGATACGATACGTGGCATTGAGGTGGTGGGCTGGTCATCAGAGGCTTCTGTAAAGTGGGGTGACAACTGCCGGAAATAGCTCTCTGAAACGTGAATATTCCGCCCCCCATCTCCGATAATAACCGTGGCAGGCGCTACAATACGATTCGTATCTCGTACCATTAAGTTGTCTATACAGGTGCGGTTGATATAAGTCCCGTTTAGCGCTGGCCTCCCTGCTTAGCACAGATAACCATGGAGTCATAAGAGGCGACTGCTTTCACGAATACGGACAACGGTTGTAGGGGGAGACCCATAAGAAAAGAAGAAGCAAAACCACAAAACAAACAAAACAAACAACGCCAAAACAAAAACAGTAACAGAGGGACTGGAACCTCAAAACCAGTTGACGCCATTTACCCCAAAGAGGTCTATAACGAGATCACCGGCGAACTCAGAGTCACTAATAGTTCTGGATGACCCAATCCAGTCCAGTGCAAATCCGACAACGAGTATCTCTGCGAATGCAGCGATTGATGAGCTTTTGACAGTCACGGATACTCCGCAGACTAGAATTCAGCACATAAAGACATTAGAAAAATAAATTGCGATAGAGGCAATCATGACAAAGGGAAAGGCAGCCGCAAAGGGCATTATGCTGCAACCGATAGCCATTAGCACGAGCACAGAGAGACGGATGGTTGCGAAGGAGCAAACAAAGTCAACCATCATAACAAAAAAGACGCAACTAGCAGTTCCCGCGATCAAAGCCGTAACATATTCAGAGGTGGCAGGAGGAATCACGGGAGGTGCAACTAACCCACAGATAGGCGCATTTCAGCAAATGGTGCAGCCAATAGAACCATCAGTATATGGGAACGAGCATCTGGCCAGCATTAACAAAAGCAGAACTATCTTGCTGACACAAATGGAAACTGCTATAAGAAGGCTAGAAGACGTGGTAAAGAGACGCCAAAATCTTGAAACGAAGGTGGTGGAGGCTACGCTGGATCTACGTCGGCAGCACTCGGAGCTGCTAATTCTAGATAGAATTGGAAAATACCAGGCGGAGTCGATTAGAGGAAAAGCGGCAAGCAGGGTCAGGGGTCCACCGAAGTCTCCAAATGAAATACGCAGTACGCCCAAATCTAAGAGGCAGCGCATTTCCAAAAGGGATAAGTGCGTAACACCGACTATACCGCTAGCTGCGTCGGAAGCGACAGATAAGAAGACCCCAACACCAACAGAGAAATGCGTACAAAATAAGGGAAATAAAAATACACCGAGAAAAGACCCAGTGCTGGTAGCGTGGACAGCGGCAAAAGCGCAAAACAAAAATAGGTGGCAGAAGGTTACTGCGAATCGCAAGCCAATACTCCGAGCAGGACTTAGGATGAAGCCCGATGCCTTCAGTATATAGACAGATGGCAAGGAATCCCTCGTGGATATAGTTAGAAAAATAGAGACCAGCCATGAACTGCAGGAACTTGGCCCTGCGGTCAACAGGCTCAGGCGGACTCAGAAAGGGGAGCAAGTCCGCGTCATAAATGGAGCTGAAGAGGGGACCAAAGGCGACATGCTTTGAAAGTAAATTAGCCAAGGTTTCAGGACAAGGCGTAACAATAGACGCCAAGGCGCAGATGGTCACGATTCAAGTGCCAGAGCTAAAATCGCCGGTAGACATCGCAGCTGATCTAAATAACCAGCTAAGCATCGTTGTGATGGAGAAATCGATACATATGGCGAAGTCTAAGCGAGACGGCACATGCACCGTATATATACGACTAAGAACCGACGACGCAAAGAAAGCATTCGTCTAGGCTGGATAAGATGACCGATAACTGAAGTCGAACAGCCAGCCAAGTGCTTCAGATGAGGGGAAACCGCTCACCAAGCATCCAAATGCACCGGTACAGACAGATAAAAGCTTTGCAGAAAATGCGCAGAATCATAACACAAGGCGGCGGAATGCACAAATAATCCGAAATGTGTACAATGCAGCGGTCCACACACAACTGGCAGCAGCAGATGCAAGGCGGGTGCAAAGGCGCAGGAGATTAATGCAAATAAATCTATATCATTGCATCGCAGCACATGCTCTCCTTTGGCAGAACGCGGCTGATGTGGATGCGGATGTCATTATTATAGCAGAACGATACAAGGCAGAAAATGTGCACTCGTGGTATGCGGACCTAACGGGAACAGCGGCAGTATTGGTCATAGGCTAATCGGCTACTAGCGCAGTGATGTTACATGCGGCCGAATTCTATTCATGGGTCCGTGTGAAAGGTGCGTACATTTTTAGTATTTACGCTCTTCCACGTCTCAATATCCGCGAATTTGAAACTCTGCTTACCGCAGTACAAATTTCAATGCCGATACGATTTCAATGCCTGGTCCACCACCTGGGGCTGCAAGAGAACAAATAAAAGAGGAGATGCACTGGATGAGTTCGTCGGAGCCCTAAACCTATCGCTATACAAGCGCTGAAATGATTTCAGACTCCTGCATACTTTGTCAATGTCATACGCGAATAATTCGGGGACAGAGTACTGCAGTACGAGATAGAAGAAGGCCCAAAGTATCATAAGGTGTTGGGTGAAGTGCCGCAAGGTTCAGTACTGCGTCCAACACTTTGGAATATAATGTATGATGGGGTACTTCATATCGAAATGCCACAACATGCGAGCTTAGTAGGATATACTGACGACATTGTGCTAGTCGTCACGTTGAAAATAGTTTCAACACTTAAGCTTACCTGCAATGCTGCAATCGCACGCATTCGACTCTGGCTACTCCAACACAGCCAGCAACTCGCTGCAGAGAAAACGGAGGCAGTGCTCATAACACAAAGGAGAACCGCCGAATACATAACAATTAATGTGGCAGGAATTGACATTAGGTCACAGAGCTCGGTAAAGTATCCTGGAATCCTACTTGACCAAAGACTATAAGGAACACACGAAGAGAACTGCGGACAAAGTGAGTAGGGTGGTTACAGCCCTATCAAACATTCTATCAAATATCGGTGGAGCACGAGATCGCAAAAGGCAAATATTGTCTACAGTGGCTGACTCGATTGCACTATATGCGGCACCAATCTGGTGCGGTCAAGTTCCATGGCTCTTAAGCCTCTCAAGAAGGCAATGCGGATTAACGCGCTTAGGGTTGTGAGTGCATATAGAACTGTGTGAAGCCGCTGCGGTAATAGCGAAAAAGCCGTCGGTTGCAATGAGGGCGAAGAGATGGGTCAACTATATAAAATACATTGTGAAAGACCAACGACGGCGGAAATAGAACAGTCCACAGAGCAGATGATGCGCAAGTGGCAAAGACAATGGGATGAGACGGACAAGGGTAATTGGACCCATAAGCTCATCCCAGATATCAAATTGTGGTACAAGAATGACTTGGCGTGCCCAGAATTCTCCACCACGCAAGTCATTTCAGGCCATGGGTGCTTTCGGCACTACTTGAATAGATTCAATATTGTGGAAGACTCGCTGTGTCCGACGTGCCGCGTGACTGAAGATGCAGAACACATCATCTACGCCTGTCCAAGGTTCGATGCGAATCGGTGTATATTGGAGCCAGTGATTGGGGCCCATCTCACAACGACTAACCTTATCGAATATCGAATATTTTATTGTCACAAAGTTTCAAGATTTTATGACGCTCCAGTAAAAAGTTACAAGCATTTGATTGTTGCAAGCTTTGATAGGTATAGGATGCACCGTATAGAAGTTAGGGCCATTTGAATTTCTATCATCGTTTCATTTTGGAGTTAAGGGTAGTATAGCTATGAGCGATAACTTAAATTTACAAGAGGCACGATTAATTTATTGTCACAAAATTTCAATATTTTATTACGCATATAAATATATACTCGTATATACATATACAAATACTTACACATATACATATGCTTATACATATACATATACATATAAATATACATACACATATACATATACATATATATATATATATATATATATATATATATATATATATATATATATATATATATATATATATATATATATATATATATATATATATGTTGATATAGATATACATATATATAACAATATACATAAATATATGCATATACATATACATAAAAATATACATATACATATACAAATACATATAAATATACATATTCGTACATATATATACTCGTATACACATACACATGTACAGGGTGGGCCAAATAAGACCAGCTGATGTGAAACACAAATAGCTTTTTTATTTTTTAACATAATTTATTTTTTTGTTTTTGCAGATTATAACTGATCTCTTGGAAATTTAAAATGAATACGTACAGTCCACAACAACGGATTAAAATTATCGAATTTTATTATTCTTCTCAACGATCAATTGTCCTGACGCAGCGAAATTATCGCCGTTTTTTTAACGTAAGATCAGCGCCCACATCTTCCATGATTATAAACAAAACTGTAGGTTGTGGGGCTCCGAAAATCCAAGGGCAATACATAAGCGTCAGTCACACCCAATCAGATGCACTGTTTGGTGCGGTGTTATGGCCACAAAAGTCATCGGCCCATATTTCTTTGAGAATGAGGATGAAACGCCAGAAACGGTCTCCGGGGCTTCTTACAGAACAATCAATGATCGACAACTTTTTGCGGCCAATGGTGGAGCAACATCCTAATTTGTGGTTTCAACAAGATGGAACCACTGCGCATACTGCTAGGCAAACTATTGACATGCTGCGTGAAATTTTTGGTGAACGCATAATTTCACGAAATTCAGATTTCCCTTGGCCTCCTCGTTCACCAGATTTAACTGCGCCCAATTTTTTTTATGGGGATATTTAAAAGATAAAATCTATGTTAACAAACCAGCTCAAGCAGAATATTCGAGACGAAATACGGCGCCTGCAACCAGAAACATTACGCCGTGTAATGCAAAATGCGCTAAAAAGAGCCAATGCCTGTATCGAGCAAAATGCTGGTCATTTGTCTGATGTCATATTTCACACATAGTCACGTTAAATTTCCATAAAATGTATTTAACATATTAAAATAAATCATTTAAAAAAACCCGTTATTACAAGAGTTACACGTGTTTAACATCACTAGGTCTCATTTGGGCCACCTGTACATATACATATACATATAAATATACATATACATATACATTCCCATATACGTATCCATATACATATTCATATACATATAGATATTTATATACATATATAATATATAAGTATCTGTATATATATATTATATATATACAGAAACTTATGCATATAAGTATACATATAAGTTAGCAACATACGTGTTGCATGTCGTTGGTGCCGTGCGCTTGCGCAGCGGTGCAAAGCATTGTACAAAATGCGCGGCAACAGCGTCTGCTACCATCCGCTGCCATCCGCTGCGCAGGGGCACGATAGACGGTGCTGGTTCTCGGTACGCGAGAAAACATACGAAAAGAGCATTGGCGCCATACGCTTGCGCAGCAGTACAAAGCATTGTACAAAATGCGCGGCACACCCGCTACGCATAGATACGGTAGACGGTGATGGTTGTCGGTGCCGGAGGAATTGGCGAGACATGTGTTGTATGTCGGTGCCGCCAAGCCCAGCCGTGAAACGCTGTCGCGCAATGCCGCTTCAAAGCGCAGTCACCATGCGATTGTCGGCGGCGAAAACGTATAAAAAGAACCCGAGTACGAGAGCTCGCATCTTTTGATAGACTAGAGCTCGAACGAGAAGGACGATTAAAATAATAAAATTGAAATAAAAACTAAATATTTTTATAATTTCAGATAGATGCAGGAGATACTTAACTTATACATTACCATATACATATACATTAGGGTGGGGCGATTAGTATGGAAGGAAAAAACTCTTAATGGGCGCTTCGCGTTTCTGATTCTTGGGATTGTACTGAGCAAAAAAGTCCACTAGACCATACGTCTACAGTGAAAATCGAGTTTCCAGATTTTGACTTGCAATGTTTTCTCAGACTTTATTTTTTTGGAAAATTTGCAAATTTTCTTGGGATCATATTTCGTAAAGAATTTGAAATTTTGACTTACTTATTTTAGAATATAAATAGAAATAAAATAAATAGAATAAAATACAATAAAATAAAAAAATTGAATAAAATTAAGAAATAGAACATTGTTATGATTTTGCGCTATGAACAACTGATATTTTCATGAAAAATTTGCACTTTCACAAGGCCAAAACTGTCTGAAGGAGCGTTCAAATGATTTTGCGGTGTACTAGAGAGTTCTTAACTATTGTCGTGGCTAAAATTTTGGTCTGTTAGTATTGGATCGAAAATCTAAATAGTTTTGCTGTTATAGGCCAAAATACCCAAAAAAACGTGACAAGAAGTGGTGAATTTTCTACATTTTCGAATTTTCGGCCATGAAAACGAAGTTTTTTCTAAGTAATATGTTCAGAGAAATTGTAGCCCGAGACAAAACGAAATATGAGCCCAAGAAAATTTACAATTTTCCAAAAAAAAAGTCTGAGAAAAAATTGCAAGTCAACTTCCACCGTAGACGTATGGTTCGATTTTCACCGTAGACGTATGGTCAAGTGGACTTTTTTGCTCAGTACAATCCCAAGAATCAGAAACGCGAAGCGCCCATTAAGATGTTCAAATCGCCCCACCCTAATATACATATAGATATACTTATACATATACGAGTACATATATAAAAACATATATATATATATATATATATATATATATATATATATATATATATATATATATATATATATATATATATATATATATATATATATATACATATTCATATACCTATAAAAATACATATACATATAACTATAGATATACATGTACGTATTCATATACGAATACATATATATATATATATATATATATATATATACAAATTCATATAAATTTACATATACATATACGTATACATATACATATTCATATACATATAGATATTTATATACATATACATATACAGATACTTATGCATATAAGAATCCATATACATTACCATATACATATATATATATATATATATATATATATATATATATATATATATATATATATATATATATATATATATATATATATATATATATATATATATATATATATATATATATATATATATATACTTATACATATACATATACATATACATATACATAAACATATACACATATAGGGTCAGGGGGAACCAGCCAGGCAAAGCATCCAATTGCCCCTCACTGGGAGGGGCTAGAGCGATCCTGGTGTGGGACACCCTCAAGAAGACTCACTGCCTCCACGTGGCGGCCCCGGGCAATGGCACACCAGCATCCGCTGATGGCCAGCTGAAGTGAGCAACGCACCCAGAGATAGCGATGACCCCCTCATGGGGCGGCTGTCTGGGCAACGGGGGACAACGAGGGATCAACTCTGGAACAGCGAGGGTCCATAGTGGGACCACAAAGGGACATCGTGGGATCTGTTGTACCTAAAATCAAGGCCGAGACCGGTAAGGCCTTGATTATGGCATACCGGAAACATAGAAAATAAGCTGATGCTTGTGGGCTGACGATTGCGGTATGCTGCCACCTCAGTCAGTAAGAGTGAAATCTTACAGAAATGGCTGGTAGCTTAATGCCGCAATCGCCCCCGTCCCGTTAAAACCATGGCAAGTCTCAGGAAACGCTCGATGCTCGTCACCATTAAATTGGCAGTGCAGGCTCGGATGTAACATTCCCGACTAGCGCTGGTCTGGCTCTGAACATAAGCGCCCATAAGGACTTGTGTCAACCCTCGCATGGCCTCCCTGCTACGGCAAAGATAACCATGGGACCATTAAGGCGACTGCACTGCGAGCAAAGATAACGGTCCTGAGCGGGGACCCAAACAATAAAGAAATGAATACCAACAAAACAAACAAAGACGACGGTGCGATGAAGGACCCCTTCGGCAGGAGGTCTACTATTCAGAGGACCCCTCCTCCGGAAATAAGAAAGAGGGTGGTGCGGGGAAACTCACTGGCAGACACCAGTGAGCTTCAGCGAGTGATGGGCATGAAGGCCGATGCGACGCCAATGGCTGTCTCCCCCGCCGATGAGGTCATTGCCAAAGGCAAAATGGCGGTGCTGGAGTGGCACATTGAAGCACTCATAGCTTTCCTTGTGCCAAGGCACAATGTACATGCCGACATCAAGCGGAAGGCATCCAAAATTCGGGATGTCTGCTTGCAGGTCGTCGAGGAGCAGGACGCAGGTATGGCTGCGAGAGTGCCACAGCTGGTGCAAGCCGACAGGGCAGTCCAGACTAAAGGGCGGACGGAGAAGGTGGACAAGGAGGTGGAGGTTGGCGGCCCTCTTGTGTACAACCAGGGCAAAGCCGGTGCGTATTCGCAGGCAGCCCCTGCCCAGGCGAAGAGCTACGCAGCCGCAGTCGCAACGCCAAAGCGCCCCCGTGAGAAGGGGGATCCGGAGTCCGACTAGCCGAGCGGGAACTAAGAGGAGGAGGGGGGATGCCCCGACACTGGCGGCCGCGAAAACGGCAACCCGGCCAAATCTTAAGACCCATAAGCCTATGGCTGGAGAGGCGGAGGGTGCAAAAGTTGAGTGGACCACAGTTCGTTCCAGACCCCAAGCGAAGCGGAAGGGCCCGAAGCGTAAGCCAGCGCGCCCCGATGCCATCGTCATCAGGGAAACTGGCACGGTGAACTACGCGGACATCCTCCGCGAGATCAAGAGGGACCCGCAGCTGTCAGAGCTGGGAGAGAGCGTCCGCAGGATCCGAAAGATGGCCAAGGGTGAACTGCTGCTGGAGTTGAGCGTGGCGGCAGATCCAAAGACACCCCAGTATCATGAGGCGGTGGCGGCTCTCCTGGGAACCAGTGTGGAGGTGCGTAAGCTCATGCAGGAAACCCTAGTGGAGGTGAAAGACCTGGACGAAGTAACCACGGTGGAAGATGTCCACGAGGCGCTGTGTACAGCCAATCTCTCGGAGAGAGCTCCCGTGGATGCAATCAGATCCCACAGGAAAGCGTACGGTGGAACACAAACAGCGGTCATCAGTCTGTCGCCCCAGGCAGCCGCAGCCCTTCTGAAAGCTGGTAGGCTGAGAGTCGGATGGACCTCATGCCGGATGCGCGAAAATGTGACTCCCCTGCGTTGTTACAAATGTATGGAGTTCGCCAACACCGCGCAGAAATTCGGTAGAAAGGGCATTGGCGCCACAAGTGCTTCAGATGCGGCACAGAGGGCCATAACGCACGGGAGTGCGACAAGGCCCCCACCTGTGCCCTCTGTAAGGCCAGCGGCCGCAAGGATGTGGAGCATCCGACAGGATGCAGCTCTTGCCCATCCTACAAGCTAGCCGCCCATCCTACAAGCTTCTGTGATCGACCTTACGTTCCTCAGCAGCGGTTTAGTCAGAGGAGCCAGGTGGATTGTGAGTTCCGCGTACACCCACAGCGACCACAATGCAATTTGCGTTGACTTGGAAAGGAACAAACAACGGCGGAGGACAGGCTCTTGGCCGAAAGGCTGGAGAGCGGACGCCCTCGACGACGGCGCGCTCGAAGTAATGTTGGAGGACTTTGAGCTACAAGGCAGTGCGGCGGAAATGGCGAACCAGCTAGCGAGCCAGCTGGAGAGCGCCTGCGATGCGGCGATGCCCAGGCGGGCCTATGGTGGAAACTATTAATCCGTTTATTGGTGGACGGACGAGATCGCCGGCCTACGCAAGGAATGCCACGCAGCAAGACGAAGGCACCAGCGTGCAATAGGCAACCCAGACCGCCTGCAACTGCGCCAGTTGTACAAAGAGGCTAATGTTGGGGTCCGTATCTGTTTGTCGGCGAGAGAGACGTCCTGTCGCCGTTTTCGGGCGCGTGGCTGAAAAATCAAGAGCCCTAACATAGAATTCAAACACTACCACTTTTCGGTTTCAAAACACAAGAGAGCTTTATTCTTAAAATACTAGTTCTTATATACTATTTACAAATGAACATTACCGCCTACGTCTTGACTTTTCTGGTGTTCCAGTTTCGCAATTGTTATTTGATGTCAGTTGCTCAAGCCAACCGACCTACTTCAAAAGTAAAAGTGTCGTCGGTGCATTCTAAATGCCCCTCGTCAGCTTGACTGCGGAACTGTGACACTCTAAAAGTTTACATCATAATTATTGCATAAATACTACTCATTTACAATATTTGCACCCTAAAAATATGTGCATTCTTAATGAGCTTAATGGGAGCCGGTGCTGTGAGTCAACTACGCGTAAGTAGCTTGATTCTAACTCACAACATCCCTCCCCTCTTTATAAAAGAAGTTAGTGCAACTAACTTCCATTAAATCTTTACAATATTTTTCTTGCACTGCAAACAAATATGTGCATCGTTTGAACTCTATAGTACATATATATAATTTGTTTTATTTTTTCCATGAAATCGCCTTTTTTGGGTTCTATAACGGTTTTTTTTTTTTATTCTTTTCTTTTCCATATATTTCTTTTTCTCTAGCTTTTATTTTCTTTTGTAGTTTTCTTTCTTTTATTTTTTTCTTTACTTTGTTTTTGTTTTTCTTTTTTCTTATTTTTATCCATCATTATTTTTTTTTTTTATATTCCTCTTTTTATAATTTGGTCTTTCATTGACTCTTTTCTCATTGGCGTATATACAAACAATAACACAATGCTATTCTATACCTAAAACCTTATATTATACTCTGCTACCTGCTGGTCCAGTTGACGACCGTCGTTGTCCGAGTGAAGTCCCTCGATGAACTCTGCATACCCCTCCCTTCTTTCTGGATCAGTACGTACAAAGATGTTATAGGTTGGCGATCTGGTTTTCCATTAAAACTTTGCTTTAGTGGCCTTCTTCTTTCCATTTATATAGTGTGCCCCACGGCTGTAGGTGGTACTGCCTCTGCTTATAGTATTCAACCAGTAAAAATCATTTGGAATACATGAGAGATTACAATACACCTTCTTACTTTGCAGCAATGCGTTTTATGGTGGAAGTGTTTCTCTTGAGCTTCCTCATAATGGTATTTGACATCGTTTGGCTTTGATATGGAGACAATCGGTATTTTTCTGAGATACACGTTCAATTATGTAATTTGTGTACTCTGGTCAGTTACCAGTCTCTGTGTCCTCTTGTATTAAATCATTTATTTAATTTAATTTAATTTAATATTATTAATTACAATAATTAATTATTATAACTAATGTGTACATCGAGTACTAGCTGCCAGGGCTTTCGACTCTATAAAATATAATATGAGTTTTGTTGTATAAACTAAATATCTAAAACTAGATTACAATTTTTAAAATAGGATTCAATGGCATAGATGTTGGGAGAGGAAATTGTTTTTAAAAACTCGGTAGGAGTTATTTCTTCAAAAGTATCTTTCCGCTGCTGGTTAAAATGGCTACATTCGTTAAGTATGTGTTCAATAGTTGGTGGTCCATTGCAAAATCTGCAATTTGTCAAAGTGGTGCCGTTTAAAAGATGTTCGTGGGTTAATTTTGTATGACCAGTTCGAAGTCGAACGAAAAGTCTCGTTTGTTGTCGGGAACATGTTGCTGGATAAGTAGCTTTGGATCCATCTGTATTATAGATTTTGTACCTATGACTATAGATGGCCCACTCATCTGACCGGTTTTCGTATAGTCGTTTTTTAATAGAATTTGCCAAGTCTTTGTTATCGGATATGTATGTAGTTGGACGTGGTGCTTTGGCGGCGTCTTTTGCTTCTTGGTCTGCATGTTCATTTCCAGCAATGCCAGAGTGGCCAGGAATCCACATTAGTTTAAGCTTTTTTGGGTTTTTGATAAAGGAATCACGGAGATTGGATATGGTTTCGCTGCTATTGTTGATGTTCAGAATGCCGTCTATTGTAGATTTGCTATCAGAACAGATGACAAATTTTCCTTTATTGCGGACGCAATAGTCGATGGCCTTTTGAATTGCCAGAGCTTCGGCGGTAAAGACTGATGCATAATCTGGAAGTATTCCTTTAGCAATTAAGTTACCATTCTCTGTGTCCTCTTGTATTAAATCATATTTCATATGTAAATCACATATCATATGTTCATACTCTAGATTGGACATATACTTCAATGAAGCAATTAACTTTCGTGAGCCAAATTTCCTCTGCTTATTATATTTGGTGGTGGTTTCCGTCACCCTCCTTAAGCTTTTACCCATCTTCAACTTATCCAAAATCGATTCTGTTGAGATTGTGATACACTGGGTGGACATTGTACTATAAAATTGTCCAATTCAAAAACTGACTCCTCAAGGAAACTTGTTTATTTTTCGTTGCTTGTCAATAACTCATCTACAACGTGTTCAAATGCTGCGGCCATATGCCGTTTCGCAAAATTAAAATTACATCCGTCGCCATTCATCCCCAAGCTAATATGTTGGCATCTTTGGGGTCACAAACCTTAGATTACTGCCAAAAATCTCTGTTTTTCAAAAACGCATCTTTCCGAATACTATGTTGGTCTCTTAGTCCGCACCGAATTCCAATATCCGTTCTTCCCGGAACTTCCTGCTTCGCTTCAGATCATCAGAGCTATATAGAGAACACCTATAATAATTTTCTTAACTTCCTAGTATACATTTTAGTTTGATATTTCTTCTATGTTTAATTTTTGTCAAACATTTCATAAGTCAATTTAATAAATGAATTTCAAAATTATATAATATTTAAATAAATACACTATATGTACTATATATACTTTTGGGTATAATTTTCTATTTAGTATGATTTGTATTTTTTTTTTTTTTATTATAACACTCATTTCATTATTAAGTTAGATTTTAAATAATTAATTTTTGTAACTCTAATTATTTTCAACTACCTTTAATTTTAATCTGAACTCTTACACAGATTATAATCTTTTTAAATTTATAACTTTTCCTAAATATACGCTATTCCTGACTATATAAAAAAAACAATATTTCTACAACATGCTTTTTCCATAATTGAATGCTATATCATTCAATTTGCCGTCCACTCGTCTTCTCCCCTTACATTATCGGATTCGCTACCGTATCCTGGAGGAAAAGAGGAATGGACTAAGTGTTTTCATAGCCATATATGGCATTAGTTTCGCTTCGATTAATTTTTCGTGCTCTTTTTCAACACGTGAGTTATCACTCATTTCAGTTTTGAACCAATTCATTGGTACTCCGAGTAAAACCAGATTATATAAAATAATCCCGTTTGTGTCAAAACTTTGTCCATTGCATGACTATATCTTTCATCGCATACAATTACTCTTTATTTAAATTTACTTCTAGCCTGATATGTATATATCCATTAACGTTTCTATCTTCCATCCTGTAATTATCTCGTATATGGCTACATACATACATTCGAGGCGCTTTAAATTACCTAGAATTAATTGCTTATTTTCCCAATCAACCTATACATTTTTTCAAATTTTCATACGTTAATTTCCTAAACAATAAACAGTTAAAACCTATGTACGAGTATATCTACATATAGCCTGCTGCAGTATCTGCAAATTCCCAATTCCTAATCATATGTCCCTACATACTTACTTATATGGCCATACCCATTCCTATAATTAGAATACTTCTTTAAATATTCCCTTGTACATTCATTCTGTACATTATACAGTTACATACATACTCGTATATATTTACTTCATCAACGGTGCCGGCGCTACTGCTTTCATTTCATTAACCGCCGTATGTATGTATGTACATATTTGAAGTTAAGTTTTATATTACTTGCCCACGACTGTCTTACTATTTTATTTTATTTTTTAAATACGTGCAATATTTATCAAAAAAAAAAAAATTTTTCCCTACTGTGCTTCGTTCGGCCATAGTGCATAATAAGCACATTTTTTTATTGCATCAACTTTACTTGCTCGAGTTTAATTGGCACACTTCTGCTGGGCTTGACTTTGAAAACCGGAGCTGTGCGTGTTATTTGATACACACACGTACATTTTTACGTTGTTATTCCTGTGTTTACACTTGTAGAACACTGCTAACACATGTCTTTAGTTGTGTGGTCTAATGTAGAATAATTTCAACAAATTATTATGTAGCTTTTTATTTTTTCCCTTAATCGTTACGACTGTTGTAACTGGGCTTCGGATCTCTGCTACTACATACGGCCCTATCCACACAGGTGAGAATTTGTTTCTCCTAGCCTGATTCTTCATTAGTACTTGATCACCCACATGAAAAACTACTGGGTTCAGTACCTTGTAGAAGGCTGAAGACGGCCATAAAGGCTAGCAAGCGCAGGAGTTTCACCGAGCTATGTGCACAGGTTGAAGACAACCCGTGGGGCACGGCATATAGGCTCGTGACGAAAAAGCTCCCCTGCTACAGGCAGCCAGCCCCAAGCTGCCCAAACTTGCTCAAACGCATTGCGGGAGAGCTCTTCCCAGTGCAAAATTATGTGCTTGATCAGTTCTCTCCCGAGCTGGGCGAAGAAGTACCCAGTGTTATGACAGAAGAGGTTTTGCGGGCGGTTGGAAAATTTGGGGACCAGAAGGCACCTGGCTCAGAAGGAATTCCCAACCGAGTGCTGAAAACTGCAGCTGCACTACACCCAGAAACACTGAGGTCACTTTACGAGGCCTGTCTTAGGGAAGGAGTCTTCCCGAAACGGTGGAAAAGGCAGCGGTTGGTATTGATGCCTAAAGCCGATAAGCCAGCAGAGGACCCAGCCAGGCCAGCCTACCATCCCCTGTGCATGTTGGACAAAACAGGGAAGGTCCTGGAGCGGATTATATGCGACCGGATCGACGAGGCGATAGTGGATGCTGGAGGACTGGCGACAGTCACACAGTTGCCACTGTTGGAAGATGACTGGCGGATGTTGGACTGAAGCTGGCAGAGCACAAAACGGAGGCTATCCTTGTATCATGTCGAAAGGTACAGTAGGTGGTGGAGATAAGGGTTGGTGACTACACCATTTATTTAAAATATTTAAAGTAGGATTTATTTAGAATATATAAAGTGGAATTTGTTTAATGAATTATATATCGTCGTTTGGCTGGAGCTCTCACGACCTTCCCTTCGCGATGGCCGAACTACAACTGCCCTCGTTGCGATCGCTGCCGTCATTGCTACTCTAGTTGTTGTTGTTGTTATCGTTGTTGTTGCTTCGTTGTCGTTAAAGGGTTTGCTGTGCTGTAAAATTGGCATGCTTCGACGTATGCCAACCCATAATCGGCCATTCTGCTTATGCATTCGCCTCGAATGCATCGTCGCCGTCGTCATTCGGGATGGACCATGTGGAAGACTTCTTTGGGCCATCAGAACTGCCAACTTTTACGACGTCATATGCATTATTATGCTTGGCCTTCACAATCGGGTATGGGTCCAAAAACTTTGGTTTTAATTTGAGACCGCTACCAGACTGCGTCCGCTTTATGGCAACCAAGTCGCCAACGTTGTACCGCCTGGCTGCTTTGCATCTAAGGTTATAGGTCCTTTTTTTCTCGGCTTGTAGATTCAGGATTTGAAATTTTGTTTTAGATCGTAGTTCGTTACGGCCGTCAGTAAATGTAACGATAGATTCTTCTGTGATCAGATCCTGTAGCTGTTGGTCGTCTTTGGTGCTCAACTTGACTCCACAAAGAAGTTCGAACGGCGTGGTAGCGATACTTCTGGTATATATCGAATTTATTGCTCGCTGAACTGGATCTACATGCTTATACCACTTCGTGGGATCGTCAATGCAGAGTTTAGATAGTACAGAAATGATTACTGCGTTGAGCCTCTCAACCTGTCCGTTTACACGCGGAGCCCAGTTGTCGTCTTGATTAACTTGATGTTTTCGTCTTCGAAATACTGTACAAAATCTTGAGTAGTGAAACCTGAGCCTCTATCTAAAATGATACAAAGGGGATTAACAAATATTATGCTCTGGCTGCGTAACTTCGTGATGACTTCATTGGCTGTGGTAGACTTTGTCGGGTATAACCAGCAAAACTTTGTGAAGGCATCTACCACGGCTAGTATGTATATCCAGGCTATGTTGTGTTGGAAAACATAATAGTCTGACGCTGACTGGGGTACCGGGACACGCTGGCATTGCGGGTAACGAGAACTCTGACTCTTAGGCCAGCATGGGCTCTGAGGCTGTTTTTATTGGCCCTGAGCCTGTTCTGCCACTCCCTTCTGCTGTCATCAAAGCCACTGCAAACAAGTGGGTTGTTTCGACCCATAAGCGAGCGTGGCGGGCTGAGAGAGGCTGCGGATGGACGAAAATTATGCTACCTGCTATCTCTAACCGATGGTCAGGAGGGACTGCAGGCTGTTGGTTGGCGTGATGACAGGGCACTTTCTATGGGCTAGGCACATGGAAAGGATTGGCATATCAGACAGTGCGCTGTGCCTAGCCTGTGGAGAAGAAGACGGCGGATTATTTTCTTTGCGTCTGCCCTGCCTTTGCTCGAATCAGGTTTGGGATTTTTGGCACTGATGTGCTGAGATCTACTTCTGTTTCTTCGGAGGTCGGGTAGATTTAAAGCAGAGTAAAAGGGAACCTTAAGTGCAGTACAATGGATATATACTCTGTCTGAGTGCTGCGCTTACTAGATTGTTCCGACAAAAAAAAAATTTGTTTATAATTCTTGCTGGTTTAATCCAACGGACCCAAAAAGTCAATAAGAAAAGTCTGCAACGGCACTTCTTCTGTTTGCAGCGGATGCAACAGTCCTTCCCTTTGTGGTTTGCAAGTATGCAGGGTATATAGCAGTCGATGTAACTCTTGATTTTTTGTCTATATTTGGTATGAAATATTCCTTGTAGATAACCTGCTTTGTTTTCTTTACGGCGAAATAACCTCTGTCGTGAGCATTGATAATGACTTGTTTCTGCATGTTTTTGGGAATCATGATCAGTTCTGCGCCTTGAACCAATTTGTATAGGATGCCTGATTTAACAAATTAGTCTTCATAATGTTTCTTGTCGCCGTTGATAAACTTTAGGATCGTGTTTAGATGCTCGTCTTGCTTCTGCTCTGGCTCTATGCCGGTTGAGATGCTCTCGCCGCTTATTTTCATAATGGGGTGTCGCGACAATGCTTCTACATGGCGCATCCGTAAGCCGGAGCGGTGCTCGACTTCATAGCTGTACTCCTGCAATAATAATACCCATCGTACCACTCGAGTACATAGATTCTGCTTTCTAAAGTTTTGGTGAACGCATTGCAGTCCATGATTATTTTGAATGGTATACCTAATAGGTAAACTCTAAATTTGGTAATCGTTTCGATGACGCAAGTATCTCTAATTCATAACTAGAATATTTGCGCTGTTGTCTTCTTGCTCATAAAATATACGGGATGCCATTGACCGTCATCCGTCGATTTTTGCATTAGAACGGCTCCAAATGCGTCTATGGATGCATCAATGTGTTCTTCAGTTTCATATTTCACGTTGTATATAGCCAATACTGGATTTGAAATTAAATATTTCTTTAGGGTATCTATAGCGCTCTGTTCGTTTGGACCTACTATGAACTTTGTGCTGCTCTTCGTTAGGTCAGTCAAATGCATTAAGATAACAGCGTAATTGCATATTAATTTCCTAAAATACCCTGTAAGACCCAGAAAACTTTCCAATTGTTTGAGTGTCTGCGGCGTGTTAAATTTTGAAATGGCTTCTATCTTCTCTGGTGTTGGATACAGCTTTTTTATTTTCAATGATGTGACCCTGAAACTGAATACGTGTTTTTAAAAAGTGACACTTCTTCAGATTGAGGTCATGCCCGTACTCTTTACAGGTGATAAAAACTTCCTTAAGATTAGCCAGTGCTTCTTGTTCATTTACAGCTAGGATGATTACGTCGTCTACATACGGCAATGCAATGCCTTTCCAGGTCAACGGTTGAAAGATTGCATTGATGTGTCTTTGGAATACTCCTGGCGAATTGGCCAAACCGAAAGGATCCCTACGAAATTGGTATTGGCCATTCTGCATTACAAACGATATAAACTTCTTAGTGGCATCTGCTACTGGTACATGAAAATCCCGTTTTTCAAATCTATAGTGCTGAACATCAGAGCTTCTTGCAAGCGATCGAGGTGGTCATCGATAAGTGGTAGCGGAAAATGGTATTTTACCTTATTGATGCGTCTGTAGTCAATGCAGAGCCGTGGAGTGCCATCCTTTTTCTTCACAAGTACCACAAGACACCAAAACTCTGACTCCGACTCTTCAATAATGCCGTTCTTTAACCACTCGTCCACTTGTTCTTCTATAATGCATGAATCTGTAAATGCACATCGCCTAGGCCGTGAGAAAATTGGTGCTTAGTTTTTTAATATAATTTTCATCTCGATGTTAGTAGATTTAGGTTTTTGCGGCCTATAATATTCGAATAACTCACGAACTTCGTTTTTGGCAGACTCGCTTACTGCCTCGCTCATATCTGGCTGGGCATTATCGGACACCACATCAATCTTCATTATATTCATTTCATCGGCAGCCAAATCTTTCTCACTTGGCATCTTCCGCACGTTGATACCATTGCGATTGAACTAGCTGACCATTAGTAGCTTGATGTCCATACAGTTTGCGGCTACCCCGATAAAATTCAGAGCATACTCGTTCTCATCAAGACACACATTTTGCTCGAACTGTCCAATCGGCTTAATTTTACTGGCATTCCGATCATTTCCAAATCCGATCAAACACACCTTGCAGTCTTTCAATTTTGGCATGCACAGTTCGTTGTATAAGTCGTAACGAATTATATTAAATTTGCTGCCTGTGTCAAACACCACGCACTTCTTGTTATTGAACACAACTTCTTTAGATGTAATGTCTTTTTTGCTTTTTACAACACGCACGTTTGTTTTTTCATTGGTTTTATTTTCACCAGTTTCTCTACAGTTCTTAGATATGTGGCCATATTGGTTGCATTTAAAGCATTTTCTGCCTTTCTCTTTATTAGTACACTTGTTTGCCACATGTCCCTTGCCACCACAATTAAAACAACTGATTTCTTTTTTTCCAATGGCACTGTTTTGAGCCACTTGCATCTTTTTGTCTTTTCCAGTTCTTTCAGATAATTTTATTTTGCCACTTATGATTTGGTAGTCATTCAACTTATTTTTAAAATCACACACATTTCGAGCGCCATACAGGATTGATTTATTTATTGTAAGTTCGTCAATACCTTCGATCACATATTGAATGAAAGCGTGATCTTCAATATTGCTACGCGATGCCATTTTTCGCATGCGATAGAAATATTCTTGCACGCTTTCATCACTACGGCGCTTGCTCTCACTTAACTGCGTGCGTATTTGCTGGCTATTCACTTGAGATTTGAACTCACTCACTAGTGCATTCTTCAGCGCACTCCAGGAATTTAAATGTTTTTCAATCAACACAAACAGCTTGGCAATACCCTTCAGCGACTTTTTCGCGAAATAAGTTTTTGAAGATCACTGCACTACATAAGCGTAGCTTGCTCTTCAAATTCTGCTACCTATACTTCTACATCAATTGTGTTACTGCCATCAAAACTCCTAATAGACTCTTCAATGTCGCGAAAACTCATAGCGCAGCGCGTTCTTTGCTGCTCATCGTAATCTCGGCGTTTTCTGTCGATTTGCTTCGTATCTGTACGAGATTCGTTTAGTAAGGCTTTGAAGGTCGCTACGCTCTCTGCATCATTTCTCTCGTCGGCTTATCGGTTTTGCGAGGGATTTAGCTAGTGGATTCGGGTGATTTTCCAGTTTTGCTATGTATATCTGCATTCTAGCATTTATTTCTGTGATAACTGTTGGTATTTTAAGACTTTGTGAATATCATCGTTACGCATGTACCATGGAGCACCTGTTAATAACCTAGTATCTTCGACTGAAACCTTTGAATTATGGCAATGTTAAAAGCGGATGCATTACCCCACAGTTGAATCCCGTACAACCATATCGGCTTAATAACTGCATTGTATAGGCGGATTTTGTATTCTAGACTTAAGGTAGATTTGTGGTTTCTTAGCCAATGCAGCTAGGCGACCTTCAACTTCATATTTAAAAGTTTAGCTGAAATGTGCGTACGCCAAGTTAAGCGCCTGTCTAACTGAATGCCGAGATAGGTGACTTCATTAGCTTGTGGAATCTCGATATTATTGAGCCGAATGGCTGGACACGTACCAAGCCTCAAAGAGAATGTTACATGCTTGCTTTTTTGCTCATTGACCTTTATACGCCACATTCCTAGCCATTCTTCTACCCTAAGTAAGTGCTTTTGTAGTGCTCTCGACGCCTTTATCGAACATTTATTGCAACTGAGTATGGCGGTATCATCCGCAAATGTTGAATTTAGCGTGCTTTCACTTATAGGAGTATCAGATGTGAATATTACATATAATGTAGGGCCTAGAACGCTACAGAGAAATGCTGATGCAGAATCTGGTAACTGTTTTAGCATTTTCGGGGTAATTTTATCGAATCTAGGTGATTTTTTTGGATTCAGTTGTTAAGATATTTGGCTATTTCAGGAAGGGAAATTTTAATTGGCTGAGCAATCTCAGTACTGCAAGGTAAGGCAGGCAATGCAAAGTAGTTTGTAGCCATATTAGGCTGGAACACGTTGCATAGATATCGTGCAAAGCAGATTGCTTTTTCTTTATCGCTTTGAGCCCACGCGCCGTATGGGTTTCTTAGAGGTTTTACACCTTCTATTGGAGGCTTAAAGTTTTTCGATGCCTTCCAAAGGTAATACCTTTCGGTAGAATTTGGGGTTACCTTCTTCAGGTACTCTTTTAGGTTTTTATCCTCCTCCTTTGTAAGAGCATCTTTAAGCGCCCTTTCGGCTGCTTTAAGATTGTATTTAGAGATGGGTGAGCGATGGGTCTGCCATTCTCGGCGCAGCTGTCGTTTCTGTGCTACAAGTTTTTCAATTTGGCTATTTGTACAGGCATACTTGCACTTTCTAGAAGTATTTTTTGGCGTTGCCACTACGGCTGCAGTCGCTAGCATGGATTTAAAAATATCAATATTATTATCTATATCATCTGCATACTTTACGGCTGCTTTAAGATTGTATTTAGAGATGGGTGAGCGATGGGTCTGCCATTCTCGGCGCAGCCGTCGTTTCTGTGCTACAAGTTTTTCAATTTGGCTATTTGTACAGGTATACTTGCACTTT